>CALZFC010000005.1:10790000-11082500 GCA_945643635.1 Allodiplogaster sudhausi
TGGAGAGGAACGCCCGCAAGAAAATCGCTACGAAATCGCCGTGGAATACACTGGATAGTACATATGAACATATGTAAGTACATGGACAATTTTCTATGCCTGACCTTACTTAAACTTATGAATAGACAGAGAGAGAGAGAGAGAGAGAGAGAGAGAGAGAAAAAGAGTCAGGGAGAGAGAATAAAAGAGCGAGAGAGAAAAAGAGGCTTCAGAGATGTTGTTTTTGGCAATGAATTTCTTTGTTCAAAGTGCGATTTTAGTAAATATTCATAATCTATAATAACAAATTGCGGTACAGTACCCTAGTGGTAAAGAAGAAGAAAACAAAGAGTTCGCGCCGGGACCTTTCGCCATGAAAGATACATGAAAAGAGTGTCCGACTGAGGAAGAGGAGGAGAAGGCCCCCCTCTCTAGCTTTAGCTTCCCGGTGTTAACCGCCTCGGTCCACGTCGGCATCTAATTCATGCAATGGCGAGGGAGCGGAAATTGTCGCAGCTCTCTATCTCTTTCTTTCTCTACTCTCTCTCTCTCTCTATATATTTCTCTCTCTCTCTTTCTCTCTCAATCTCTCTCTATCTCTGTTCACCCGCTCACTTACTTTTCTTCTCTCATCAATAAAAATAACGTCTCTCACTCCCAGCAACTTCATCTGCATCAACACTCTCGCACGTTTATGCTATACTTTGCTATCTCTTTTCCATATGCCTTTGCTTCTCTACACTCTCCGCTTTATGAAGACTCTCTCGCATTTGTCGCATTCTCTCTCTCTCTCGCTCTCTCTCGCTCTCTCTCGCTCTTTCTCTCTTTCCACCACCGACCGACCACGCCTCCGATGCACCGAGATTTACTCCGCTAAGGCAGTGGCCAACAATGTGAGAGAGATTAGCCAGTGAGAGGGAAATAGAGGGAGAGAGAGAGAGAAGGAAAGAAAAAGAGAGAGAGAGAGAGAGAGAGAAGGAAATAAAGAGAGAGAGAAAGGATGAAAGAAAAGAAGATGGATGGCGAATATAACAAATATTTTGGGAGAGTGATGAGAGCGAAAGCGAAGATTATCATTAATGAGATTGGATTAAGAATAAATACCACTTCCCAACCGAAGGCCCTTCAAATTGGCCTTATGACTCGACCGCTGTACACGCCGGATTATATTTAATACAAACAACTTCTTGTTAGGACCTATGGATTACGGTAGCTCCCTTAGAGATACGAGTTCCTATGTAAGGATGGAATTTGGGGAGATCGCATGTTCAATATGAAATCTGAAGATGCAGGCAGCTAGCCGTAATCAAAACAGATGAATATACGTTTTGACATAAACTGAGGAGAAAGTAAGTTGTAAGAGAAGAGTGTTAGCAAAGTTGAGAAATAGTCTAGGAAAAATAGAGCGTGTGAGAGAGAGCTAGTTGGAGACTGACCGAGAGAGATAGAGACAAAGCAAGAAGTTGACATTATCCAAGAACGAGTAGAGTATGAGAAAGACAGAAAGAAATAAAGAGTTAGAGAGTATGAGAGAGAGAGAGAAACAGAGAGAAAGATAGTGATGACAACTGCAATGACTACGCGTCGGCCGTTGAGTGAAGCATGACGTTTATTACGGCAGAAAAAAAATAAATGGGGGAAGGAAGGACGACAGGGAAGTGCATTCAATTTCCATTTGAAGAGGAGTTGAAGCAGACAGCATTTATATACATAAATTATTTTATTATAGAAATAAAGGCGGCCAATTTTTATTATTTATGCGCTCATTTATTTCAAAAATTTAGCGATAAAATATATTGATTGCAGCTGAAGAACGTAGCCGATCGATATTATTTTATAACAAAAATGTTTGTAAATTCATTCTTAGTAATAAAAACACGATCATGCAATTTTAACTAGAATATTTAGAAATATATTTTTATTTTTATTATCAAAAATTTATTTTCAACAACTGTACAGGTCGTCACTGTGGTTTTCATTTCGCATGCGTTCATAAAGGGGCAAAAAATTCTTGAATCACTGCTACCTGAAACTCAATCTTGGGAATGTTTACAAGTAAATAGGTGTTCAAATAAATAGGTATAAATCCCTTCGAGACGATGTTTGGTGATCATAAGTGATTATAATTAAGTCACTCGTGGTTTGGAGACGTCTTCGTCCACCCACGCAAAGTCAACGAAGAACTATTTTCACGCTGTCTGCCAAGTCATTCACTGACTGTGCATAATTACGAAGGCTTAATCGAAGTGTTCTCGAGCGACTTTTGTATTCTCTGCCTTTGGTCATACTCTTTTTTCCCAAAAAATCCTTAAAAAACACCAGGCAAGACCAATTCAGCAAATTCACTGCCCTTATCGAGATATATGCAGAGGGATGTGAACCGCGTGACTTAATCCGGATAAATCCACGCCGAACATCCGAGATTTCGCTGATTGTGCAGGCGGAAAAAGGCCCCTTTTGTGCTTTCTTTATGATAGACCCTATATGTCAGCTGATGCCTGGATATTAGTCATCTTCTTTCTAACATCATCCCCCTGTCATCTCTCTCTCTCTCTCTTCCTCTCTCTTTCTCTTTCTCTCTTTCTCGCTCTCTTCTTCTTTCTTTATCTCTCTCTCTTCCTCTCTCTCTTTCACTTGCTACCCTTTACTTTGCAATCTTGCATGGTCGTCCCGGTCTCTGGCATCGTTTTTGCATTTCTCGGATTTATCTTTGACTCTTTACTCGCCCCCCTTCTTTCCGTGTTCTCTCAATACTCTCATTCTCTCTGTGCGCTCTCACTCTCTCTCTCTCTCTCTCTTATCCGTAAGAGACAGCAGACTAATGAAGCAAATGCAGCCTTTCGAGCCTTCACTCCCTAAATGAGGCACAAAAGGCAGCTTTTACTGTATGGAACGCCTCAAGCGGAATATTCTGAAGCCAAAACAAGAAATAGAGCAAAACAATGGAGATGCATCTGCGAAGAAAGAAAAGAATTGCATAGCCAAGAAAATTCTCGTGCAAAAGCACCCCGGTGGTTTTCACAGGTCATCTTGCAATTAGTGTTCACCCGCATCAACATTCGTGATTGTACCAACCGGGACGCAATATTATATTATATTGTAATAGAGCTTTACTTGGCGCCTTTTTTTGTTCTTATGGTTAGAACATTTTAAGCACATCTTGATGTAATCGATAAAATAAGCTACGGTTATGATCCCCAACGGATTTGCTCCTCAGTGGAAAGTGTCTCTCTGACCTCGTGAGTGTGGAGGCCCAGTCGAAGAGCGACGCACTTCGATCGCGCATTCGCGACCGCTCGCAATCCATCACCACACGGTACACACGGGATATGATATGGACTCCTCTGCAGAGGGAAGAGCAGAAGATTAGCACGGATTCATCACCGTATTCGTGTTCTTTACGAGGAGAACAGAACGCACGGATAATGGAATAATCAATTGCTGAAACTCTCACCTCACAATCAGCGACATAATTGAGTTATGGCGACTGCAAAAATTGGCGTAACGCTATTGTACAAGTGAACGGAAAGGAGCGTAGAGACAGGAATGGAAGATGGAAACAACAACAGGTATTTATGAGTTGTAAAAGGCAAAATTTGTCTTAAAAAATAAAATAGCTTATGCGTATGTATATTGGTACAATACTTTGGCGTTTGTACCGGAAAAAGTGCACTTTGAAAAGAACAGAGCAACTACAGCACAACGGCATCAGTGGTTCGGATAATTGTTCCCCCCCCCTCTCTCTCTCCTCTCTCTCTCTCTAGAAAGGAATGAGGACCGAGATGCTACGGCGGACAAAGGCCCTTTGACTCAATATCCAGCTTTTCCTCGCGTTCTCTTTCTTTCTCTCGCCTTCATTCTCTCTCTATCTCTCTCTCTTTCCTTATCTCTCACTCTCTCTCTCTCTCTCTGCTCTCCTTATTCTACTCTTCTATTATCTTTGCTCGGTCCTCCTTCTTTCTCGCTCTCTTCTCCTCTCTCCTATCCTAACACAATTATATCCTGGAAAACTTTCGCGTTCGCTCTTAATCACTTTTTTCATTAACCTTTTAAATCTTTGCCCTCACTCTCGGTCACTCTTTCTCTTCCAATCTTGTTGCCGATATTCTAATCTTTGTCCCTTCTCCTCTCTCTCTCTCTCTCTCTCTCTCTCTCTCTCTCTTTGTTACTCAACTCTACTAGTTTACAAATTGATCTTTGCTTCCTATCAGTCCTCTCATTCTTGTCTCTTCCTTGCAATTCGACAGCAACCCCCCGCCGGCCATCCACAAACTTCATCGTTTTACCGCAGGAGTTTTCTTCTCTCTCCCTTCCTCTCTCTCTCTCTCTCTCTCTCTCTCTCTCTCTCTCGAATTCTACATCGTGCATTAGCCAAAGTGTCTTTTCTTGCCTTGCTCCGTCTCTCTCTATCAGTCTGTCAGTCTCTCTCTCTCCCTCTCTCCCTCTCTCTCTCTCTCTCTCTCTCTCTCTCTCTCTCGAGTCGCTCTCTCCTTCTAATACTCTCTGAAACCACAATCCAATGGTAGCGGAATCCCGCGTAATGGCACATCTAAAACCCCTGAAACAACAGTCCCTTGTCGATTCAACGTTTCATTCCATTTTTCTGCCAAATATAACCAATAAGAACGTTTATCTTTTGTATTCCTAAAGGATTTACGTAGAAGATCAGCTTACCTTTTTTGCAACAACAAAAACCCAATTTTGATCTAATTTCTAGGCGTCAGTTTTCTTTCTTCCTGGAGCAGCCCTCCAAAACCATCTCTCATTCTCATTCTCTCTCACTCTCTCCCTTGCTCTCATTCTCCTCTTTCTCTCACATTCCCTCTCCCTCTCTCTCATTCTCCTCTCTCTCTCACTCCCACTCTCTTTCTCCCTCTCTCTCATTCTTCCTCTGCATATAATTTACTTCACCATGCCGACGACGGGCACATATGACTAAAATGACGATTTCCTTGCGTTCGGCGGTGCAATTTAGGAACGAGAGTGGAAAATGACCGCCAAGCAACGTCTTGCAATGGACAGTTAAGAGCAGATGATAATGTGCATAGGGCAGGGGAAGGGAGAGAAAGCGAGGGAGAAGAGCGAGAGAAGAGAAAGAGAGAAAAGAAAGAGAGAGAGAGTAGGCGAGAGAGAGCGAGAAAGAGAGAGAAGAGAAAGAGCAGGAGGGAGATGTAGAGAGAAAATAGGAGAGCGAGATTGAGAGAGAGAATAAGGGAGAGTAGGAGAGAGTCAGAAAAGATTAAGAGAAAGCGCAAAAAACTTGAAAATGGGCCCACGACATTGTATTTTCTACACAATATTAGCATTCAAGATTTTCTTTGCATTAGTTGCAGATAAAAGAAACGTATACATTATACCACCGTGGGATATCTGAAAGAGAAATGACCTGCGAAAGAATCAAGACGCAGAGAGAGAGAGAGAAAGAGAGAAAGAGGAAGAGAAAGAGAAAGAGAGAGTATGATAGAGACTGTGAGGGATATTTTAGCTAAATAAAAAAAGTATATAAATTGGGTGGTTAGGAGAGCTTGGCGTGTGAATTAGCATGAAATCCGAGAGCGTCCTTCATGCGTGTGCAGTGTAGGAGAACACTTGGCAACTGCCCCCACTAAGACAGAGGAGATCCTGACAAGAAAGTGTTACTTCGTTTTCTGCTTTTCTCTCACTCCTTCTCTCTCTCCCTCTCGCCCGCTCTCTTTCTCTCTCTCTCTCTCTCTCTCCCTCTCACACTCTCTCTCTCTCTCTCCCTCTCTCTCTCTCTTTCTCGTATTGCCCATCGTTCTCCCCGCTCTTCCTCTTCTTTCCCACCCTGACATGCCTCTCTGACACACACGTCTAAAGTTCGTCAGCCAACTTCTCATCACTCTCCATGCTTCCGCCTGTGTCTCGATATCTTTTCCTATGTCGGCCATCCCTCTCTCCTTCTCTCTCTGCCACTCTCTATCTCTCCCATTTTCTCCCTCTCTCTCACTCTTTCAGTCTCTCTCCCTCTCCCTCTCTCTCTCTCTCTCTCTCTCTCTCTCTCTCTTCCTTCTCAATTCGGACCTCCGTCTCTAACCTCTACCTCTCAAGCTTCTCTCCTTCGCTCATCACCCGGGGCATTCTCAGTTCCTTCAAAGATGTAATGCGGCGTAGATGTCGGAAATGACTCCGGCGAGAGAGAAAGAGCGAGAGAGAGAGAACAAAGAGAGACAGAGAGAGAGTGAGAGAGTGAGAGAGAGGAGAGAGGAAGATTAAGAGAAAGAGAGAGAGAGAGAGAGAGAGAGGCAGAGAGAAAGAACAAAGAGATAGAGAAAAAGAGAAGAGAAAATAATGCTCACCATCAACCTGCAGATTCAAAAAAGAATAAGCACCAATTGGAAGAGAACAGCTGATTATAAAGAAGATAAAAACAACTTGAGAAAATATGTAAGAAGTGAGCATCTGGGGAAAGCTGCCGGTGTGTTGCGTCAAGATGACTGTTTTATTTCGTATGATCAATGGAAGAAACAAGTTGAAATGTAAAATGTAGGATAAAATGTAAGCAAGCAAGTAAAAATCTTAGGCAGACTAGGGAATAGTGTCAGAAATCGCTGAGAAAATGAATGGAGTACGATGTTTTTTCCCAACTATATCAAAGATGCAGTAGTATCCTGACATGAGTAGGATGCCTCCATATGGTACATACTAGAAGGCGAGAAGCCTAGAGTTGGCTCTTTTGTTCTTTCTTTCGCTCTTTCTATGTCTCCCACATCTCTCACATCTCTCTCGCTCCCTTTCTTCCTTACTCCCTCCCTCTCTCTCTCTCTCTGTCTCTCTCTCTCTCTCTTCGCATTGTTGCATCCTCCCAGAGTTATCGTATGTTTGCGTGGGCGTCAATACCAGTCTCAAAGCGATCTCCATGGAGTAATTCTCTTGGCGTGCTGCCAGCAAATTTATGAGAGAAAGAGAGTGAGAGAGTGAGAGAGAAAGAGAGTGAGAGAGTGAGAGAGAAAGAGAGTGAGAGAGTCAAACTTCTGACTCAAAGGGCGCGAATGTATTTTGCAAGCAAGCACAACTTTGTCTTACTATGTCTGCTTCTCCTCCTTTAATGTTCTCTCTCCGTTTCATGCCTTTTTTGATGTCTTTGTCGAGCTCCTAATTTAGTTCAGCAACACTCTGAATAGAGAGAAATAGAGAGAAAAGAGAGAAAGAAAGAGGTACAGAGAGAAAGACAGAGAGAGAGAGAGAGAGAGAATCAGATATAGAAGGAGTGTTTTATAGTAATGTGCTAAATCCACAGGGAATCCCCTTGGCGTGAAGGAAATTTGCGAGGGAGGATAGCATTCTCCATGTATGCATAAATACTCGTACATTTGGATGTTCTTGCGCTTTTTGCGACGAATCCTCTACTCAATTTGAGTGACGAGTGAACTTTTCAAAATGTAGATATACATGAAATTTGTTTTTGACACCAGCAAAAAAACCATCAAAAGACACACCCGCTCTGTTGCTGTCAATTCCATTGAGAAAAGCAAGAATCTGTAAGCAGAGAAGGCAACGTCATCTCTCTTTCTCTCTCTCTCTCTCTCTCTCTCTCTCTCTGTTGCCTTCACTATTTCTGTCTCTCGGTCTTTCTCTCTCTTTCTCGCGGGCTCATTGCCATCTTTATTTATTCCAAATGCTCTCTCTCTCATCCTCTCACGCTCTCTCACTCTCTCTCTCTCACTATCTCTCGTTATCTCACTCGTCTCACGGGTTCTCCCTCTTTTTCCCGTCCCTTCCCAAATTAGATGGATGTTTCCCTTTTTGGATGGCGACAACGAGAGAAGAAAACACAAGAATTGCCAGACGATAGTGAAAAGTTTCTCGGGC
Organism: Allodiplogaster sudhausi; assembly: GCA_945643635.1. Lineage (NCBI taxonomy): Eukaryota > Metazoa > Nematoda > Chromadorea > Rhabditida > Diplogasteridae > Allodiplogaster > Allodiplogaster sudhausi. The sequence continues at coordinate 10,797,810 of CALZFC010000005.1, forward strand.
AAAGAAAACATTCGCAGGAAAAGCTGAGAAGGGGGACCTATGGCAAGAATGTAGAGGAGAAAGGAGCATAGATGATAATGCTGAGAAGGAAGTGAGGAAAAGATGGTGAGAGAATAGACCGTGAGAGAGAGAAAGGGATGGGAGTGAAGCGATGGAGAAAGAGAGAGAGAGAGAGAGAGAGAGAGGGTTATCAGGAAAAGTGATCAAAGGCCTGCGGCAAGAATGACGGCGGCTTGAATTCCCTCTTCTCACTCTTCTGTGATTTATCAATCCTGCAGAGAGGAATCTCTGTCTGTCTCTCTCGCTCTCTATCTTTCTCTCCCTCTCTCTCTCTCTCCTTCTTGCACTCTTTTCTCGAAGCAACTGGTGCTGACGCACATGATGAAAGATCGGAAATATCAGTGAGTACCACTGACGATGTTGATAGTTCGCCAGGATATTCCATGTTATATTTATTACTTTAATTTTAAACCTCTATTCCCTTGTTATTGTATTTAAACAAAATATTTATACATGAACATACATTGCAACTCTTCGCAAGAGACCTCAAATTAAGCAGAGTGCCTCTGAAGACGAGGAAAGGGCAAAGGGGATTTGTAAACGGGGGGGGGGGTTGGGTTTGTCTGGGGCAAAAAAAAAAGAAGTAGAGCAATGAAGTCTTCAAAGGCCCCTTTCAAACATCTCTCGACGACACAGGAATTTCAGAGCCACAAAGAACCGCAGCGCTCTCCAGCATTCAGGCACCCTTTTTGACCCCTCGAACAGACCAGTTAGACCTCTTTTTTCCTATCTGTTCGCCAAGGGTGCAAACATCTTTTACTGTGAAATCCAATGCACTTTTCGAACTTCCGACACTTTCATTCATCTCTTATGAACGGCATCAAATTGAGCAGCCAATGGACTAACTTTATGTACTTTCTTCATTTTGTCGCGCGAGGGGCTAACGTTTTCATATAACTTTAATAATTTTTTTTTACATTTAAAGATATAATTTAAATAAAAATAAAAATATATTTAAAAAAAAAATTAATTAAAATAATACTGACCTTGGCGCGCACAGCGAATCTGGTCGCCTTGCGAAGCGAAACATGAAGACACCCGGCGGTTTTGTTGCTCAGGCTCACCTAAAAGCAATATGAATAGCCTTCAACTACGCTAACACCAAACATCCAGGTGTTTACAATAAGTAATTGTGTAGATTGCACTATAAAACATATTCGTTGAAATATTCCTTTTAATTTAATTAACAAAACACATTATTCTACAATGGGATTCAAAATTCGTATTCCTCTCTGACTCATATAAAAGTCGACATTTGTTGAATAGAAATGAAAGGAGATAAGTTTAAGAAGGAAAAGTAGAGATTGAGTCAGGGTGTGCGAGTTTGAGGAAGAGAGTGGAAAAGAATTGAAGTGTTAAAAGCTGAGAGAGTTAGAGAGACAGAGAGCGAGAGAGAGAGAGAGAGAAAGAGAGCGATTCAGAGAGAGATTGGAAACGAAGGGTCAAAGATCTCGTAATCACACTTTCCTACCTTCCCCATGCCGCAGGGATAACCTCGGGCATGACAAAGGTGACATTTGAATTCACACGGAGACTGGGCACGGGAGAGAAGAATATAATGAGGAAGACGCAGAGAGAGAGAGAGAGAGAGAGAGAGAGAGAGCGAAAAAGGCAAGGAGCGAAGGAAATGAGAGAGCACGAGAGATAGAGAGAGATTGAGAGACAGAAAGGTGTTGAGGGGAGAACTATGGAAGAGAGAGAGAGAGAGACAGAGAGAGAGAGAGAGAGAAAGAGCGAGAGAGAGAGAGTGCGAGTGGGAGTGAGAGGGAGTGAGGGAGAAAGAGAGAGACAGACAGAGGGAAAACGAAAGAGAGAGCGAGGTAGAAAGAGAGAGACAGAGTGGGAGAGATATTGATAGATGTGAAATCATAGAAGACTCTTACTTTCCATTCTGCGCAACATGAATAATTGACAGAATAATAGCCAACATGTCATAGTATCTGACCATGAGACGGCGTGTCTGGTTTCACACAGAATATGAAAGTCTGTTTTGAATAATGTAGTGAGCATTAATTTACAAGAGTATAAATGCATTCTCTATCTATATTGTATACATAAAATATACATACAACCTTGTCTATTCTAGTTAGCCAATTGCTATCGAACAGCACGCGATGAAAGGACATGAAGAAGGCATGGGATAAGAGGAATTGTGGGAGAGAAAGAGGAGGGGGGGGGGTTGTGTGCTAGAGAGGCAATGTCAATTACGAAGCTTATACATCGGGAAAGGCATGAGGATGAGGCTTCTTCAAAGAGAGCGAGATAGATAAAGAGAGAGAAAAGAGAGAAAGAGAGATAGACAGAGAAGGAGAGAAAGAAAAAGAGAGGGAGAAAAAGAGAGATAGAGAGGGCGAGCGGGAAACAGAAAGAGATAGAAAGGGAGAGAGTGAGATAAAGGGAGATGGAGGTAGAGAGTGAAGTGAGAGAGGTAAAGGGAGAGCTATAGAGAACAAGGGAGAGAGAGAGCGAGAGACAGAGAGAGAGAGAGAGAGAGAGAGAGAGCTTGGCAATAGAGCGAATGTAATTATGAGATGTTTTATAGTACGAGAGAATGGGCCATAATCGAACGAAGATGTTTCACAAGCGCATGAGTGCAATAAGATGTGAAATTGCATGGAATACGGATTTCTTTTGATGATCTCCGGCAAGACGTAACCGAATTTAGCAAATGTTTTAATGAACAAGAAATACAGTACCATTATGTTTTTTTTAATTAAGAAAAAAGTATGCATCTGCTGTAAGATATCCACAGAGTCAGTCAGAAGATTCTGACTCCCATTTTTGCTTGCTCATAAATAATTCATTATTGTTACTCTCTAGAGGAGCTCATTGCCACAGCAATCTCACGAAGAAAGAGAAGAGAAGAGGACCCGGCAGAGCAGAAGAAGGCTGCTTCCTGTGGGAGACTCGTCATCATTTCTTTCTTTTATATTTATATGCTATAATAAAACGCCTCCGAGAACAGATCATTGATAACATCATCTGACAGGGAAATGAATCATAAACGACCATCAATGGGAAGATGAGAAAATGGAGAATCTGTCCAAGAATAGCTGCAACGAGTGAAAGATGGAGAATGATAGAGAGAGAGAGAGAGAGAGAGAGAGAAAGGAAGAGAAGAGAGAGAGAGAGAGAAAGGAAGAGAAGAGAGAGAGAGAGAGAGAGAAAGTCCTTGAAAAAGAGAGATATATGTACTAGCAGTCAGATATAGCAGCTAATTTGCGAGAGTAGAATGGAGAAACTGAAAGTCTCTGACGAAGAATAATAATTAATTGCAAGAAATCAATGCACTCTCTTTTGATAAAAATGGAACAGCGAGATGTGCCGATTTTTTTTCGAATGCCCCATTCGAACATTCCCTTTCACTAAAAAAAATCGACGAGTTAAAAATCGATACAGTTACTCTTATGACGAGCGAAAGCCGTTTCAGTCTTCCCGGTTGCCTCCTGCTCTTCATGTACATATGTATCTCAATGACCTCGGAGAAGACGTCTTCCTCCTCCGACTTTGGCCTACTCGTACCAGCGAGGCTCCTATCAATTTACGTGATTATTTTTATTCATAAATTAAACAATTTTACTTTTAAAACATTTTAAAAAACTTATTATTAAAAAAACAAAATGGTTTGGTTTGCTAGTTTTCCCGTTGATGCAGTACGACCTTTGTAGGCTTCTCCACCTAACAATAAAAAATGTTTATGATAAAAATTATTATTTTTTATTTATTACTGATTTTTGCCTTATAAATAAATTTAATTTTCATCAATGAATAATGTTCTAACTGATAATATAAGCACTAAAACAAACTCTAAACACCAAAACCTGAGCCTTCAATGAGGGCGATATCTACCTGCCGACGTGTTCTAATATAGATTTTCATCTGTGAACCAGAGCAAAAAAAATTATTTTAATTTACCGATGAATAAATCTTCACTTTTATCTAATCATACGAAATTCTTTCTAATCTTTCTGTTTAAGACCTTAATTTTCTAATTGTGAAGAGTGTATCTAGTTAATTAAATCAGAATTCCATATGATGGAAAGGTGGCCATGAAAAACACCGAGACATCATGCAAATAGAAGTTTTTAGTTTGTTATAGTTCAAGAATATGTTTACTCCAACTTCTCAGTTTTATAACTTGGATTAAACATTTTATTTTAAAAAAAATTCTTAAATGCTCATGAGCTAGTGGTGGCAGTAATTTTTCATCTCAACCAAATTCATTTCAAATACAGTCTTGTCCCTGTCTCTCATCTCAATTGCGTTCTCGCTCTCACCTGTCTCGGTCTTTCTGTTTCTTTCACTCGCTCTCCCTCTGCCCCTTTACCTCTCTGTTTTTGTTGCCCTCCCTTTGCTCCCTCTCCCTCTCACTGTCTATCCACCTTTCTGTTTAGCTCTCTCGTTCTCTCTCTCTCTGCTTTAACAAACATATTACAGAGCAAACAAGAGATATAAAAAAGAAGAAAACCTTTCATGATCTCGTTTTTTAAACCAATGTACGATGAAATGGCCGACACTTGCGTGCCTTCACTTTTCACGAGCTAAGGACCAAACTGTTTATATAAGTTTAATACTGTTCTATAGATACTAGAAAAAGATAATTAAACAAACAATTTTATAATAATAAATTTTTTTTATTAACATCAGTGCATTAGCGATTCGGGTCACCTTGCAAAGCGAAACATGAAATCGCCCGGCGGTTTTGTTGCGCAGGCTCGCTATAAATGTGCAAGAATCATTTCTAGCAACGATATCTTTTTGGTGCCGTAAACCCATTACAAACGATTAAATAATCACAATACAACCAAGGGGCTTAAGAAATGTGCCTGTGTATTTTTCAATACATCACAAAATAGTTCTAAGAGGAATTTAAGAATACTGTTCGTCTTTGACCTATAAAAGTACGAATAAGAACGTAGAATTGAAATGAGAGGAGACACATTTCTCTCTCTCTCTCAAACATTCACTTTCTGTAGTGCAAAGAAGCAAGACTTGCCATTAACTGCTTAATCTAATTTCTGCTAAAAAGGGAACAAATAAATGGAAGAAAAGTCGACGTCTTCGGCGATGACCAACAGTCTTCCCGTCAATGAGGTCGTGAACTGGAAAAACTACAACGCCTCAGACCAGTATTGGGCAGAAAGTTTATTTGAAGCAAAAAAAAATTATTAAAAAAAATATGAACACATTTTTTTATCTGGTTTGCTTTTAACGAAATTTTATAATTTATATTTAATTAATTATAAGCGCTTCACGTCAAATTGAACACCAGTGCGGCACATATGAACATGAGAATAATAATAATTTGACCGATATTTGATATGGGCGAGAAAAAATGTTCAAAATCGGAACAGATATTCTAATATCTGTTCCAAAATCTTTGCCTGCGGCTCTCAACGACTCTTCCCGCCCGCCTCTCCGTCGTGCATCTCAACGTCCTCGAAGAACACTCCTTCCTCCTCTGACTTCGGCTCACTCGTGCCAGTGATGATGCGGAGCGGCGATTGCTATAAATTTACATGGCAATTTTAATTTTTAATTTTTTTATTTCATTAAATAACCCATTTTATTGTTTAAAAAGAATGTCTAAATTCTTTCAAATGTAAAAACCAAGTGTTTAATAAAAAAAACCCTGGTTTACCACGCTAGATTGAGCGCAGAAGCGATACGCCACCATTGGCGGATTCTCGAGCTGAAAAAAAAAATCATTTGTATGATTTTGTGCTTAAAATTTATTGTCCTGCAATTTTTGTATCTAAGAATTAATTTATATTTCATTAATGAATCATTTTTGTTGTTGTATTAATACAAATATAATAACAAATTCCAAGCGCCGAAGCTGCGCCTTCCAAGTGGCCTGCAGCGACTCTGTAATCGACTACTTTGACAAAAGCAATAATTTTATTTACTTATTTGTTTTTAAATCACCGACAAAATAAACTTTTCTAGATCTTAATTTTTCAACAAATCCAAGCAGGACTTAAACAATCGAAGATGTAAAATGAGCCACGAAAAGTTGGAAAGATGACCTTGAAAAACAACCGACTCATCATCTACGTTCATGCGTTTCTGCACAACAACAACAAAAAAATTATCGTTTATGTCTCCATCTATCGCCGCTCTCTGAACTCTTCCTTAGCAAGCAAGCAATATTGTCTCTTCTCAGTCCCAATCTGAGTACCCCCCAACCTTGCGGTCCCTTCCTCTTCCTCTCCTTTCCATCGTTCTCCATCCCGCGTGTAGATGTTCCAACGAGATGGCCGGGGCATCGGCAGCTTCCTCTTCCGCTGCTGCGCGGATGCCTCCGGGACGGCGAAGGTCACAGTCTTTTCCTTCTTATTCCCATTCGACTTCTTCGACTCTATTTATTTCATGTTATAGAAAAATTACATTATTCATCACAGCAATTTGTAGGTGCTTGAATATTTCAGACACTTAAAAAAACGTCGAGCTCTTTGATTGTTCTAATAAAAAAAATTGTTTTTTTTCTGGCTTTAAAATTGAATAATTAAAAAGCTGAAAAATGTAAAGCGAAATTTAAGAGATTAAGAGAGCCTCTCTGTAAGGATCAAGCAGCCTTCCATGGGGGCCTGCCCCGGGGGAAAGTGTCGGATTTTGTTAACCAAATTTTAATGGGGGTGCCACACGTACTATAAAGAAAATTTGGTGGTCAATTTTGTTATAAAATTTTTTTCATTGACTGGGCATGCAATAGTATGTAAAATGTTTAAGTCCATATAACTTTCTGTAAACTTAATATTTTTCAATTTTCTTTTTTTTATTTGTTGTGTATTCAGAATTCGCACAAAAAAGTTATTGATGACTTTCTGAAAAAGTTTCATTATTAACAAGTGTTATACATTTATTTTTCAAAAATCGGTTTTTTGAGCACATCGTCTATTTTACGGTCCGGTTCCAGGCTGGAGAATAGCTGAGATGAAAGAGGAGAAAAAATGACACAAGATATGTTTTTATGAAGAAAATCGAAGGATATATATGTTTTCGAATTTTGACCTGAACCTGGTGCACTTGCATTTTCGCTGATTGAGATAAATTAGTGTAACCTTTTTTTAAAGTCTTGCTTTTTAAACAATTTTTATCTCATCGAATTGGCCATTAAATTCTCTCCTAGAAAAGTATAGAACCAATCTGCCTAATGTTACCCTTGAGCTTATAAATAAAATGTTCTCTTTTTTGAACAAAATTAATTGGGTAATAACTACTGAGAACCAAATTTATGGGCCTTTGAGATATCCGGCTGAACCAATAAAACACATTATTAGATAGAACGAAGAATGCTGTATACCATACCCTTGTTTCATGAGATTTCAAGGATATATATTTACTTTTTACGAACAATTTCGGAAAATTTCCAGCATCGATCCAGCCGATAGATCAAGTCGAAAAATGAAAAGTGCATGTTTATGTCACAAATCATGTTATATGGTGTTTTTTGATGAGCGAAAAGAATAATTTCATCGAAAACCGTTTCATTTAATCTTTATTCGTTTGTTTTTGTTTTTTGAAAAAAAATTTTCACTAATTTTCTTTTCTTTATGTGTTGCCAATCCCATATCATTTCAGTCAATCCCAGAGCTAAATTACATTTTCTGAGTTCCACCGTAACAGCAGATGGATGATAAAGGCCTATTTGTAGAGGGCTGAAAAGCAAATATGATAAAATAAAAATTGTCTCAAAATCATGAGTCTAAAAAAAAGTTAAACTGATTCATCAATTTCAGCGAAAGTGCCAATGAAAAAATTCGAGATCATATGTATCCCTCGATTTTCTTCATAAAACATATCTTGTGTCACTTTTTCTCTTCTTTCACCTCAGCTATTAGCTAGCACCGAACCCGGCCGTAAAATGGACGAATTGCTCATAAAACCGATTTTTGAAAAAGAAAAATTCCAAAAAGTGATTAAAAAATGAAACTTTTCAGAAAAATAAGCATGGATTTTTTTTTAAGTTCTCCCCGAAGCTTTGTATGTTTCTCTCTCTCTCTCTTTATCTTCAGAAACATATACAATCAGATATTGCGCGCGCCCAAACGATAAGTAGAAGTTGTAGTCAGACAACTCCAGACAGATGTCTTTGAACAGGCGGTCGGTAAGCTCAATGCATGTGTTTAGAAGATATCATATTTGCTATTCAGTCCTCTACTAAGGCCTCTATCATCCATCTGTTGTTACGGTGGAACTCAGAAAATGTAATTTAGCTCGGGGATTGACTGAAATGATATGGGATTGGCAACACATAAAGAAAAGAAAATTAGTGAAAAAAATTTTTCGAAAAAAAAACAAACGAATAAAGATTAAATGAAACGGTTTTCGATGAAATTATTCTTTTCGTTCATCAAAAAACACCATATAACATGATTTGTGACATAAACATGCACCTTTCATTTTTCGACTTGATCAATCGGCTGGATCGATGCTGGAAATTTTCCGAAATTGTTCGTAAAAAGTAAATATATATCCTTGAAATCTCATGAAACAAGGGTATGGTATACAGAATTCTTCGTTCTATCTAATAATATGTTTTATTGGTTCAGCCGGATATCTCAAAGGCCCATAAATTTGGTTCTCAGTAGCTATTACCCAATTAATTTTGTTCAAAAAAGAGAACATTTTATTTATAAGCTCAAGTTTAACATTAGGAAGATTGGTTCTATATGTTTCTAGGAGAGAATTTAATGGCCAATTCGATGAGATAAAAATTGTTTAAAAAGCAAGACTTTAAAAAAAGGTTACACTAATTTATCTCAATCAGCGAAAATGCAAGTGCACCAGGTTCAGGTCAAAATTCGAAAACATATATATCCTTCGATTTTCTTCATAAAAACATATCTTGTGTCATTTTTTCTCCTCTTTCATCTCAGCTATTCTCCAGCCTGGAACCGGACCGTAAAATAGACGATGTGCTCAAAAAACCGATTTTTGAAAATTAAAAATGCATAACACTTGTTAATACTGAAACTTTTTCAGAATGTTATCAATTACTTTTTTGTGCGCTTTCTGAATACACAACAAATAAAAAAAAAAGAAAATTGAAAAATATTAAAGTTACAGAAAGTTATATGGACTTAAACATTTTACATACTATTGCATGCCCAGTCAATGAAAAAAAATTTATAACAAAATTGACCACCAAATTGTCTTTATAGTACGTATGGGTACCCCACATTAAAATTTGGTTATCGAAATCCGACACTTTCTCCCGGGGCAGGGCCATCTTGGCCCTAACAGAGAGGCTCTCTTAACATTATGCCATATTTCGTTTATTTTTATATTGAACAAAATATGTAACTAATAAAAATAAATAAATCAAGCCTGGCTGAGAATCGCCGGCCAGTGATTCGCTGCTTGACATCGCTGCTCGATTTTGACTCGACCGTCCGCGACCAGGGGTACTTTGATGAAATGAGGCTTCATGTTCTTCTCATTTTCCTGCATTTGCTTTGCACCTTTTCCTTTTCCACTCGCTATTTGCACATGCGCAAGTCATTAGTAAATTAACTTCCATGATGTATTGATGATTATTGCGCGGAAACCTTCCAAATTCCTTTTTCATACTTTATTTTGCGAAAGAGAGCGACCGGTGGAATGAAAATCTACTGGTTTTTGACCGCGCCATTCGGAGATGCTCTTTCAGACACTTATTTTTAAACACTTTTTAAATATTTATTTTATAACGTCCAATTTCTGTAGTTCAGATTCATAAAAATAGAACATTGTCTGTCATTGCTTTATCGATTTTGTTCCGCAAAAAGGGGCATTTAAATAAGAGAAAGGTCGACGTCTTCGGCGATGTCCAAAAAAAGTCTTCCCGTCACGGAAGTCGAGAACTGGAAAAAGTGTAAACCCTCAACCAGAATTGGGCAGAAAGTTGATTTGAAGCCACCTTTTTCTTAATATGAACTTATTTTTCATCTGGTCTGTTTTCTTTCAATTAAATTTTCAAAGTGACATTTAGTTATTTATCATCCCTTTAGATCAAATTGCGAACCAACGAGGCAAATGAAAGTGAGAGAATAATAATACTTCGATGAATATTCGATAAGGACGAGAAGGAAAGCGATCAGTTCAATATCGAAGCAGATCATCCGATATATCGACCTAAATCTGTGCCTGCAGCTCTAAGCTCAGCGAGTCTTCCCGCCCGCTTCTCCGTCGTGCATCTCAATGTCCTCGAAGAAGACTTCTTCTCCCTCCGACTTCGACTCACTCGTGCCAGCGACGTTCCGAAGCGACTTTAAATTTGCATAATTTCGCTTCTAGGGCAATTGGTGAACAAAGATCAAAGTAACCGTTTTTTTCATAAATTCAAAATTTTACTTTTCCAAATTACAGTTAAAACTTGAATAAATCCTTTAAAATCTTGAGAACAATACCCAATGTAAAAAGAAACCTGGTTTGCACAGCTAGGTTTCGCGTTGAAGCGGTACGCGACCAATGGTGGCTTGTCGAGCTGGAAAAAAAAATTATTTTTATGATTTTTTTTTTAAATATTTTATTTTCCAGCAAATTTAATCGTATTAGTTAATTTAAATTGCATTAATGATGAATGTTTTTTGTTGTTGTAATAATACAAAAAATAAAAATGACTACAAAGCTGAACCGGTGCCTTCCAAGAGGGCGGCATCGACCAGTCGTGGCGTTCTGCAATCGACTTTCATCCAATGTAATAATTGACCATAGCAATATTTTTTTTATTTTTTTTTCACCGACAAAATAAATTCTTCCTATTTTATCTAAGAGATCTTGACAATTTCAAGAATACTAGAACTTTATATTTTAATATTTCCAAATCTTCAAAACGTTCTTATCACAGGAGTAAAGTCATCCATCCTTATGATTTAATGGTGACCTAGAACACCACCGTGTGATCTTCTGATAAATTCTCATGATGCTCTCTCTTTTCTGCCTGCTTTCATTAGATACAAAAGCTTCATATTAATTTAAAACAGTCAAGCCAGTGTCCACCGGGTCTTCTTATCATCATAGTTGTCCATTGACCATAGTTATCCATTTCCCTTGTCTATTTATCATTCCTCTACTTTTGCTCTTCTCGGTCCCTATTTCTAGCTCCTCTTCCCTCCCTCTCCCTCCCTCTTTCCTTCTCTCTCTCTTTCCATCTCTCTCTCTCTCTCTCTCTCTCTCTCTGCCCTCACTCAGGGAATGATATGGCGTGGGTGGGCGCATCGGATCGGTAGCTTCCTCTTGAGCTGCTGCGCGGGTGTCTCCGGGGCCGCGAAGGTCACAGTCTTCTTCTTTTCTTCATTCGACGTTTTCAGCTCAGCTGTTGAATGAAAGGCACAAAATAATAATTTTAATGTCTTTTTAAAATAAAATTTTTAAATTTGTAAAAATTTTCAAAATATCGAGATGGATTATTCTTCTAATACAATACAATTACCTTTTTTTTGCCTGTAAAGAAAAATTGAGTAATTCTAAAAAAATTACTTGCCATTATATCAATAAAAATATTTTATGTCAATGAATAAATTAAAATAAAAGAAATAATAAATCGTGCCTGGAGGAGTCTCCTCGGCCAATGATTCGTTGCTGGACATCGCCGTCCGACTCGACCGTCCGCGACCGGGGTTCTTTGATGAAATGAAGCTTCACCATTTTTGCTTCCACAAAAAACTTTCCATTCATCTCATTTTCCTTCATTTTCTCAGCACCCTTCGACCTTTTTAATTTGCATATAATAATTTCTCCCTTCTCTTATCTGTTGTATTTATTGACTAATGATTGGCAATGTAGAACACTTATTTCAGTAATTTATATGACGAAACAAAAACGATAAAACGAGCCAAAAGAACTTACAGTAGATGCGCAAAAGAACTGTAGCTTAGAAATCTCAAAAGAAGTACCGTATTAGCCAATAAACGATATGAACCTTGGGTCACATGATAAAGTAGTTATACTACAACAAGAAAAACAACTAAAATAGTTAGCTGGTAAGTATTAATTAAAATAATTTAAACAGCAACTTTATAGTAAAATGTATATATTTTTTATGAGTAAATTATTAATCTCTTGGTCAATACTATAGTTATGTAACATGCATATATTGAGTGGATGTTTCCCAAGTTACAAAATAGCCCTCCTACTAGTTGAGTTAGAGAGAGAGAGAGAGAGAGAGAGCGAGAGAGAGAGAGAGAGAGAGAGCGTTAGAAACATAAAGAGAAGGAAGGGAGGGTGAGATCCTTCCTGTGCGAACTGCATCTACCGTAGTTTACTTGCCCTTCTTCGTTTCGGGAGAATTCTTAGTTTCGAGAGACTTCTTCGTCTTGTCAGCCGCTTTCTTCGCCTTCTTGTTCCACCACGACTTTTCGAAAGCGCGTTGAGCGGCGCCGCCTATAGGAAATTTGCATTTATTTTAAATAATTATTAGAAAATCCTCATTTCATCAAAGAACCTCGGGCACGGTTGGTCAGAACAAATCTATCAGAAAATTAAGGAAACAGCATTAACGCGTCAGATTTAAAGGAAATATTAATTCTGCCATAACTTTTAAATCAGTCTGTCTATGTATTTCACTTTCCAATTCATTACAAACATTAAATAGGCGATTTTCATCGCTCCTAAATCTATAAAGAATGCTAGCTGGTTTCCTAGCTTGCTAAATAAATGATAAAGCAATTAATTGTATATGAATAGAAAATTTTTTAGTGCGCCTACAGTAATCACCTGCAATCCAGCCGAGAGTGGACGCGAGCCAGAAGACAATGTAGAAGTGCTCGCGGGTCAGGCCACGGCAGACAGTCAGGCGGGCGAAGGCTATCAGCGGATTCATTCCAGCGACGCCAATGAAGCGGAGTGCTGCAGAGAGAGAGAGAGAGAGAGAGAGAGAGAGAGAGAGAGGGAGAGAGAGAGTGTGTGAGAGAGAGAGTGTGTGAGAGAGTGAGAGAGAGAGGAAAGGGGAAAAGAGAGAGGAGAGAGGAGAGAGGATAGAGAGAGAGAGAGATACAAAGAGAGGGAGAGGGGAGAGAGAGAGAGAGAGAGAGAGAGAGAGAGAGGAGAGTGAGAGAGAGAGAGATCTTGAAACAGAAGAGAAGAAACAAAGAAAGAATTTTGGAATTGGAAGTGCAACAAAGTTCTACTTTTTTAATAAACAAATTGATACAGAGCAAAGAAGAGAAATGAGAAGAAGTCTTTTTGAATGCCTTCTCTTTCATCCGCTATCTCTCTCTTTTTCTCTCGCTCTCCCTATATCTCTCTTTCTCTCGCTCTCTCTCCCCTCTCTCTTTCTCTTTCTCTCTCTCTCTCTTTCTCTCTCTCTCTTTCTCTCCTCTCTAATCTTCCGCGGATACCTGCGGAGAGGAAGGCCGAGATGACGACCGGCAGCAGATACTTCCGCCTGTACTCGGTGTGAACGAAGAGGCCGAGAGAGAAGCGGAGAGCGAAGCAGAAGGCTGCTTCCACCAGAGGAAGCCAGTCAACAGAAACCTGGTGACAGAGAGAGAGAGAGAGAGCGCGCGATAGCGAGAGGAGAGAGTGTGGAAAGACAGAGGTGGGCTACAGCGAAAGAGAGAGAGAGAGAGAGAGAGAGAGAGAATGGAGAGACAGAGAAGACGAGGACTAGAGAGAAAGAGAGAGGGGAGAGAGAGTGAGAGAGATGGCAGACTACAATGCAACCCGACGCTTTGACTTCAATCGCTTCTTTTTATTTGTTGTTAGCACCATCTTTTCTTTCTGGCTGAATTACTAAACTGTTCTCCTTCATTTCCCCTTTTCGCTCCATCCACACTCTCTCTCTCTCTCTCTCGCTCTCTCTCATTCTCTCTCTTTCCTTCTTCTCAACCTCTCTTCTCGTTTTTTTCTCGCTCTCCTTCTTTTATCATCTTCCCGGTCCTCTTCTCTCTCTTCTCTCCCCCACTTCTCTCTCTCTCTCTCTCTCTCTCTCTCTCTCTATTCTCAGTGTCTACTCTCCCGTCGGTTCTCTCTCTCTCTCTCTCTCTCCTTCTCTCCCAACCTTGAATGCCAGATTGCATGTCGATGCGGCGGCAGTGGCGTGGGACTCCGAGTAGGGCGCCGTCCAGTGCCAGATGAGATTGGCGGTGCCGAATGCAAGGTAGGCGCCGGCCAGCTGGCCGAGCAGTGTCGTCAGGAAGACCGTGAGTCTTGAAAGGAAGAAAAGGAGGGCTACGGTAAAGGGAGGGAGTGGTATACGGCAGCTACGTATTACGATGGAATGATAATATTGTTTTTAAAGAAGGTAGGCTAGTCATGATATTTACGATTAGATACATATACGGCATTTTAAAGCCCATCTAATCTTCTAAGAAATTTGGAAACACTTGGACATAGACATCCTTTGATTTCTTGCTCTTTCATGCCAATTTAAAGTTAAGTAAACTGAGTATTGTGACCAGTGGTGGAATGCCGCTTGAGTCCCACTCAAGACCACAGAGTGAACCAGAGAGGGAGACAGAGGAGAGAGAGAGAGAAAGAGAGGGTGATTTGGGGAGAGAGGGAGAGGGGTGGGGGGAGAGGAAGAAGAAGAAGGAGAGAGAGCGAGAGAGAGAGAGTGATTTGGGGAGAGAGGGAGGGAGGGGGGAGAGAGAAGAAGAAGGAGAGAGAGAGAGAGTGAGAGAGAGAGACGAGACGAGACTGACGTGATCTGGCCGAGCCAGAGACGCTCGGCGTACGCGAGAATGTTGCCGAAGGCGCCGCGATTCATGAAGCCGGCCGCAGTGAGAAGCACGGCGACGGCCACGAAGAAGCCGTACAGGCCGTAGTTTGCGACGATCACTCCTGCAATGATCGACCGTAATCTAGGCGCCAATCTAACAATATGCCAGTTTACTATGCAATTAATGCAACAAAAAAAACAAGATTTCATACACCTTATGCAGTGAGCAAAATAAATATTCCGCAGCATTTGTGAATAGTTTTACGTTCGATTCGGAATCTATTTAAGGGTTTAGGTGAAATACTTTAATGCATGAAATAAAAAGAAATAGAACACAATTAAATAATAAAAAAACAATTTGCATACCGTTTTCATAGGTGCACGTGCACATCTGGAGCGCGGCTATCGCTTCCATCACAAAAGTGTGAGGCTGCGAATGGCGGCGGAGGGCCGAGTCAGAAGCCTGAGAAGGAGAGTACGGTAATGATGGGCTGGGCAGTCGATTACGGTAACAAAGCTTTGTTACGGTAAAATTGGGCCAAAATAAAGGTACGCTTCAAATTAATAATAGTAATAGTTGACATTACATTAAGCTATATTTTATGAAGTTAATGCATCTTTCAAAAATTTGAATGAATTTTATAAACATAAAAAGAATAAAATAAAACAAAAATTGTACCTTGCGCGCGAGATGAGCAAAGGCGAAGACGCCGGCATAGGTGAGCGAGGCGGCGACGGCCGGTTCGTAGCGGGCACTCGAGAGTATACTGTAGATGTCCATGGCTGGGTCTTCTCTCCTCTCTCTCTCTCTCGAACTCGCGAGGATTACTGTAAAGGCAATTGAGGGAGAACAGTGGCAAACTTATTATCGAAAAGAAATTAATTTACTTTCAAGTCTACTATACATATGTGTATCATAATAAGAAAAAAGTTAGAAAAAAATTATATACATATAATCTAAAGTGTAAGTAAACTTGAAAGAAAACAAGAGGAAGACATGAGGCTAAAAATAATGGAAACAGATGGATCTCGCGGTATGCAGTGCAATAAAGCAATCAAGTGGAATTGTCACTTCGATGGCTCTCTCGCGAGACGTGTTTTATGATATAGGAATTCAATTAACTGACGAGGGAAGCCTCTTTCCATAACCCAGCCAATCGCAACCATAGTAACTTTATTATGTAGAATTCCTCGAAAAATGAGTCTGAAACTATTTTAAAACTGCGGAGGACGCATTTGCTATTTTATATGAATTTTTGAAAAATGAATAAAATTTACATACGAAATGCTCTAACTTTATCAGTCGTGGTTTTGACTCTAAAAGCGTGATGTTGGAAGTGCAGTGGTTTGCGCTCCCGCCTAAAATTTTCGAGGTCTGGGTTCGATTCCCTTTGGTGACGAAGTTTTTGCTGTTACTGTTTTGTTTATGTCGATAGTAAAGGTCACTCTTACGGGTATTTTTTAACGATTTTGAGTGCATGCAAACTATATTATAATACTTTTGCGATGTACTCTTTAAAAAAATTTCGGCGATAAATTAACTTCTCCATGATTTGCAATCCGAAAGAGGGGAAAATTTTTCCAAAAAAACTTTTTTTGCTGAAACTTTCCCCAGGGGGTTATTTGATGCAAGGAAACCGAATCTGAAATTTGTTTTGCTCGATTTTGCCGTTTCCAAGAGCTACGATAGGCATCAAATAACCCCCTGGGGAAAGTTTCAGCAAAAAAAATTTTTTTTGAAAAAATTTTCTCCTATTGGGGACGGCCTCTTTCGGATCGCAAATCGTGGAGTTGTAAAATATTGCCGGAAATTTTTCTTACAGTCATAAAATCAACGTCACGCTTTTAGGGTCAAAACTACGACTGATAAATTTCGAGCATTTCGTATGTAAATTTTATTCATTTTTCAAAAATTCATATAAAATCGCAAATGCGTCCTCCGCAGTTTTAAAATAGTTTCAGACACATTTTTCGAGGAATTCTACATAATAAAGTTACTATGGTTGCGATTGGCTGGGTTATGGAAAGAGGCTTCCCTTGTGAGTGCAAGTCAAAGAAGGAATTAGCATTACAATTTGAGGAGAACTTTGAAGAGCTAATAAAAAGCGCAATTATGCAAAACAAGCAATTGTAATATTTCAATCTCTCATTTTATCTTTCTTTGTCTTTTCTTCTCTCTCTATCTCTCTCTCTCTCTCGCTCATCTTCCAGAAAAAAAGGTTTTTTTTTTGGAAGGAAAAGGCTACACATAATGAGAAAGGACTCGCTTGCAGTTCGACTGCTACGCAGTACATTTGCGGTATGGGCGCACGGCAAAATGGTTGTGGCGACAATCATGAGTGGGAAGGACAGAAAGAGGAGCGACAGAAGAAGAGATACAGAGAAGGAGAGGGAGAGAGCGAGAAAGAGCGAGAGAGAGAGCGAGAGAGAGAGAGAGAGAGAGAGAGAGAGAGAGAGAGAGAAGAGAGGAGGAAGTGAAAGAGAGGAGAGAGCGAGAAAGAGAGGAGAGAGAAAGAGACGAGAGATACTGCTCGGCAGGAAGATAAGCAATGACAGACATGGCTGAGGAAACGGAGCATAACAGATGAGCTTGTTTGTACTTGTCTATACGTCAAATTCGAACAAGCTGGAAAGAAGAAGAAAAAGAATGTTATGGAAAGTAAAACTAATTTTGATGGCGAAAACAATATGGCCAAGCTGTCAGCGCGCTCATCGTGTTCAGGAGTTTAAGGATAGAAAATGTCGAATAGTTTCAGCTTGACTCGGGAATGGAATGTGGATAGGAAAAAATGAAAAGCGAGCGGCCAACGTAGTCGATTGAGATCTCACCCTCGGTGTTTCATGCCCCGACTTTCGTTTTCATTGAACCTGAATAAGGAGCAATTGGGATGAAAGACAACGTGGAGTAGGGTAGCCGAGAGAGAAGAGAAAGAAGATATCGACAAGCAGAGAAAGAGAGAGAGAGAGAGAGAGAGAGGAGAGAGAGAGAGAGAGGAGAGAGAGGAGAGAGAGAGAGAGAGAGAGAGAGAGAGAATGAGAGAGAGTGTAAGAGAGAGGGGTGTGAAAAGTGGGGAGAGAGAGGGAGAGTGAGTGAGAGAGAGAGAAAAGGAGAGAGAGAGAGAGAAAAGAAAAAGGTAAAAAAAAAGCAACGGAGCAGAATGGTGAGATGGTACTCAGCAATTGTGAAGACAAATGTGGTTTGATTACTGGTTTAAGCGGGCGGCCAGAGGAGATTGAGACTAATAACAAGATGAAATAACATTTCTCTTTAGCACACGCACGAGGTAACATTCATGTGGTGGCTTAAATATTGCTCGATACTGAGCAATATTTGGCCAATCGTGAAATATCAACGAGTTTGCACGTATCCAATTCTTTCTTCAAATGTTTCAGAGTTTGTTAGAGTGTGTAGTGTGTAGCAGCACACAATACAGAACACTCACAATGAACGGTGACATAGCTATGTAACCATAGACCTTGGGTTAAGGAGATGAAATCTTATCAGAAAGACTGCGACGAATACAGTAAGCGATGTAGTTATTCGACTAAGAAAAGTATACTAAAATTCATGCGTTTTCTCTTGCCATTCACGCAAACAAATGCAAGGAAGCATCAAGTGAGAATTGAGGAAAATCGTTAGTGAAGTCTTTTCAATGAAATCATTAAACGCAGGTCTTTAGTATGAGAAGATGGCGAGGAGCACCAGGGTCTCTCAAACCAGCAGTCAATGTCGAGCATTGAAATGAATACAAAAAGCAAGACTTTAGGGAGTGGGAGAGGGGAGAGAGTGAGAGAGAGAGAGAGAGAGAGAGAGAGAGAGAGAGAGAGAGAGAGAGAGAACTAAGACGGAGATATAGATGACAGGGGAAGGGAACACTTGCAACAGAATGCGCCATTACACCACTAAACTTTTGTTCTGGATAGAAGAAAAAGTGTGCAAAATGAAATGGAAAAGAGCACTTTTGATTCCTGGTCACGGATAAGACATCGTAGATTTCGAACAAATGATATGCAACAACGAATTTCTCCAGTCGCTTATTTCTCTCTCTCAAACTTCTTTCTTATTTTTTCTCTTCAAAGTCCAATAGAACACTATCAAATAACTCATCCTATTTCTTTAAGCACAAAGAAAACTAACAAAATGACAGATTGAAAGCGACTGACAAAGAAAGTGCTGAAAGCGAGAAATTTCTGCTACATACATCACTTAGATGCGCGACTAAATTCAAAAATACCGTAATCTTATTCAAATGAAGCGTACTTTAGGACAAATATAATATTGTTCACTTCGCAATCCCGCGCCATTTGAATGCTGACAAGCGCGCTGCGCAGGTGTTCGTCACTCCGTGCTAGCCTCGCTTCTTCTTCTACTTCTTTTTCTTCCTGCCGTTTCATCGCCGCCTCTCCTGTTCTCAGACACGACAGAGGCGCGCTTGCCACGACAGCAGCAGTCTACACTCGCGGTAGTGAAAGGCTTAAACTTACCAATCAGCTAACTTATACTTATTTCCCGCTTGCTCTACGCTTATTTCCATTAGGAATTGCGTCACTTTCGTTTTGCATTAGTTGATGTTTTCTTTGGCTGAGCAAAAACTGTTCCGGAATCACGTTAAGTCGTATTGGCGATGCTGGGCGATCTTTTGTTTTCTTGCTAATATGAATCATTCAACGTCGCGGCCGTCGTAATTGTTGCACTTGAACTTATGATTTGCGGAAGAGAATTTGCTTCCTTGTTCTTCTTAATCAGTTTTAAAGAATATATCTTTATATAATTTAAAATTTCTTAATGTTTTATTTATTTGTTTATTATAGAGTTACCTTCTTTTAAGTTGTAATTTGTTAATTTTTTTAAAATTTAATGTAAAGTTATATTTTTTCTAGTTGTCGACATGCCAAACGACACGACTACGAATGAGCGCGATCGCCGCATCATTTGGGTGGACTGCGAGATGACTGGGCTCGAGGTCGAGACGCAGACTCTCGTCGAGATTGCCGTCCTGGTCACCAACGACCAGCTTGAGGTTGGTGGTGGGGTTGCTGCATAGGATTCTTTGAGGTTGAGCATAGGGGAACGAAAGTGATGGTCATGGTCTTCTTCTGATAGGCCCTTGCTTCTTGTTTAAATCAGTGTTTAAATAGGTCTAGATTTTGCCAGGGGTCCCCCCTCCCGAAAAATGTTGGAAAATTTTCAGTACCGAATTTCTTTTTTGGAAAATTTTCGTAAAAAGTGGACGAATTTCGAGGCGGGCAAGGGTCCATTCGAAAGAGGAGGAAAAGATCTACAAAACAACTATAGGCTTTCCTGTAATTCCTTTTGAGAAGCTCATCGTCAGTCAGAGATGGGTCCAGGCCGCCAGCCTTGGCTTGACACGACCATGTTAAGGTCAACGCGCTTCACGCGTTCGTTCTCAGCGTAGAGAACGAATTTCGGAAACGGCAAGGGTCCATTCGAAAGTAGAAAGACAGAGCTACATTCTAACCATAGGATTCCCCCAGATTCCTTTCCACAAGCTCAGTCTGATATGGGTCCAGGCCGCCAGTCGTAAATTGGCGGATGCCTGTGTGCATATATCTTTCTCTCAATTTCGCTCTAATGCTATCTCCTGAGCATTCTGAGTGGCTGTTAAGAATGGCAAAGGTCTTGCCATGGAAGAGAAAGCCAAACATAGATACGAGTGAGGAAAAGAGAGTGACGTGGGGCGAGAGTGATAGAGGAAAGAAGTAGAAGGTGTTCTCGCCAGTGGACATGATTTGAGATTGCTGGACAAAACGAAGAGTGGTGGTTCACCTTCTCTAGGCGGAACCTTAGAGACAAAGAGATGAAAATACGCAAGCGAGGAGAAGCTCTGCTGCTGAAGAGGAAGTCGACCCATAACATCTTCGCATCTGCTGATAAGCAGTCTACCGGCTCTCACTATGTTATAAATTCTGCTATAAGGAGCAGAATAGCAAAGGCGATCCTACGTACTTTCACATTTATATATATCGCGATTTGCGAGAGAATCGAAATGGCCGGGGACCCGGCCAAAATCGTCCAGCTTGGATTTTCTTCAAAAGTCCCTTATAGGGGTTTTCTGATATGAGGAATCGATTGGAAGTGGTCTAAGGATCGAAAAACGCCGTTTTCAAACACACACCCCATCTTTCAGCACTGACACCTGCACGTGCAGGAAAAAAATTTTTTTGACCTTTTTTGTGCACGTGGACCCTCCCGAAAATTCCCGATTTGGATACCTGGACCCTCCCGAAAAATTTTGCCGCCAGTGGGCATTTAAACACTGGTTTAAATCCAAATTGAATGCGTTAAAAAGCAATAAGATGCCAAAAAAAATCCATATTCCTAGATCGTCGCTGAGGGGCCCGACATTGTGATCCACCAGTCTGAAGATGTGAGCTAATGGATTGGGTTTTCTTTGTTTTTATTGCAACGCTTTTCATAGTCATTACTTAAAATGTTCCTACTATTATGAAACAACTTTCTTTAACGGAAACTTGGATGTCATCATGTGGTAAATATCACATGAATTACTAAACAAATATATAAACATTGACATTAGAACATGATGATAGCACAGGTGCAAATAATAACTACTTTATGTTATTTTTTAATGTTTATTTTCCTAATTTGAAGGTGCTGGCCGGAATGAACGACTGGTGCAAGGCGACCTTCGCCAAAAATGGTCTTCTGGAACGTATTCGGCAGAGCAACGTGTCGATGAGAGAGGCAGAAGACCAGGCTTGTCTATTCGTTCTGTTTTGACACCATTCCGATCCTTTTTTTAAGTAGCAAAAAACAATTTTAATAATAATTTTCAACTAACTTCTGTATTCTTTGTTTTTGTTTTTGTTTTCTCCGTTTAAGCAAAATCTGGTCTTGTAAAGAATATATTATTTCCTGGTGATAGGAAAATGTGGTGTCGTCAAAACAAAAGGATTACTAATATTTTCGAAACAATAGATTGTACATTTTAAACTATAATTCTAAGCTATGCTTCTTGTTCTCGGCGCTATTTGATCAATGACGTCAAGTTGTTGATTTACAGGTGCTCCGCTTCCTGCTCGAGCACACGAAGCGCAAGACGTGTCCACTCGCAGGCAACACGGTGTGGATGGATCGAATCTTCATCAAGAAGTACATGCCACGCGTCGAAGAACATCTCCACTACCGTATCATCGATGTCTCCACTGTCAAGGAGGTATTCTGTAGATGTTCATGGCATACCGTAATCAGGAACTTTTGTATCGTTCTTGGCTACGGTATGTTATACAATTATTTTGTCTTGATGCTTCCCACTACAACTTCTCCACTAGCTTATCATGCATATCGATCCTCAGGACTTATACTGTATAGTTATAGTGCGTTATTACAAGTTTAATTTAATTTGAAACATTTTTTTTTAATATTTCAGCTCGGCTTCCGCTGGTACCCGAAGGAGCTGGCGGGTGCGCCCACGAAGGCCGGACTCCATCGCGCTCTTGACGATATCAAGGAGAGCATTCAGGAGCTTACCTTCTATCGTCAGCGTCTCTTCAAGTGAACGGGTCTGTAATTCTGTGGAAAAGTACCCAGAATGCTTAGTTTACGATATCATACTGTATGTTACCAATTTTGCATTGCTTTCGAACTGTCATTCATCCAATATATAAGGAGATCATAATTGTCGAAAATATTGTTTTTAATAAAACATTTTATTGTTGTTGTGTTCTATTCTATAAAGCCTGGATGTCATTTCTTGAAGATCTGAACTTTGTTTTTTTTTTTGTTTTTTTGTCCTGTTCCGTTTTCTCCCCACAAAGTGCAATAAGCCAACTGTAGCTTATCTCTTGCTTCAGCGACTTGTTTGAATTATTGAAAAGAAAATACATAATGGAAGAAATGTCGAAAAGAAGTGCCTAGCGGGCGGGGGAGATTGATGGATTTTAGTAGTTGGACAGGAATGCGAGAGAGATTTGATAGTGCCGAAAGGAACAAAAGGACAGAAAAGACGATGTGGTAGCATCACAGAGTTAGAGAGAGAGACAGAGACAGAGAGAGAGCAACTGAGTGGAAGAGGAAGTCAGAGAATATGTATCTATTGAACTTGAGTAGTCATTCACTTTTCTCCGCGTAAAGTAAGATATGTTTCCTTCTCTGTTATTCCTCAGTCTTTCCCCCTTATCTTTTCCTCTATTCCCCTATGTCCGTCCTCTCTTATTCCTTTGTTTCTTTCGCTGGCAATCCTCTCGTTTTATCTATCTCCCTTTCTACCTTCTATATTATTCCTCTATCTCTTTCTGTCTCTCCCATTTATGTTTCCTCTATTTCTTATTCCTCTCTCTCTCTCTCTCCACTCTTCTTTCTCTCTCTCTCTCTCTCTCTCTTTCCTCTCTCTATTTCTTTGTCTCCCTTCTCTTTTTCTTCTTTGTCCTTATCTACCACCTCTCTTATTCCTCATGTCTCTTTCTTTCTCTCCTCTCGCTTTCACCACTTTCTTCCTTCTTTTCTATTCCCTTGTCTCTCTATCACTCCCTTTTTCCTCCATCCCTTTCAATTCCTCCTTTCACAGAATCATCATACAGTGCCATCTGCTCCACACAAGCATGCCACGATTCCTTTTTGTTGTAATGTATTGTGAAATTAAGTCTATCCTTGCTGGTGTGAACAACCCCTATGGTTAGATCTCACATTCTTGCAAATATCCATCATACCTTTGTGCGCTCCGATTACGCAACATCAATGTTCTATTTTGTTTTCTTTTGTAACTTGAGAAGAGGAGAGTCAATGCCTGATAGTTCGTCTTTCTTTTTAAAGAATATATTTTTATTTAATCTAAAAATTTCTCCATGTTTTTCTTTAATGTGAACTTTTTCTTTTTAGTTGCCGACATGCTGAACAAGGCTGCAATGGCGCGCAAACTGCTGAACACGGTCAGTGCATGCGCCGTATTCAAGCCAACCCCCCCCCCTCCCCCGTCCTGCTTATGTTAGAGAAACTTTTTTCCTGGAAAAAGGATTTCCCCCATTAAATATGTTGACCAAAAAAAAAAGAAATTTTTTGGCTTGTACCCCCCCCCCCGGCCTGGAGTCGTACACCGGACTTTGTTCAGTGCCGGGCGCTCGACCACCGCATCATCTGGATGAACTGCGCGATGACCGGGCTCAAGGTCGAGAAGCACACCATCGTCGAGATTGCCGTTATCGTCACGAATGACCAGCTTGAGTTTGGAGGGGGGGGGGGGGTGACATGAGGCATATATAGTAAAAAATATAGTAAAAGCGCTAAAAAGCAAGAAGATGCCTATAAAGTCAAATTTGTAGATCGTCGCCGAGGGACCCAGCATCGTTATTCATCAATCTGAAGAGGTGAGCTAATGGATTGATTTTCTACATTTTGTATATCAATACTTCTCATAGTCATTACTTAAAATGATTATTCGTACTATTACATATCAACTTTGTTTACTTCATGAGGGATATGAGATGGAATAGAATGATAAAAGCACTGATGTATTTAAGAGCAATTAATAAATTCTTCCCAGTTTGAAGTGTAAGAAGCCAGGCCGCCTAAAGCCTGACTCCTCATCTAGATCTATCAATGTGTAATTACCGACCTGATAATATGCCTCCTGGCTTGCGGTCGGTGCTCGAACCAGCCGCGTTGCAGTCGTGCAGAGCCCCTCTCTGGCGCGCCCTCTCCCGAGGGGGCGGAGCGTGGAGAGGGAGAGAGAGTGTGCGGCCGTTAGGCGGCCGAGAGAGTGTATGTGGGTGCGCGGGTTTCAACATGATCACGGGTGATGTTGAGATGGAGTTCTTGAGTTGCTGGAACGCGCGTTCGTGTTCATCAGTCCAACAGAAGTCTTCATCCTTCTTAGTCAGCTCGTGAAGTGGGGCGGCGATCTGTGCGAAGTTCTTGATGAATCGGCGCAGGTAGCTGCACATGCCGATGAATGAGCGGATGGCAGTGATGGTAGTGGGCCTGGGGAAGTCGTTGATGGCCTTCACTTTCTGCTTGTCCGTCTTGATCGCGCCATTGGAGATGGTGATTCCCAAGAAGGTGACTTCTTGCTTGGCGAATTCGCACTTTGAGAGCTTGGCCTTGAAACCGAAGTTGTGAAGTGCTTGCAGGAGTTCTGCCAGATCTTGGAAATGCTGTTCCATGCTGTCGCTTACGACAAGCAGGTCGTCGAGGTAGACAAACAGTCGAGCCTTCACTCGCTGTTTGATGTGCTGGACTGCTCGTTGGAAGGACGATGGTGCTCCGCAGAGACCCATGGGCATTCGTCTGAATTGATAAATGCCAGAGTCCGTCGCGAAGGCGGTGAGATGTCTGTCCTTTTTTCTGAGAGGGAGTTGGAAGAATCCAGCTTGGAGATCCATCTTGGTGAAGTAGACTGCGTTGGCAGCCAGGTCGACGACATCTTGGATGTTTGGAATGAGATAGAATTCCTTCACTGTTGCTGAGTTCAGCATTCTGTAGTCGACAGTGAATCTCCAAGTGCTATCTTTCTTCTTGACGAGAACGACTGGGCTCACGAATGCCGAGTCGCTTGGCTCGATGACTCCTTCGTTGAGCAGATCTCTTACTTGCTTCTCTATTTCTTCCTTCTTCGACAGTGGAATGCGCTGAGTGCGTGGTCGGAGCGGTGGCTTGCTTTTGTCAAGCTCGATCTTGTGCTCGATCGGACCGTTGAAGCAACCCAGCTTATTGTCCCAGCTGTAGAAGGAATTCCGATGTTCCAGGATGATGCCGTGGAGTCTCTTGGCATGTTCACTTGGCAGAGTTGCCGTTGCCTTCTCGACTTGTCGCAGAAATTCTTCTTTCTCGGGAAAGCTTGGTAGGTCAGACTCCCAGTCAGCTTCTGGGCTCGCTTCGTCGTTTCTTTGGCCTTCCTGGGCGATAGCAAAGATGTCTCCGACTGGAGTTTCTTCGTGGACGACCATTGGCACTGCATTGTGGTTGTGCACAGTGACGAAGGTTGTTGTCTGACCGGGAAGTGGATTGAAGATAAAGTTCTCAAAGCTCCACTCCGTCCGTTGGAATGGTGAGATCAAGAATTTCTGGTTGTCGTTGTGGTTGTCGAGAGTCATTGCAATCTTCACCTTGCCTTTGCTGTTCGCTTGGATGTGCGATCTCGAAGTGGTCTTGACTTGTCCGATGTGGATCTTCTCTTCGTTGTAGCCATCACGCTTTACCAGTGGGATGATGACGCCTCCAAGGTGAAGTTCGTGTTTGTCTGGACGAAGGAGAGCTGGTCTTTCGCGTTCATCAAGGGCTCGCATCGTGTCCAGTCCGATCAGGGCTGCGGCTGGGCAGTCCTTGTCAGCGGCCACTTGGAATGTTTGCTTGAGATGTTCGTTGCCAATTCGGAGGTTCAGGTCGACTTCGGCTATGAAGTGAATCGGGGTGCCGTTTGCGGCGAAAGCCCTAGTGCTCGTTGGTCGGAATGAGCCTCCTTTGTCGATCTTTTTGGCGAACGACAATCTGATGATGGAGATAGCGGCACCAGAGTCCCACAACGCCGTGACTCTGCGATCTTCGATTGAGATGGGAACATACGGAAGGTTGGCCGAACCTTCGTTGATGTTCGCGATAAAGCGGAAGATTTGCGCATTTTCCGGCAGAGATTGGTATCTGATGTTGTTGTGGAGACGTGCGCTATCTACTGGTGGCGCTGATGGAGCTGTCTTCTTGGTGGTGGCGGGTTCTGACGTGGTACTGTTGGCTACCGTTGTGCTGTTGATGTTCATCAGAGGAAGTCCGGTTACTGCTGTGGTCATGGAACGGAAGATGTAAAATTTGGCTAGAAATCCGATGATGACGACGAGAATCACTACGCCTAGTGCTATTCCAACGATGACGACGACCTTCGTTGTGAAGAAGGATGTGATGCCTGAGATGCCGTCTCGGACTGCAGCAGATGAATTCTCCAGGCCTTCCTTGATGAGTTCAGCGTTAGACTTGGCGGCTGGTGGCCCTCTGCTTGCGTCACGCCCGACGATGTTGAGGAATCGGATTTGCTGGCGTCTTATTGCAGAGAGGCTTGCGCCGTAGCTGACTGCTAGCATCAAAGGGAAACTGCTAGTCTTCACGTTCTGGTAAAAGTCTCCGGCGACCATGTCGAGATGTCGTACTTCTGGTGGGTCAGGAAGACCAGGGCCGGGCAAGGATGTGACATTCCTTCTGCCGAATGTGTCAACGAATGTTCCGTTTTCATTCAGCCACACCTCTTCCACAGCGTTCCGGCAGTCGATTACAGTATGGACTGTCGTCAGATCTTGAGTGCCAGGAACAATGAAGAGGGTGTCGTTCTTGTTCGTGATGACGGGAACTTGTCCGTAGCACACGCCCTTGATCTCCTTGCTACGGATGATTTCTTTTATCTGCACAGAGTCGCACTTGGTGATCTTGATGATGTTGTGTCCGACGAATTGAGCGGCAACGTCTTCTCGTCCGAGGATGGTTCTGATGCCGACGGTGGCGTCAATGCGAGTGAGAGCGTTCCAGATTGAGATTTGTCGGTTCTTCTTCGGCTCCTCGGGAAGTTCGAGTACGATTCAGTTGCGCGATGGGCCTCGGCCTTGCTCTTTCGTCGGAAAATGGAGGTGGAGTAGTCGTCGATGTGGTGGGTCTTCGGTATGCCAGATCTTCGAGTTCTCTGTCAGATGCTCTTGCCGTAGTCGTTGGAGAAAATGTGTGCTCAGAGAATCGTGTTCTTGCGATTTCTTGCGACATGTTGTAGATAAGTGCGTTAGCAGTCATTGCCTTCATGAAGGAACAACGACTATGCGCTGGCTCTTGTCTCTCCCAGATCATCGTGCTCTTGTCGTTCGTGCATGAGAGCTCGTCCACACGACATCCGTTCTTGTTGGTCATCAGAGAACTGATTATGGTTTCGTCTTCGCCGATGGTTCCACCGACTCCTTTCTCCAGGATGAATTGCTCTTGCGTTTCGCAGGCGATACCAGGAGCGATGTGGCGAGATGGATAGTTGTCCACCCATTCCGTGAGCCAGATGTTCGGAGCAGTGTTGTTGGAGAGCAAAGGCTTGCTATTCCATTGCTTGTTCTCAGCTGCTTTCCGACAATCTTCAGCTGTGGGTGGTTGGTGGTGGCTCGTTGCTTGTGTTGATGACCAGTCAGTTGCAATCCACAGAAAGTAGTTGGCGCACTGCACGTATTTCTCAATAGTGCAAAGATACGCGGTGAATTCTCGGTAGGTTTCGTTTCGGACGAAGACGTTGGTGAGGATGGGAACTACTGCACTCGGATTGTTCGGCGTGCAGTCTCTGATTGCGGGAGGGGTGATGAGGACACCGCCTGCATCGGGACGACAGATCTGCAGTCCGGACGCGGCTTGGATAACTGTGACGACGATGGCCATGAAGAAATAGGCTGCAGCGCGTCCGCCGCCTCCTCTTCCTCTGTAGCCACCTCTGTCTCCTCTGGTGCCTCGGCCTCCTCTGGTTCCCCTTCCTCTGCGATTTCCTCTGTCTGCGTTGAAGTTGTTGCCGTAGTTGTGGTTGTAGCCGTTGTAGCCGAATCCATTGTTGCTGTAGTTGTCGTTGCCGTAGTTGGTGTTGCCGTAGCCGTTGCGAGAGTAGTTACCACGGAATGAGCTCCTCGGGCGACCTCTGAATCCGCGGGGTGAGGTGCTTCGATGACGAGAGGAGCTTCTGAAGTTTCTGTCTCGGCTCTGGCTTCGGCGGCGATCGTCGCGTTGGACGTGGATGTTGGACACTGCCTGGGTGAGGCGTTCAATAGAGTCCAGCATCTGGGACTCTCCCGTGTCGGCAAAGTTGACAGACTTCACTTCCCGTCGACGATTCGCCTTGGCAAGAATGGCTTCCAGGTGTTTTGCCTTGTTGACGGCGTTCTTGTACGTTCCAGGCATTGTCTTCTCGACTTCGAGCTGGAGAGGGTCCTTGAGACCAGCCAGGAACAGTTTGAGCATCCGATCTTCTCGCTTCGCCTTGTCTGGGATGGCTCTGCGAGCGAGAGCTTCGAGCCGGTTGGCGAAACAGGCGACAGATTCGTGTGTCTGTCGGTATGCCTCGAGTTCGGCTTCGATCGCCAGAAGGTCTGCTGCGCTTCCTCCGAGCTCGGCCTTCAGAGCCATGACGAATTCTTCCCAGTTGTTATCGCCTGTTCGCAACTCATCCGAGATGTTCTGCGCCTTGGCTCACTCTTCTCCTCTCAAGGCTGAGAGCGCCACGAACTTGGCGATGGCGATGGAAGGCAACAGGGCTTGAAGGTGGTCCGCGAGTCGAAAGTTGAAGTCTCCGAATGTCTCCTTCAGCGGGTTGTACGGCTCCAGCTGTAGCGCTCGTTGAAGTCGTTGCTCTTCCAACATGGATTGCTGGATACCAATGAACTGCTCCATGTTGGCCGATAAGGAGGGTCGGCGATGAAGCCGGCCTTCTCTTGACGAGATCTTCAGAGGCGATGTGAACGACCGAAGGGACGCGGGTGAGGCAGACTAACAATATTGACAATTATATGAATGAGTGAGATGGAATGACTAATAAAGAATTAAAACAGTTTTCTGGCAATTTTTGCTAGAAATATCCTGAAAATATTGGATTGTTCTCCGTGTATAAAAGGACAGGGAGGTTGGAAAAAGGAAAACAAGAAACAAACTTTTGAATGTTAAATGAAACTAAGGAAATTTGTAAAAGTATTCTGTGTGTATTATATGAAAAGAAAAAGGAAAACAAGAAACAAACTTTTAAATGTTAAATGAAATTAAGGAAAGTTGGAAAAGTATTCCGTGTGTAATATATGAAACAATGAAAAATAAAAAAAATTTAAAATTAAACTGAAAGGGAAAATTTGATTCAAAAAAATATAAGACGACAACTGGCAATGGACTTAGTAAGTTGGCCAGAATATAAGAATTTTTCCACCGACTATATAATTTAATATAATAAGCACGGATTCAAATGATATTTAATGAAAATTAGAATAGTAATTGTTACCGGATTTGTAGAGTTGCGGTGGCGGGTTGGGTGCAATGAAGAACAGGAAGCTGCGTGCGGGTGGTTGCTGCGCTTGCTCGAGGTCAGAATGACCGGGTGGGGCAGAGGGTGGTTGGGGCCTAATTAATGAGAGATATGGAGAGAGAAAGAAAGAAAGGAAGATCTAGCTAGGTGGAGATTGTTGACGATTTTCCCTGCCAGCTGAACTGGCTGGTATGCAAATGTTGTGTGCGCCGTCTAATCTGACAGGCGCACTGAGCCTAATATCATCAATCTTGACCTAGTTGGAGGCAGCAGCAGCAGCGAGAGTAAATGAGATGAGAGAGGTATAAGATATATATGAGATAGGATGAGTGAGAGAGAGAAAGAGAGAAAATGTGGCACTCGATTGTTTACTCTGTGTGCCTCTAATGCCTGGTGGCTGATAGTCAAATGAGAGATTCGATCGGCTGCGACCGGGTACTCTCGGCCATAGGCAATTAATCAAGGCAAGAGGCGTAGAGATAGAGAGAGAGAATGTACGCCTGCATCAGAGAAAGAAACAACGAGAGAGAATAGAGAGAGATATATAGAAATATACATACAGATATATAGAAATATACATACATATAGAAATTTGTTAGACATATATATATAAGAGAGGATGAGAGAGGGATAGGATACCAGCACTGTGAACAAAACAAGAAAAAACAAATACCCGAAACAGTGCTGGTTGCACTTCTACAAAACGGCTTAGGCGGAACGAGCATACACATTTCTCTAAAGGTACTCCAGCCAGCGTGGAATGAACGTCACACTTTTACCTCTATTTTAGCTATCCTTCTAATCGTATCCATCAAAGCTATTGGTAGAGAGATTGCCCGCTATCACCAAAATAAAACCCAGTTGCTAACTCCGTTTGCCTATCCTAGTTTGGACTATAGAGAGACTTACATATGAATTCGAGGGCGGTAAGCGCCATCCCAGGCTACCGCCTTGCCTAGCCACTGTAGGAGGAGAGGAACTACAGTGGATACAGCTACCTTGGGGGCCCTCGTCTGCTCTATGGGGATTCTAGGATGGAGGTGCCCAGCCTTGCAGCTCCCCGTGCTGCAAGTTACTATCCACTTGGGTCACTCTCAATAGGTGGGACGTGCTACCACCGGCAAATAACGCTTACCTTATAACCAAATAAACGGAGTCATTCCAAAACACGAAACATGCTACTGGGGGGTGACTAGTTAACTCAGACAATCTAACCTAGAACCTAGGAGTGTGAGTTCACCGGCTAGAGGCTCAAGAGTTCACTAGATTATGTTAGTCCTTGTGAACAAGTATAGTTTAAATATTAAAAATTTTGAATGAAATAATTTTTGGTAAAAAAAATTAATTTACTTGTTCACTGGGCTTCCCTCTTGCCCCTGCGGCAAGAGTTCGACCCGGGACCTCCATGTAAGAAGCCAGGCCGCCTAAAGCCTGACTCCTCATCTAGATCTATCAATGTGTAATTACCGACCTGATAATATGCCTCCTGGCTTGCGGTCGGTGCTCGAACCAGCCGCGTTGCAGTCGTGCAGAGCCCCTCTCTGGCGCGCCCTCTCCCGAGGGGGCGGAGCGTGGAGAGGGAGAGAGAGTGTGCGGCCGTTAGGCGGCCGAGAGAGTGTATGTGGCTGCGCGGGTTTCAACAGAAGGTGCTGGCTGGTATGACCGACTGGTGCAAGGCGACCTTCGCCAGCAATGGTCTGCTTGAACGGATTCGACAGAGCCAAGTGTCGATGAGAGAGGCTGAAGACCAGGCGAGTTCCACCATTCCGATACTAATATTTATTTAGAGTGTCAAAAATAATTAAAGTAATTTTGTGTGTGCAAAATTCTATAATTTATTTTGTCTTTTTGTTCTCACCGCTTCTGCTCATACAAAAAAATTTTGCTCCTTTATACGTTTAATTTAACATATTTTACTGATCCTTTAAAGCTATAGGTTGTATAGTTATTTAGATTTTAAATTTATTTTTTTAATAAGGGAGCTCGGCATTGCCTGATCGATAATTTTTAGTTGTTGATTTCAAGGTGTTCCGCTTCCTGCTCGATCACACGCAGCCCAAAGTTTGCTCAATCGCTGGCAACACCGTGTACATGACTCGCGTCTTCCTGCAGAAGTACATGCCACGCGTCGCGGGCCATCTCCACCGCCGTACCATCGACGTCTCCTCCCTCAAGGAGGTATGCTAGATAATTATAGAGTCAATACTGGGTCCCATGCGACACGTCTTCCAGTTAGACTCGTTTATCGGGCAGGATTACTCGCGGGAAAGACGACAGGGAAGGGAACTGGGTCCGTGGCGTGGTGGTCTTTGTGGGGGAATAAGAACGGGAGACTCGGAAGAAGGCAAGAAAGCTTCTAGAATACTCATAACCGGGGCTTAAACACAGTACCGCCTTGGGGCGGAGATACATAGAGAAAGAGAGCGAGACAGCGAAAGGGTGAGAGCAACAATGGGAGAAGGAGAGTGCATACTGACATAGAGAGAGAGAGAGAGAGATACTACAAACAATACACAGTCCCTTTACAACACAGTCCCCTTTATAATAGTGTATAATTACAAATGTAATTCTACTTTCATTTTTCAATATATTTCAGCTTGGTTATCGCTGGTACCCAACGGAGCTTGCGCTCGCGCCAAAGAAGGCCGGACTCCATCGCGCACTTTACGACGTCAAGGAGAGCATTCAGGAGCTTAGGTACTATCGTCTGTGTCTGTTCAAGTGACAGGGCCGTGAATTGTATAGAGAAAATAGAGTATGCCCAGTACGATTAGTGTACATTGTCTAATTGAATTTTGCCAATTTTGCATTCTTTCCAAGTTTCTGATCCATTATTCCATTATATAAGGAAATCAGAATTTTCGTGCACTTGTGAATTTACTAATTTTTTATGGTGTGTTTTCTGTTTTTTTTTGTAAAGCCTGGATCTCGATTAGTGAATTCAAAACTGAACATTGTTGTTGTTATTTTGTTCTGTTCCGTTTTCCCCCTATAAAGTGCAATTCACCAACTGTAGTTTGTCTTGACCTTCAGTGACTTGTTGGAACTCTTGCATAGTACATACAGCAAATGTCGAGAATGGTATGGCGAAGGAAAATAGTGTGTTTTCTTTTCTATCGTATTCCTGTCAGAGGATAAGAATGAGAAATATTCTAGTCATTTATTGTCTAACCTTAAGATTCGATGCGACTAAATTAGCATGCCCAAGGATGAAGAATAATGGTGCGCAAAAACTGTTAAAACATGGGTAGATCACACTGTGAAAACCTCGCATGTGCCCGGCTCACCGCCTGCTAACTCGCCTCATTTTCCTTTCTCTCCCTATCTCCCCCTTTATTTTCATAGGCTTCCCATGAACATTCTTTCAAATTTCCATCATTCGCAACGGTTTTACACCAGTACTGTTGCGATTTCACGATCTAAACTATATTTTTTCTTGTCTGCAGATGGGAGAAGAGGAGAGCGAGCGTCTTACGTTTTAAATAATATTTCTGTATTAAATATTATCAAGTCTTCTGTTTAAGTTGTCGACATGGCGAACGAATCGGGTGCAAATGAACGCGACCGCCGCATCATCTGGGTGGACTGCGAGATGACTGGGCTCGAGGTCGAGAATAAGACTATCGTCGAGATTGCCGTCCTGGTCACGAACGACCAGCTTGAGGTTGGAGGGGGGAGGCCTGACAATGAGGCTTAGGTGCCTTTGAGGTTGAGAGTAGAGTTGCATTTAAGCTGGCCATCGTTCCAAATTTAAAACGAATTTAATGCTCTAAATAGCAATAAGGTGCCAACTAAGCCATATTCTTAGATCGTCGCTGAGGGACCCGACATCGTTATTCACCATTCTGAAGAGGTGAGCTAATGGATTGGTTTTTTGATCATTTTTACGACAATACTTTTCATATTCATAATTTGAAATTATTTTTTGTAATATTACATTTTAGAAAAACTTTTTTATACCACATGTAGAATAAGAGCACGTGCTTGAAGGTTCTGGCTGGCATGAACGACTGGTGCAAGGCGACCTTTGCGCAAAATGGTCTACTCGAACGGATTCGACAGAGCAAGGTGTCTATGAGAGACGCTGAAGAACAGGTGAGTTTATGTTGTTGTGTTTTCACACCAATTAAAATTAAAATTTTCCACAAATTCTATTATCTTTATTTTTCTCCGTTAGGGAAACTTGGTCTTGTGGTGTTAAAACTATATTATACATATTGAAAAAGGCTTACTAATTCATTTGGAACTATAGATTGTCTATGATTTTTCTCCATGAAGGAGCTGTACGTTTTCTGATCGATAAGTTGTTGATTTACAGGTGCTCCGCTTCCTGCTCGAGCACACGAAGCGCAAGACGTGTCCACTCGCAGGCAACACGGTGTGGATGGATCGAATCTTCATCAAGAAGTACATGCCACGCGTCGAGGAACATCTCCACTACCGTATCATCGATGTCTCCACCGTCCAGGATGTATGCTCTGCCAGGCATTATCGTTGACATTTATTGCTTACCTTATATAATTACAATATTGAATTCTACTCAGAGTGTCTTTTCTTACACTTCAGCTTGGCTATCGCTGGTACCCGAAGGAGCTTGCACGCGCGCCCCAGAAGGCCGGACTCCATCGCGCTCTTGACGATATCAAGGAGAGCATTCAGCAGCTTAGATACTATCGTCAGAGTCTCTTCAAGTGAACGGGCCGTAAAATGTATACAATAATCCCAAAACGATTAGCTTGTCTAAGAAGATTTTGACAATTTTGCTTTTTTTCGAAGTTGGTGATCCATTGATCCATTATATAAGGACACCGATTTTTCATGCGCATGCAAGCCTACCAATTTTTGCCATTATACATCATTTTGTGGTAAATGTTTCAAATGTTTCCTGTTTTTTTTTGTTGTAAAACTTGAATGCCTTTAGAAAACACCTTGTTGTTGTGTTTTTTACCATACAAAATACAATGCGCCGCCAACTGTCGCTTATGAAAGCAGCGGCAGAATAGGCAGAGTAGAGAATGAGAAATCCAAAGGCACAAGTCAGCCGAGAAGAGACTCCAAGAACGGAAGCTTTCCTCCTCCTTGCTTCGACTCTAGTCAAGTGCTTCGAAGAGCACCCACTTGTCTGTCGGCTCCGTGTCAGATCTACGGACTTTCTGCCTTCCTTTTGTCACTTACAACGTCTAACTTTTTGGCTGTATTTTAATTGGCCTATCTTCTTTTGTATTCACTCTCTGCTCCTCTTGTGCTTATGGAGTTTCAGCTTCGCTGTTCTCGTTTCAGCCAAAACAAGTGGTCATGTTTCAAGAGAATCAAGAGAGAGAGAGAGAGAAAGAAAGAGAGAGAGAGAGAGAGAGATCTTTATCACTGCAGTGACTTCAGAAACAAAGACTATCAGCAAGAGCCTATAAAAAGAGTCCTGGATAACCTCAAGATATTCATGCTGGCAGAGCTCATGATGGAACCATTTTGTATTCTCTTTTTTTCCTCATAATTTTATCTCATTATTTTATGTATAATGCCGAGGAGAATATGAGTAGTGCCTGCGTTTTGAAATGTACCCGATGGTTGATACTCTTCATGACATCCGTAAAGTACAAATCTTGACTTTATGCTTTCTTATGCTATAATAGTTCACGTTGAATATTGCAAAATTCAAACACACCCTGAAATCAACGAAAGCCAGAACGCAAGAAGGAGCTCACTTCTCTGACTTTCCACTCCTCTGCGTGGTTGTTCTTCCCCGCGCTCCTCCCTTTCCTCTCTTTCTCTCTCTTTCCCTCTCTTCCGACCCTTCTCCCCTCTCACCCTCACTACTCTCCACCACTCGCCATGGGGCAGCTCCTCTCCGCGAGGCGTGAGAAATTGGTCCAAGCACCGATTAAGGTTTAAACATGTTTTATTCATTAATTAACGAAAAGTAAATTAATTTTATTATAAAGTAAAACATTAACAAAAAAAGAAAAACAAATTACAAAATGCGATGCGAGGCCGCCACTTCGGAATATCGATCTACCTATATTTCACAATCGATCTTATCCATATCTCTGCTATTTCACAATCCCAGCTTTACGGTGCCTGTAACACACGACACACGACCACGATAGAATTTTCCCAATTTGAAATGGCGGCGTGTCTTGGGGATCTTTCGAGATAGCTTCATTTCGAGACGAATGGATGTGGTCAACCGTACGCCCATAGAGAACGTGGGGAAGATGAAAAGGAAAATGCAGCGCACTGACGTATGCAAATGAAGGATGGGAATAACTTTGTTATCTGAGTAATCAAACAGCAAAGTGAAGAGGATATTAGTATTACGGTAAGGTCATGATTGCTCAAATTGTCAATAGAGGCCCTTGAAAATCGATTCGCTTGTGCAGTAGTCCATAAGTATTGTCTGTTACTCAATAGATAGATAATTATACTTCCTTGCAGTTCTGGCGAAGCGACCGTGATATCTGCGCTTGGAGAAGCAGACGCGAATCAAGGACTGGCTCACCCTCGAGATCGAATTCATCACTCGCCAGAAGGTCTGGTGCAGGAACCGAGATCAATTAATCAATATTTATCGTATTCATGAATGAGTTGAATTTCAGAATGTCGAAATCCTTTTCATTCTTTTCCAGGTGAAAGAATGCAAATGACGCGCGAAGCCGCAAGTCTGCGAGGGGAGAATCGCCCACTACGCTCGCCAAGATCGACGAGATCTTCGCCCGCTAGAGGTTGAGAGGAGAGGGGTAGAGGGAGAAGAGAAAGAGAGAGTCGGAGAGAGATAATGAGGGAGGGAGGGACTGAGAAAGATGAAAGGAGGGAAGGAGAGTGAGAAGAAAGAATGAAGAACAGATTGACAAGGAGAATTTGGGGGGGGGGGGGAAGGAGTGAGAAAGAGATAAGAAGGCCAGTGAAATATCACTTAAAAGACGACAAATCTGTGAAATATAATTCATGTAGTAAAAATGTCATTTTTAGCACGCCATCGTCGTGGTGGAGGGCTGCAAGCGCGAGCGGGTGATCCGTCATTGACGAGGTAATCCAACTGGCTTCATTCAAACTGCAGTATTCGTGATTCCACAAATTCAAGGACTACAAGGACCATAATCTATGATACTTCCAGTGTGTTCAATAACCCGCTGATTTCCTTACAGTAATCCTACTGATTTCCATATAGTAAATGTTTTCCCTTAACATGACATAACCGTAGTTCTTCTTTTAGCTGCCGTAACTCTTCCTTATTGCCAGAATCTGCTGCACGTGAACTCGCTGGTGCTGGTGAAGTGGGCGGGGACGTACAAGACGACGCCGCTCGCCCTGGTGAGAGTACTCTCCGATGAAGTCGACTCTTCCGCCGCCGGATACAAGATCGAGAAGGCACCCAAGGAGTCGTTCGATGTCAGGACATGCTCGTCTTCTCACACCTCGACCTCTCTCTCAACCTCTCTCAGCCTCCCACTCACCCTCCCACTCACCCTCGTACTCGCCCTCTTACTCTCCCTCTTACTCGCCGTCTTACTGATCCTCCTTCTCGCCCTCTCACAACCTCTCGCTAATCGTCTCTGTCTCTCTCACTCTCATTCTTTCTTTCTTTCTTGACCCCTCTCTCATTCATCTCACAATCATCTCTCTCCAGGATATTGACTGTCTGGAGACGTCGATACAGGAGTTGATGGAGGCAGTGGAGCCGCTTTTGACGCATCCAGACTACTGCGACGAGATGAGAATTTCGCCCTCCCCCCAAGGGCGTCATTCTCTACGGGCCGCCAGGCACTGGTCCTTCAGGGAGCTGTTGAAACTGGCGAGGGAGTACTCGTCCTGCATCGTCTACCTCGACGAGATCGACTCTCTCTTTGCTATCTCTATCGCTATCATTCTCATCTCCCTCATCTCTCTTTACTCTCTGCTTTCTCTCCCTTCCCTCTCTCCCTTCAAGGGTGCAACGTACTCTGCTGGAGCTGCTGAACCAGCTGGACGGCTTCGACAAGGACAGCGAGGTGAAGGTGATCATGGCGACAAACCGGATCGATTCCCTGGACCCCTCCCTGATCCGCATCGGCCGAATCGACCGGAAGATCGAGCTGCCGCATCCCGACGAGAAGACCAAGCGGAAGATCTTCCTCATCCAAGGACTTCGACTTTGACGTTTCTATCATTTTTCAAATGATTTCGAATACGAATTCAAGCTAACCATAAATTACTTTTAAAAAATTTCATTTTAAAAAGCGGCATGTTCGTCGCCGACATCAAGGTTGTTCTCCCTCTGTTCCCCGAACTCTCACTCCATGCACTCTTCTTCTTGTCCCAATCTCTTCATTCTCAACACTCTTTCCCTTGTCGTTCTCTCCGCCTGCCATGATCTCTAGGCTTTTCTCGTTCTCCCCTCTCGTGAATCCCTTCATCCTCAGGCCATCTGCATGGAGGCTGGGATGCTCGCGCTGCGTGGCCAACGCAAGCTTGTCACGATGGATGACATGGAAAAGGCCCTGAAAAATTTGTTCAAGCGAAAATAAATAGTCTATTTCGAAATATTATTTTTATATTTGATTTTATTTCTGTAATAATATTGTGAAATCATTTTCAGGCCGTTGAGAATGTACTGATGAAGGCGAAGAACACGCGACAGGACGCGTTCTTCGTGTGAGCAACTTCATCTCTCCACTCTTTTTCCATCTCCCACTGCCTTCTCTTCCTCTCTCCAGATCGCTCGCCAACTCGCTCTCTGCTTTTTTTTCTCTCAACGCTCTCATCCTTCTCACTAGAAGAGTCCTCCATTCTCCCCTTTGTCTCCTTGTCTTCTTCAAGTATTCTATCTTCCCTCTCTCCCCCATTTCTTATAGGCGCTCCGTTCCCACATTCTATGTACACATGTTGCTCAATGTTCAACTTTCTGTCTTGCTCATCTAATGGAAAGTGTCCATTCTCTCTCTCATTGTTAGATTCCAATTTATTTAAATAGGTATATATTTACATGCATTGAACTCTAACAATTTGTATGGCTAAAGTACTCGGTCAATTTCCTATCTTTAAATCAAAATTGCCTTGCTTATTTTTCAGTCTTTCGCTAATGGCTAAACATCTTTCTCTCTCTATCTCTCTCTTTCCCTCTTTCTCTCTCTTTCTCTCTTTCTCTCTCTCTCTTTCTCTCTCTCTCTCTCTCTTACTCTCCTCTTTCAATCACTCTTTCGCTTTGTGATTGAATATATTGTAAGCAATTAAAAAAAAAGAGAGAGAGAGAGAGAGAGAGAGAGAGCTAGAGTGAGGTGTGTATAATCTAGTTTATGCTTGCATGTTCACTAGCCAAACTTAAGGTATACTCTGTCTGTGCTTTTGAACTCGACATTTCTTCGCAGCGCACGTTGCGCCAATTTCCCATCATTGAAGCGATTGCACCACATTGTGGTCGAATAGCTCAATAAAAGAAAACTAGCCGCGAAGATCCAATATGCAGAGAGACTGGCTATGCATACAAGTTTGGCATTCAATAAACGTAAACTTTTTACTTTGGAAGGGAGAGATGGCTCTTCATCACCTGCAGCCGCTGGGTAAGCTCGAGGAGAACTTTCATCAAGAGTTGGTGGCCGTATCGATGCAAGCCATACTCTGGCGGGTGGTAAGGTTCACCTATGACGACGTCGACATCATCCATGTCCCTGTTTACACGAAAGCCGCTCTTCGTTACATGCCACCGACTCCGCCGAAGGCACAAGAGGGGGTACGACTGACATTTGCGAGACTAACATACCATAATTGTACATATTTTCCTTTAAACCAGAGCAAAAAATGCAGTGTGTGAAAGAACTATAGAATGAAATGTTCCTTGAGGCGAATATGGTGTACGAGTACTTCTTGACGCCATGTGCCGGCGGCAGCATCTCTACGCATCACGCGTCGCTGGTGCTGCCGTTCCACTCGCACGGACCGAGCGACGCGGGATGCCACTTTGACGCAGTGTTCGCATCCGGGACACAGCTCTTCGTGCCGATCCACAACCTTCAAGACAAAGTAGTAAGCTTCTCTCTCTTTCAGAAGATTCACTCTCTTTATTCTGCAACCATTTTTGTAAAAGTTATATCGAGGCTAATAAAAGGTGGAAGTGATGCGCGTCGTCTCGGTGTCGTCCTCTCCTCTATTCGACCGTCAAATTGACTGCCAGGTGGTGACGGGCGGCGACCAGTTCAAACGAGACGACGAGCTCCTCGCTCTCTCGCTCGTCCTCCTCCAAGAAGCAACCACTCCTGAGCACTTTGTCTTCCTGACATGCGAGGAGTATTTTTTAACGGGGACAGTCTTCAAACGCTTCCGAGTCTCCACTAACTGGCGCGACGCGGCAGTGGCGGAGCCCCTTGGCGTTGTCCGCGACGGCTGTATAGATGGCTGCCCGCTCGCGACCGCTGCCAGCATCCTCGGCCTAGGAAGGGAGAGAGCGAGTGAGTAGAGAGAAGAGACAGGGGAAGAGAGAGATGATAGAGACTGGAGAGATTGGGAGAGAGATTGTCGGAATAACGAATACGTCGAAGGCGATAACGCCGTAAAATATAGTGTACGTTGGATTCTTTTTTAAAGGAGCAGTTCACCGAATAATTAAAATAGGGTTTATGAACGTGGATCTACTCGCATCTCTCCAAACCATACCATAGAGAGTTTGAACCGTTTATATCCACATGTTACAAAGTAAAAGCACGCAAAATATGGCTTGGCCAGACTTTTTTTACTGTACAGTCCCGCTCAACATTGTTGGGTCCGGTATTAATAGTATTAATAGTATTAATATAAATAATACAAAATGGAATAGCGCGCTGAATACGCATTTTCGTGCCATTTCGAGTAGGAGTTTAACTATTTCGACCATGGAGATTACGGCTGTGAAGACCGTTTTTAAAAATATGTTGAAATGGCCGAGATCTCATAATATTGCATTTAATTGGGCCGTGTATGGGTTCCAAACGGGCTGGCTTCAACTCCTGGACTACAAAGTGCAAAATAAAGTGAAATTTTCAGAGCACTTCTTACGTTTTTTGAGTTTCTTGTTTTATTTCGTTTGAGTTTCTCATTTTGTTTATGTATAAACGACGAAAAAAAGCAAAAAAAAAATTTCGTGCTTGCAAAAATCTGTTCTCAAAAGGGTATCGAACCGAGACCTCAAGATTACCGGTCAAAGACTTACCAATACTCTACAGACGGTACGAACAGATCTGATGATACGTTTCTTTGGACAGCGTCGAATGCCTCACAAAGAAAACGTCGATTCTGAACACGTTCGCTCATACTTTAGTGGGAGACAGAGAGAGAGAGAGAGAGAGAGAGAGAGAGAGGGAAGGAGGGAATGCGAGAGAACGAGAAAGAGGGAGAGAGGGAGACAGAGAAAAAGAGACAAGTGGAGTGAGAAATAGAGAGCGAGAGAGAGAAAGAGATAGAGAGAGGGCGAAAGAGAGAGGTGAAAGGTGTAGGTGCTGTTAGCTGACAATGAGAAGAAAAAAATCGTTGGTCTAACGTCATACCGTAGCTTCAGCCTTGAAACGCAGAGTAGATGTAGTCGACGCTGCACCTTCTTACGCCTCTTTCTCACTCTCTCTCTCTCTCTCTCTCTCTCTCTCTCTCTCTGTTTCCCACTAAAGTATGAAACAGAGAGTGTTCAGAATCGACGTTTCCTTTGTGAGGCAATCGACGCTGTCCAAAGAAAGGTATCAGCAGATCGCTTCGTACCGTCTGTAGAGTATTGGTAAGTCTTTGACCGGCAATCTTGAGGTCTCGGTTCGATACCCTTTTGAGAACAGATTTTTGCAAGCACGAAAATTTTTTTTTGCTTTTTTTTCGTCGTTTATACATAAACAAAATGAGAAACTCAAACGAAATAAAACAAGAAACTCAAAAAACGTAAGAAGTGCTCTGAAAATTTCACTTTATTTTGCACTTTGTAGTCCAGGAGTTGAAGCCAGCCCGTTTGGAACCCATACACGGCCAAATTAAATGCAATATTATGAGATCTCTGCCATTTCAGCATATTTTTGAAAACGGTCTTCACAGCCGTAATCTCCATGGTCGAAATAGTTAAACTCCTACGCGAAATGGCACGAAAATGCGTATTCAGCGCGCTATTCCATTTTGTATTATTTATATTAATACTATTAATACTATTAATACCGGACCCAACAATGTTGAGCGGGACTGTAGCTGTCAGTCACCCTTCTTTTTCACACGCTCCTAACCAGCACTTTTGAGGGCGCGCGTTCAAAATGGTCCTAAGGTACTGTAGAAACATTTAGTGCATGGTTCCTTTAAAGAAACCCAAAGGTGCAGCCCTGAAGAAGGCTATATCCTAAATTGAACGACATTCTCTTGGATTCGTGCGCATTTCCATGACCAGGAATACTACTTCTTCGGAAACGACCAGCCGCGCGTATTCGAGCCGCTGGTTGTGCGGCGGCTCGAATCCGAGGACGGCGCCATGCGCATCGTGGTTCTCACGCGCTCTTCTGAGGCGACCGTCATATCGCTATACGAGGACCATATTCACCAACTGGAACTGGCGTCATCGATTGAAGGCAGAGCCGTTGTTGTCGGCGGCAACTACGTCTATACTGTTCGTACTGTTTTTTTTATAAATTGGCAAAACCAAGTGAATGGAATTCAAAGAGAGTAAAAGGAAATCTGTCGTCGGCTTTTAGGGCTTCACTTCACGCGCGGTGCCGACGCTTTTCGAGGTCGCTCGCGCCGCTTGCTATGCCATGCTGTGCCTCCCGGTGCAATTTGAGCTACAACGACAAGAAGCCTTCGACTTCCACGCTTTTAAAGATTATTTTCTCTGAACCATTCCTAATTTATCGTCGTTGTATTGATTGGTTTTGTGTTTATTAATTGACTAGGCATAATTCATTCTGCTGATATTGTGGTGGACCAGGCTGCTGGAACTGCATCGAATATCCTCGATGCCGTTGGAGGAGCAACTGAAGCCATTTCGGTTGCAGCC
Source organism: Allodiplogaster sudhausi (assembly GCA_945643635.1). Taxonomy (NCBI): domain Eukaryota; kingdom Metazoa; phylum Nematoda; class Chromadorea; order Rhabditida; family Diplogasteridae; genus Allodiplogaster; species Allodiplogaster sudhausi. The sequence continues at coordinate 10,840,453 of CALZFC010000005.1, forward strand.
GGAATGGAGTGGCAACAAACCTCATCTACTAAGAAATATTCTGAAACATTGTTGGTAACTATGAAATTGTATATTTGTATATAGATAAAATATCATGTCCAACGGGCCTTTTATCAACGATAAACAACACAATTTTGAGAAATTATTGACATCCATCACAACATAATAATGCAATTCAATATATTGATGGAACAATGTTATTCTGTATTAATGGTGAACAGAATCCCACGAATTTCATTTCACATCATCAAGAATATTGCAACGATACATGACGGAATTTGAAGAAGCAAGGAATTTGATAGATTTTAAAGCTTGTTCTAACAATAAGAGAATTTACATTAGGAATTCAATGACTACCAAGATGTGTGTAACACGGTCAATAAAGATAAAATCAAACTTTGAGTTATATTCTCTGGTCGCTGACGTCCTCGTCCAGGCAGACCATGCACGCGATGACAGGGTCGTTGCCTGAAGCACATTTCATTATTTCCTTCTATTCTTAAATATAGATTTATCTTCTAAAAAAAAGTATGGGAATTTAAAGGAAAGCATAATCTCGATCCAACCAAGGATGATCTCGGCAGAGTCAAGGTCCCAGCAAACAGCGAAGCCTGGAGAGAGAGAGAAAGAGAGAGAGAGAGCGAAAGAGAGAGAGAGAGAGAGAGAGAGAGAATGAGAGATATTTAGAAGAGTGCGATGAATACAATATACTAGTACGTTTTTGAGGGAACGGAGCTGTAATGCATTAATGTTATCTAAAGCCTTGTGTTCAATTAACCGCGCCTAGTGTAGGGTGCATGTTTTCCTAGGCACGGCATGCAGCTGAATTACCATTAGCCTTGTGCTGCCTTGTGCTTACCTTGTGCTGCCCCGGCCAGGCAATGCGCATTTTCCGCCTGATGCATGTGTTGGCCTTCGTGGCAAGGTGGGGCAAGGTGGAAGCTTCTGGCGGAGCGGTTGGCCTGCGGGCTGCGGCCGTCCGGCCCTGAACCGCTCGCATGCGGCGGACGTGCGAGGGGTGGCAGGGCCCATGTACTTAACTTTCAATCAATCCATAATGGAAATCAGCTTCGGGCAGGATTTTCTCTTCGGTGCTCTCCACCCCCCCCCCCCCAGAGGCAAGTGGCGCTCTGCACAATACTCTTCAGGGTGCCACAAACGGATTCGTCGGAGCTCTGTTTGGAGCTGTAAGCGGAGTGGTCTCGGGAGAGAATGGATCGGACAATCTGCTGATATTCGGTGGACCAGGCTACTGTAACTGCATCGAATATCCTCGGTGCCGTTGGAGGAGCCATTTTCGGTGTAGCCAGAAATGCCTTCAACACGACGCTGCAGATCTCTGGAGTGGGAAAAAATATTATCAACTAAGAAATGCTCTGCAATATTGTTCGAAACTATGAAATTCTGTGTTTGTATATTTAGTGCCTTATAAAATATCATTTTCAATTTGGTAACATATACAACACAATTGTGACGGAATATTTGGCATCACAACATAAAAATACAATTCTCCTAATGGTGAGTAAGTGAAAAAAGTCGATAGCAAAGACATGCAATAGTGTGAGAGATGAATAAAAATTTGCACAAACGTAATAGGTGTGCATTGAAAGAAAGAGAGACAGACAGACAGAGGCAGAGAGAGAGAGAGAGAGAGAGAGAGAGAGCGCGAGAGAGAGAGAGAGTGAAATATGGAAATCGAAAACATGCCGCTGTGCTATGACGTCTCGCTTATCTATTCCCCTTTTCGGTCAACCCGTCCCGGCAATCAGAAGTCGTAAATGGAAAGGAGCTGCCGACAAGCGAATGAGTTAGAGACCAAGAGAAAGAGATCGAAAGAGATAGAAAGCAAAGGGAAAGAGAGAGAGAAAGATAGAGAGAGAGAGAAAGAGAGAGAGAGAGAGATGGAGACGTGCAGAGAAAGGAAGGAAAGGAGAGAGAAAAGGAAGGAAAGGAGAGAAAGAAAGGAGGGAGTTTAAGAAAGAATGTTTGACAGAGATAATTCGAACATCCGAGGCACAGAAGCAATTAAAGGACAGCCAAGGAAGGCTAGAAAATGTTTGAAATGGAGAGACGCAGTGCGAACTGGCACTCTGAGGAAGATCGGAAGCAACTCTTCACCAGGAATCCACTTATCGATAACTGGATGCTGTACATTCAGTCTGTTCTTCTTTCGTTTACTTTCATTTTTATATTCATGCATATGTATATACTCTTTTATATGATTAATATATGTTTCAGTCATATTATATTAGCTATGATCAGTAATTTAAGATGGAGTTTGATTAGGCGAATTGTTTTAATGATTTTTCGAGCTGCAATTTGATCCAGTATGCTAATAACCAGATAGTCATACGGTAGCGGTTGAAACGTAGCAGATCTCGGGTCACTCTACATGTCGCAAGAGAAGGGCGAGCGTTTGCGCTCGGAGACATACGGCTCGAATGTCGAGCTCGTCGACGGGCGCACCTTCCAAAAGCAGTCAGCTTAGAATCATTGTTTGAATTCCCGCGCTTTTCCTTGACCTTTCTCTAAAATAAAATATCCAGATGTCTCATGATCGGCACACGGGCACTCCTCTCGCTGCTCATGCTGCTCGCCATCTCGGGCGCACTCGTCTGGTCCTTCACGAATGGTGCTGTCTACTAGCCTTCTCTTTCTCACTCTTAAACTCTATCTTCCTCTATTGCTTTGACTCTCGTTACCTCTCACATCAGTTCGCATCCATTGTACTTTCTTCTATACTTTCTCTCTCGCTATTTTCTCAAAGACTTCCTATGTTATGCGACTTTCTTGGAAAGTGAAAAGGCAACATCCTCTTCCAGGCGAAGCTGGCATTATCCACAAGGAGAAGCATGACAGCGAATTGTTAGTGACATTTCTTTGTATGAATTTTTTGTTGTTGCAAATTTTTTTTGTTTATTGATCTTAAATTTTTCGTTTCGTGTTGAACATTAGTGGTCATGGACAGCTACTGTTTTATATAGTAATGAACAATATTGTTTCAGCAACTTCACTGTGTACATTGACCAGTACAGCGATGGCGGAAGACTCTACGAGACGCAACGCGCGCCCGACGGCTCTTCTGTCGCGACGGTGCCAGTTTCGTTAATGAATAGAAAAATTGTCGTCTCAAACTAAAGTTTTTTTGTTGCTCTGTGGCATTGACAATAAATTAATAATTAAAGGCAACAAGAACTAATTTTTAAGTATGTCACAATTATGAAGTAATACTGCACGTCAGTTTCGCAATTTTAGTTCTATTTCTGTAGAAAAATAGATAAAAGCAAGTAATATGTAGCTTAAAGCGAATAATAGGCATCATAGAATGCTTCAGGTGACGACCAAGTCGCATAGCGTGTGGTATCAGAACAACGCGAAGCAGCAACTCAGGCATCGCATCTCGAAGGAATTCACCATCTGGGCGCAGCCATCCTTCATTTATATCACACGCACGAAGCTTGATGGCACGCCGACGGTAAGAGTAGCTAGGCTGGCCGGGTGGTAGTGCGCTAGGAATGCGAGAACGATGGGTGTTGCTTCAAAAATCCCAGTGCTTCCAAAAAACAGACGATTCATCGTCGGTCAGCACTCAATGTTCTCTGTCCTCAAGAAATTATATCGCAAAATTCGTCCAAATTAATGACACAACTTGAAAGGGATTTTAATGTAAAAAAAAAATCCTCTATGCAATGTCTTATATTTCCAGTCATGCGTAGCCGATCGCTCACAAAACTACACGTTATACTTGGAACGACACGGACTCGCGCGCCTCTGGAGGTCTCATGACGAACAGGCATGTTTAATGAGCTGCTACTATGGAACAGATATTCTAATATAAAGAGAACGCTCTCTAAACGGAATATCATCATAGGATATTGTTGAAGATTTAATCGAGCAGATATGCACATAACGTTTTTTCTTTACTTGAACCCGCTAAGGTAATATTTTTCAATTTCCTTGCAACGGAAGGGCATCATTAGAGGAAGGGGGGTCTACTAGAAAAAAGGATTTACAAGGAAAATGAAGATGGCGAAGATAATTTGAAGAATACGAAAACATTGATTGAAATGTGTACTAGGTACACATCAAGAACAAGAGGCGCGTGTTCGTCTATCAGGGCGAGCCAGACCGCGTGCGATTGCCCACGCATAATGCGACCGCCTTTCTCGTCTTGGCCTACGCCGAAGAAGAGAGCGGTTGGTACATTCAGAAATCAATAATTATCTATATATATACATAATTATACATATATAAATAATTATATATATATATATATAAATAATTATATATATACATATGTCCTATAACTGATTTGAATCCACTGACCATTTCAAACTTTCCTAGGAGCTCTCCTCGGCTGGGACACCTACTTTTCAGCGTCCGACGACTCTAATCTCTACAAAAGAGAATACTGGTACTAGGCGTTTTATTCCCTTTCCTTCATTTCGCTTGCCTAATTCTTCCTATTTTATTTCTTTTTTCATCAAATATCTCATGTTTTAGTCCTTTTATCACGTGTCTTCTCTCTCTCTCTGTTTCTATTGCTTTCACACCTACATATAGGTATGTATTTCTTTTGTCGCGCTTTCTTTCACTGACTCTCGCTCTCGCTCTTTCTATCTCTCGTACTATCTGCCATTTAAATTTCTACACTATTATTTCTCTCTTTCTCTCTCTATCTCTCTCCTCATTTTCCACGATCTTCTCAGGTACGGTGGCATGGTGACGGCGGCACCAGACGACAGCAACCTCGAGATCCCCGCCATCTGCGCCGGAGTCGAACATCACGACGTTAATCCGAGCGATATTCCTCCGATTTAAAGCATCTTAATTTAAACGAGCCGTAGAACAAATAAAACAAAGACCAATGCAATTCGAACTGTTGCGAAGTGTGAAGTTAGAGAATTAACGATAAATGAAAAAAAAAGAAATTACGGTTCAATTTAGTGATCCTTTAAATGAGTTCGACAGTTAGTTAAGGTCACTTCTTCGTCATAACAATGGGGGCAAAATGAGGTTAACAAAGTGTAAAAATTATTCTGACCTGGCCTTGTTAACTGAAAGTCGAAGATACATAAAATAACTGTGGGCAAAATGAGGTTAACAAAGTGTAAAAATTATTCTGACCTGGCCTTGTTAACTGAAAGTCGAAGATACATAAAAACGAAGAAGAAAGCATTGAATTGTTTAATTTTTCATAAATTGTTTTCCTGTATTGACCCTGTAAATTGCGAGACATGAATATGCGAGCACCTTATGTTCATGTCATTCTTGTTGACTGTTGACGACTACTAGCAATAAGACGATGGTGTAGAAATTATAAACGACATTTTATCACTCTTCTGTCCACAAAATGCTCCTTAATTCATTTATTCACACACCAATTTTAATGATCACACAATAGTTTATTGTGATGTCTCACATGAATAATTATAGCTGTTGACCTTGATTTATTTGCTTGCCCCAATTCCAGAAAGATAAAAGTATTGAGTTGTTAGAGTGCACAATAACACAACTCTGAAAGACGATGAAAAGCTTTCCATTTCTCATCTCTAGGAATTTTGGGAATGTCAGTTGCGAGTTATGTCTGAAATACATATGTATATCTACGGTTGATTGTCTAACGCTATTGTGATTTAATAAATGCATTTCATTTTCTTCTTCTATTTCCATTTCCCTGTTCTCGTCCACTATTATTTTGAACACCGAGTTTCCGTTTTTTTATTATTATACATATTTATAACCAAATTATGAGTATCAAGTAGTTATTTTTACAGAAATTTAGTCAAAAACTGGTGAGATCGTAAATTTCATTATTGTTGCACCATACTTTTCTTAGGAAAACAATTTATTTATTTAATATATTTTTTAATTTACAGCAGTGTCCAGAGAGAAATAACTGCGCTGTCATGGAAAATATCTGCATGTGAATTACAAAAGAACCAAAGGAGTTATATTTAGAAATGTTTAAAAAAATTTTAATTACGAAATAAATTTAAAGGAATAATTCATGCGAAAGGTGGTGGCATTGATTGCGAGGTAGAGACAGAAGTGAAAAGAGGGAGAGAAAGAAGATGGGAGGTAAGCAGAGTAAAATGGAGATGTGGGAGAAGGGGGGGGAGAAAGAAATGGAGGAAGATATGACATGAACACTTGTTCCTTGAACAGCCCATCCCCAGCAAGAGTCTAGTTTTGGGCGATGCTAACTATACGAGAGGAGAAGAGAACATTCTAGATGGACTTTGATGAATGGACAACAGCAGATATTTAGAGAAGACATTTGTTGGTACATACATATTTGGACTGCCAACACATAAACAGGTTGTTAACACTATCATTCTTCATCTACATCCCTATCTCTCACGCAATTTTTTCTCTCTTTGTTTCTCATTGTCTTGGTCTCACTCTCTTTTCTTTCTCACTCTCTTTCACTCTCTCTCCCTTTCACTCTATCTTTCGCTCTCTCGTTCGCTCTCTCTCTCTCTCCCTCTCTCTCTCTCTTCCTACCGCACACAACGCCTTCATCTCGTCACATTTCCCACTATCACTGTGCAACGTTTTCCGCTTTCTGGATGGGCTGTCACATCAACTGACAACTCACGATTCTCCCTCAGCTACACTGTGTAGTTGTAGTAGCTGAAGAAAAGCAGGGACAAAGATTGCGAGGCGAAAGAGTCAAGGAAAGATTTAGAGAACTAGAAAGAAGAAGGAAAAGGTTTTATTTCTTAAGAATGCGCCTCTTGGCAAGAAAACGAAAGAATGAAGCAAAAATCTGAAGTTTGATTTAGAGAACGACTAATTGTCATAGTAATTAGAGTGGTGCCACGCTATACTAATCACTTGCACTGCGAATGATGCTTTTATAGTCTACCAATACACTACACTGTATAACTGTATCATCTGCAGAAACCTAAATAAGTTCTGTCAAATAAGTTGTCGGCCACAACGACGAAATCGCAGGTGGTGCCCAGTCTTTGATCGCTCACTTCCATGTGATAGATCGTCGTGCATTCCATCAACACATTGGCCTGATAAGCGAATAAACAGCATCATTACAGTGTTGGCTTAGCCCAGATCTTGAATTTTTTATATCTTTATAATTTTTATTAAACAATTCTCCCCCCCCCCCCCGAAGCATCCAAACTCTGACCTCGTTGCTGTGAAAGAATGTATGACCGACGGCCACCCGGTATTTCGAGCTGTGCTAGACTTTGTCTCTCTAATTATATACATATCTCTATTTTTCACTCTCTCTCTCTTTCTCTCACTCTCTTTTTCTCGCCTAATCTCTTCTTCATCTGACATGGTTTTTGTATGTTGCGCTTGCGATACTTTGACCTGATCGAATCTGCGCACGAACTAGAGAGTGTTCTATAGCTAATACATTTGTAGCAGCAGCACTTTATGCTGTCTAGCTCATGGCCAATAGCTTTTTCTGCCTTACTGCGCACATAATAAGCCGAACTATGCCAGATATCATTTTGTGTCTCGTGATCAATGGAATCTTTTGGAACGGACACCAAGGGGAAGTAACTATGAGGGCTTATCTTTCATCATCTCTCTCTCTCCTGATAAACTAGACTGTAGTTTCCCCACGGCAGCCCGCAAAAAGAAGAGTCACGTACAAGGCGTCTTATCAAGATGTGCTCATCACATTTCTCTCGCTCTCTTTCTCTCTTTCTTTCTATCTCTCTTTCTTTCTCTTATCCCTTTCCTCTCGCTCCATTTAACTCCATGTTTCATACTCAGCCCCTCTCCTCTATTTGAAAATTGCCCATACCCTAAACGATCACAGATCGCTGGCTGCTAACTATATCAATGTCACATTTTGTCAACATTGCAACTCCTCCAAAAGTATGAAAGGTAAATAAAATTCCGTTGAAATTTCACATTCTTCTCGCCACATTTAAAAATGGCGATAAATATGTCTGTCTATGAACTTTTACTTGCAAGCTTTTCGCCTGTTATCAGCAGCCTAAGCTCACTCTAATTGTGAGAGTGTAGAATACCATGGGGCGGAGCTAGAATGTCTACTTATTCGGCGATGAGAAGGTCAGGGCATCGACGGGGAATTTCTTGGTTATAAATGTTTCGTGGGCGAACTTGCACATATTCCTTTATGCATCAATGTGACCCTGACAATGTTATGCATTTTAATATTCCTTCGTATAATATTCCTTCGTACTTATCCTTGTCCAACAGCGCTTTCTTCCTTCCCTTGATTAACGAACGTTGCTGCCATGTTCCAAATGAGTTTTCGCTGCCGTTCGAGGAATAAAAGAATGATGATTTTTTTCTCTCTCAATTAGAAACGGATAAGCAAATGATTTTCTAATCTAAGCTTTTTAAGACAGAAAAATGCAGTTATTATTAGACGGTATCAATCCGTCGAATATTCGCTATCTCTTCTATGCGGTCACACCAAACGAGACGATCTATGGCGACATGCACGAAGTACCCGATCTGTTCAACAAGGTAAGAATGAGGGCCGAGCAAAAGAATAGATTACAAATTACATTCTAACATGGAAATATCCTCTGATAGTCAGTTATTCGGGAGGAAAAAAGAGAAGATTACGCCGACAAGATAACTAACTTACGATGAGCATAAAGAAGAGCTTTATCATAATTATTATTTTTAATCAAATAATTATCAGTGGTTCCACGATTTCAAAAAATGAACGAATTTAAACTGAATTACTTACACAGGCTTCCGTATGGTTGCTTCTTCTCGTGATCATTGAATTCATAACACATCCAGACGAGTACGCGTTCAACGACACCATTACTTCACTAAACGCCGGAATGCTCTCCATGCTACTGAAGTAATGACTCTAAAAATTATGCTAAAAAAATTTTTTCTTAGATAAATTTTTTTCGTTTTAAGGTTTACATATATAGGGTATGCATCATAATATTTTTGAATGTTTTCTTCTTTATTTCATCTAGACACAAAATTGGTTGGTATTGACGATGATTGATTAAGAATTGGTGGCAAGGGCTTAACGGCGCTGCTCTACGTGCCACTGTACAACGCACTCCACATTGTCGATCTTCCCGTAGAGTCGCCATGGACGTGGATCCTCTGCTTCCTCACGCAAGATCTCATGTACTACCTCGGGCATCGTGCTATACACGGTATTCAATGATTTCTAATGTATTTGTTATCAACAAAAAAAATAAGGAAGACTATAGAAGTGCTCTGAAGTTTTTATTTAGTAAAACGTCCGTGGCCTCATGGTCAGGAAGGAAAAGTTGTTTGTTCATTATGGTTTTCTAATTTATGTACTTTACTTTGTCATTTGCAGAAGCCGGCGTCTTCTGGTCATTCCATCAAATGCATCACTCTTCCGAATACTATAATCTGTCGACTGCGTTGAGGCAGGGCGCCGTTCAGGTTATTATTATTATTATTATTTTGCTTGTTCTTTCAAATTTGTTTTAGAACGCTTTTTAAAAAGGCGAGTCCATTCTTTCAAGAATAATCATGTTGCGATCATTTCTCTACCGCTTTCGCTCTTGAACTTTTTGCGGCATTCACATGTGGTATCCCGGTAGCTGATAAGGAATACTGACTGTGCTACTAGTCTATCGTTTTTAAGTGAGCAAATAAAAAGAGAATTAAAGTAGCAGGTGAATTTAGATAAACTTAGTAATAAAACACCACTGGCTAACCACACCTTTAAAATTATTAATGAAGCTAATGAATTCAAATAAATAAATAAATAAATAAAGTTGGTAACCCTTAAAAAAAATTAATTGGGTTGGCTTGTTGAGCATAAATTGAATGCAATGTAAATATATTAGAAAAAAAAACAATTTCCTTTTAGGAGTTTGCGATGTGCCTCTTCGATCTGCTGCAAGTGTTCGTGATGCCTCCGAGCATGTGGCTGCCGCACAAGTACCTCAACGTGCTCTACCAGTACTGGCTGCATACGCAGGTATATTTACTTATGTAATATAATATTACTTCCACTCCCGACGACAATTGACAATAAGTATCTCTTTTGTTCTGCATCACAATCTTGCATCGTTATTGAATAGCGAATATTGTTGAAGAAGATTAATTTTAAAAAAAGTAATAATCCCAGGCCGTGCCCTACCTCGGTCCGGTCGAGTACGTCCTGAATACGCCGTCCTCCCACCGTGTCCACCACGGCCGCAATCCCTACTGCATCGATCGCAACTACGGCGGCACTCTCATCGTCTGGGACCGTCTTTTCGGAACTTACGCGAGGGTACGGTATCTTTTTTTGGAAAATACTCTTTTTGATATTTCATTTTATTTTTAAATAATAATATTACATAATTTTTCGGTGATCATCTTCCTTTAAAATGAGATGTAGATCGAAGTCATCCTCCTAATCCCCAGGAACGTGATGATGAGAAAGTAGTCTATGGACTCGTCGATCCGGTCAAAAGCTTCAATCAGCTCTGGCTCCAGGTGCTAACGATTGTGATCTACTTAATATCTATAATTAATCATTCTATTTTTGTACATATTTTTTTAATGTGGAAGAAAATTATGGGCCATTAAAAAGTTATAAACAATGTAAAAGTAAATAAGACAATTCCAGTTCTTCGAGTTCAAAGCGCTCGGCTTCGACAAGGCGCGGCTGCGAGACGAGCAAGGCAACGAGCTGTTTCCGGGCGCTTGGAACAAGGTTATTATGAAAAGGATTTTTTTGTTTCGCTAAAAAAAACTCAATTTAGCTCATTTAAAACATATTCTTATGAGAGAAAAAGAAAGCGTTATATCCGCGTAAATTTACCTAATGGAATATAACTCACAATAATAATATGTATGTACATAGTAAATAGCGTTATCGTCAGTTCAAAGCAACCTTCGGCCCTCCCGGCTACTTCCCGGGCGTCCAAACACGCCAATTCTTCTGGTGGCGCTGCATGGTCGACAACGAGGAGGGCATTCCGGAGGTTTTGGATTTAATTTTTTTTATTTTTCAGAATTTTTTTTTCCTCTTGAGTAAGATAAATCCATGCGAACAACTTCTTTTTCTTTCTTGTATCTGTCCTCATGTCTTGAAATTAATAATTAATAAAATTGCCAACTGCTTTGGTCGCCCGCAATACTCATGCTGACAATGAGTACCCCCACTTTGTATCCCACCCTGGCTGTCGAATCGAAATGTTAAAAAATAACAAAATAAATACTAAAATAAATAAATGACAGATTAACGCGAAGTCTGTCGTTGTGCACGACCCTCCGCTGTCTCTTCCGATCAAGGGATACCTCCTCGCTCAGATGATGTTCGTCATCTACTTCTACATGGGATTCGTCGAGGCGCGCGCTTCCTCCACCTGGGCCGACTTCTTCTTACAGGCATATAAAGATTCACTCTCTTTCTCTCTCTCCCTCATTCTTTGCTACTCTCTCGCTCTCTTTCTCTCTGTTTCACGCTCTATCTCTTCTTTCATAGCTTTCTCCAGCTCGTATAGAATTTCCTACTTCGCGCATGTATCTAGATACATAGATCCGTGTTCTCTCTCGCAATCAGCTCAATATTCTTTCCAGATCATCGTCCTCATTAGCACAATGCAAATGTTCGGCTACTACTTTGATCACGAGTAGGTTATTTTGATCAATCTTTTTTCATTGTCCTTAAATACGGTGTAATCGTGACAACGGTAGTTCTCTTCGTAGTCCGAAGGCGCGCACTTTTGACGCGTCGCGGCTCGCGGTCGTCTTCAGCGCGGCTGTGTACGGTGGCTACAAGGATGTCGCTGTCTACGCGTGCCTTTCGCTCGCCTCCATCGCCGTCCAAGGAATGCTCGGAACTCCGATAGCAGCGAGCAGAAGGAAAACAGCCAAGAAACATTCGTAGACTTACCTTTTAATGATACTATAATAGGAATGCTGGACTCTTAATTACAATATAATCTAGACGGTGACTATGCCTTGAGATGCTGAGCATAGTCATTCAGGAGTAGCTTATCCTATGTAAATGACATAGTTAAACTTTTACTAATTAAATGGTATCAATGATACCTTGAGAGACGATGTAGCTGCAACATTTTTGCAATGCTCTTAATTTCGAGCATTTTGTAGTCATGTCAGGAATAACAATAATTTCAACTTTATTTAGCAATGCTAAAATGAAAATATGGGTAGCCGTATCAGGTTCACTTGCACGACTTATTCTCAAGAAATTTCACCTTCTTATTTTGTACATTATACATATGTAAATCCATAGATAGCTTCTTTTTCCTTCATTTGCATGCAATAAACTTTTTTAAACCGTGAAAATCCATTTTATTCATTTTAATGATCTATGATCAATGTACTGATTAATGTGGTGATTACAAGAGGAGAGGGACAATTGCTCTTTGTGTTTTCTGAAGTAGGCAAGATCCATAGAGTTTTTTTTCTAGAAAAGATGTTCGAAAAAGATGAGGTTTTAAAACCGATACCCGGGCACTTTTGACTTCGACTACACTTTTTTTTTATTTCGAACTACTCGTGCCAGTTTATCTGTTCCCCGGTCAAGCAACTGGCAGCAAGCTAGGAGTACAGTAATTCGAATGGCGTCATCGCCAACTGGTCATGTGGTTGGAATTGCCGGAGGGCACGATTAGAATGCAGCTATCTAAAGCAAAAAAAATGTCCAGAATTCTCTTCAACCCATCTTTTTCATCCAGTCGACGCGACCACCCCAACACAACCGCCCCGGTCAAGAAGCGCCTTCGCTGGCCATCGGCGTACGGATGCGGTAGTTTGGTTAGGAGCCATGGCAGGAGAGGTAGTCCTGAAGTCCTGAAACAATTTTTCTCTCTATTTCTTTTTATTTACTCAAGCATACAAAATCTATGAAATGTATGCTGGTTATATACCTTTCCATTGCGCCTATTTTGTTGTTGAATTTGATTCAACAACAACATTAAGAAGGAAAGGAGAAAACTTATTCCGAGATGCCACTGGAAACAGCCATTCCGATCCACATTCAGTCACCTTAAATGAATATATTATGTTTCACACGGCATCAAACGATTCTTAATAACAGTGCTGGGATGTGTAATAAAACTAGATAATATAAATTTCTAACATTAGCAACCTACATAACTGTAGCCTTAAGTAGTAAACGGCAACGAAGTAATGACCAGTAAAATCATATCCCCTGAAAATTAAAGCAATCTCTTGCTCTATCTGATGGTAAATAATAATGGAATGTCAACGCTGTATTTTCATGATATTGCACCTTAAGACTGGAAGATTCGGGTACAAATGAAAATGAGGACACCTAAGGAATCCCCCCCAATGAAACCATTCGGGCAGGTGATAGAGACGATACGACTGAACTCTTCGCTATAGATGTAATTGAGGTGGTCGATCTTGTCGCCCTTCCGAGTCAGATTGGCCGAGTCGTTGAAAGAATACCACTTTGGATGGAGCGGAGTTCGGTAAAAAGCAGAGACAACGAGAAGCAGCAGAGAAAAGTAGCGGGCAATGAGAGAAAAGATGAGAGTCGACCATTCGGCAGTAATGGAACATTGCGGAGTGATGTAGAAACGCTCATTCATAGCACTTCGAGCGTTGTCCTTGAAATGTCCCAACTCGACAGAAGAAGTTCTTCTGTAGTTCTAGCTAGGGTTAAGACATTCGTTTAATAAAACAAGTTTTCCGAGTTAAATTATAATTGCATTTCGGTGAAGGAAAATGTACTATACATTTTAAACTGATGGTTAGTACCTCCATTTTAGCACGACACGGTTCCTCGATGTCCTTGGAATTGAATCTAGAGTGATACTCTCGTTTTCTTTGCATTCCAGGGGATCAGATGGGAGTAATTTCTTCGCGCTCGCTGCACGAATAACTGTAGATAAATCACAAGTAGTAATAAGAATTTTTTCCGTTTTGTTCGAGAAGTAGACTCTTCAAGGATTTTCATATCAAGGATGTTAGAAAAAGAAGAGCTTTTAGAAGCCGAAGCCTGGCTCACTTTTTTTTATTGAACTATCTACACGGTTAGAAATCAGCAATCAAAAGCAAAGAAGAGATACCGAATTCACTTCGACCAAGTCTTTAAAAAACGCGAAACATATATTTGCTAATTGTGAGCTTGATTCGCCGTGTTTCTTTAAAAGAAATTCCGTGAACTAAATCAACTCATTCCGTGACTTCACGGCCTTTTGCTCTTCTTCGTTTTGCAACATATCTTAATATCTACTCATTATAACTTGTCATATTTACTTTTTTTTGTTTTACTCTGTCAAACATTTGTAGTCTTTCATTTTTCACAGCCCGAACGTAGATACATACATATGTATCTCCCCAGCATTTATTTTTGCATTTTCTCGACTGATAATTTTGATAACAAGGCATATTAATCGAGGAGTCAGCAAACAAGCTTTATGTATAAAGGTATCATTTTCAGTTTATTCCTTTTTAAAGGATAAAAATGAAAACGCAAACGGATAAAAATTGAAAAAAATAAACCAGAATATGTGAAACAGATCAATAAATTCACGTGGAATAGATTTTTTTTATATTTTATTCCCTGTTATACCTACTTCTCAATCGTTTTGACTTTTCCAGCGTAATATTTAGCTTGCACATGTCTCTTTGATGTACACGCTCGACCTTTTTTCCCGACATCAACTAAATGAATAAATTCATTTTTTTATAGTGATAGGAGCTGAGAATTTTGAAGAGAACGACCGTCCAACCGACGCACGCGACAACGACCAACGCAGCCGCTCCGACGAGAAGCGCGTTACAACTGCTAATTGGCGATGCGGAGGTAGTTGTCGCTTTAGGAGCCAAGGCTGGAGTGGTTGCCATTTTCGGAGCCAATACTGGAGTGGTCGTCCTAAAACGATTTTTTTTCTACATTTTTGGCTTTACTAAAGTATCAAAGTCAAGCGAGCTCATGAAATTGGGCATATTCTATTCCATAGCATCTTTTTCGGTTGGAATGGATTCAACAAAGTTGCTAAGAATAGAAGAAAACGCACCAGAAGGGGTCGCTCATGCAGCAAGTTCGGACAGTGAGATCTTGGAAAGGAAAGCTATTGTAGATTTCATTCCAAAATGTGGCAAAGATCGCGTGCTTCTTGCCCTGCTTGGAGATGAACCGAGAATTATTGCTCCACTGTTCCTTCGCAACCGCCTTCCTCTGATCTCCGAGCTTCCACTGGAAGCACTCACGCACATCAGTCTCCTTAAATGGGAATAACGTTTCACGTGGCTTCTAATTCTGTCAAGTGCTCTTTAATCGCAGTGTTGAATTTCAAGTCAGAGTCAGGTTCCGATCGTTGGGGATATGGAACTAACAGCTTTGCAGTCTTCCATCATGAACGCGGAAACATAGCAATCGCGTGTAGTTTTTATTTGTAAATCTTTCAGGCTCATTGTCTTGAACGCGGTATTATTCGAGATATGGAAAGCAATTTAACGGAAATTTGCTTTTGCAAAGAAATTGTGGAATGCCAATGCAGTATTCTCATGTTATTTCAGCTCGAAAGGCTGGAAGACCTGGGCAAGTGAAAATGAGGGCACACCCAGAATGAAGCCATTCGGGCAGGTCATAGAGACGTTGCGGAGTTCGCTGTAGATATAATCGACATGATTGTAATCTCTGCCATTCCAAGTCAGATTGGCGGAGTCCGTGAAATAGGACCACTCAGAAGGAAGCGGAGTACGAGGGGAAGATGCATCAGCAGATAGCACGAGAAGCACCAGAGAAGAATAGAAAAGGAGCGGGAGAAGGCGGGAGCTTGGACGAGAGTGGACCATTCGGGAGCAGTGGAATATAGCGAAGTGATGGGGAAAGATTCATTCATCGCTTTCCGAGTGTTGTCCTTGAAATATCCCAACACACCAGAAGCTCTTGTTATGGATAAGACATTCATTTAAAAGTACAGTTTTTCCGAGTTCAATTATAAGCACATTTCTGCGAAGGAAAAAAATCGCTATAAATTTTAAAGTAATGGCAAGTCCATTTTACAACAGCACGGTTTCTCGATGTTTTTGCAATTGAAGGAAACTAGATATAACATCCGATGCGTATTAGCGAATTTTCCTTTGCTGATGCTTCTAATTTCAGAACACCTTCTTTTGTCGTGTTTGGTCATTTCAAAGGCAATGTTTAAAATAGCCGAAAATCGCTCTGTTTTATTTCTTGTCCTCGATCTTTCTTCCCTTCTCTCTTTCTCCCTTTCTGTCTGCCTTCCTTCCCCCCCTCTCTCTCTCTCTCTCTCTCTCTCTCTCTCTCTCTCTCTTTTCACTCTATTTGCTGCCTCGCTCTTTTTCACTTTATTCTTCTCCTATTAAAGATATTTTAATTATTTATTGACTGTCAATTCAAAATTCAGGTTAGCTAATATTTGATTGCAAAAATTGTCAATCAATCAATCGACCAAAAATTGTGTATCGAATCTTACCTAGGAAGGAGAATTGCTGATTTATTTCCAATTCAAAAATTCAGACTAGGCAAATTCTGCGTCCAAAAATTGTATAAAATTATGCAAAAGTAAAAAAAAATTCTACATATTTTTTTTTAACGAAAATCCTAAATGCACATCACATATCGCAATTCTTAATGTGAACACTCCATAACTACATCTACTATGTGTACAATAATATTCGCAATCGTGAATAAGCCGGACTATTTAATAAAATGCAAGATGGATTTATTCCCAAATTCGTTGAAACATTGTGCTTTACTTGAATGTCACTTTTCATGTTGTTTATGTCGGCGTTTAGTATTTAGATATTTGTACCAATTTGACTTTCATTGCTGTGTAATTCATCATAGAACCGCGCTGGATCACGCAAGCCACTTTCTCTCCGTAAACATATCCTAAAACATTTGTCCTTTTGCCACATCTTTTAAAAAGTATTTTTAGCATTGCTGCATTTTTTCTTCTTATTTCGATGCACTGATGGCGTATCCATTCTTCGTGAGAATCCGTCTCCCAGCTGACGTGCCTGTTATGCTGGTTATTTTTTGAGTTGTTGTTGGATATTTCTCAAAGCTTTTTCGTCGCTCTTATGACATTTCCTTCTCAAAAACATGGCAACTATTTGGTCGATGGCCGCTCTCACTGTTTCGCTGGCTCGCACGATCGCCGCTCCTTCTTGCTCGCTATTGATTGCTGACAAATAATTGCTTGTGGAGTATGCATCTCTCTTTTACTGTTTGACACGAGGGTGATTTGCGGGTGCTATTATAGTTGGGAGGGGACACTTTTTTTCGTGCTCCAAGGGGTTTTAGGTCAAGTGGAGCTCGAATATAAAACCCCTTGGAGCATGTTCTAAAAGAAAAAAAAAATAGTACCCCGATTTGCGTGCTATTCGCACGGTCATCAATTACTCAGCAATGCTGTACGGAAATTCGCGTGTTCATGTTATGTCGCTTTTTTCTTTATTAAACTATGCTACTAATACTATAGTTGGACCGAAAATATTTTCTTTATTTATTTGCTGCCGCTGCGCTGAAATATGGTTCTCATTGTCAGTCGTGTTGCTTTCTTATTAAAATTTATTTGAGAAACAATTTTTTCTTATAAGGAAACCGATGGCCGCCGTGCCGCAGCAAAGACCGCTTGGTCCATGCCAGCCGCGGCTGACGGCGGCAGCTGATCCGTCGACAACTCCTGCCGCGCCTCGCAAGGTGCCGCCTCTCGCAACATCAAAGGCGCCGCTGCTCGGAATATCAAAGGGGCCGATTCTTTCCACATCAAAGGCGCAGCCGACAGTTACGCCGCGGCTTCCGCCGCCCGCGGCCACTTCATGGACGCCGTCGTCCAGCTCCTCGATTACCATGCTACGCCCTTGCGTCTCATGCGACAAGATGGTGTCTGACCTGACGTCGGTGCCCTTCTCCAAGACTCAGCCATTGGTAAAAGTTATATTTAAAAAAAATTAATTAGTAAAGAGGCGCGTATTTACGGAAAATATATCTTATAAAATCTAACTCGGACAAGGTTTTTTTTATGATTTAAAATGTTTTCTCCGTAACGGTCGGTGCCTAGTTATTTTATTTGTTGATTTGACGAACAATTGCTAATACATTCGCATAAAAAAAACTCCAAAAGTAATATGGCTCGAAACGGCTTTGCAATTTTTGCCAGAAACTTATTTGTGTTTCTTGGTTAATTAAGTGATGGGTAAAAGGTACGTGTTTTCTTGTAGTATATAAGCGGTTTTATTTAATTAAAAAATGAATTAGTTCATGTTTTGCAGCTCGAAACGTGGGCGCGCCTCCTCACCAGAAATGACTGCGAGGCACTCGATCTAATGCACAAGGTGATTTGAAGTATAATCTTTCAAGGAGATTCCATTTCTTCTTTAAGTTAGAACAAATATAGTTAACTTCACTTTTTTCTCATTTCTCAGGTAAATTGCTATCGTTCTCTCTCTCTCCTCTCTCCTCTTCGCCTCTCTCCCTCTCTATCTTTCTTTCTGTCTCTCTCTCTCTCTCTTTCTCTATGTTACTGATTACATACGAAGCGTGTAAGTTGTTCTCTCAAGGTTCGCAAGCAGCCGAGACCCGTGCTGTGCCGAGCGCACTTCCCCCCTTCGAGCTTCTTCGGCATTCATCTCAGGCCGGACGCAATGCCGCTCCGAATGGTCCCATATCATCACCTCTTCTCTTTTCCTTTATTTAAATAAAAACATTTTTAAAGCTTTAGAAACTATAACTTGAACAAAATTCATGATTGAAGAAGAAAAAAAGAGTACATATTCTCTATGCATAGGGGATTGGCAAACAACAGCGTTCCGTGCTGTGCAGATTTTTTTAAGGCATAGGCAGCCCATACTGTTAGTTTAGTTAGCTTCGCACAATTTCGCAATCAGATACTTTCGTTTCCCCCGTATTCACACCCCATAGTTGTCTGGTCGTTAGTCTGATATGGCGAGTGATGACATTTACCGTAATCAGCCAGAGTTATCTCGGGAGCTTGCCACTTTTATTGGGTAAGCCGAAATGACAGCATATTTAGTGATAATGTAATTACCTTCGTACTAGAATATTGATGTATCTTTTTGTAGAAGCCCCGCATCTTGTGGATGAATGGCAAAGGTAGCATCGTCAAGGTACAGCAAGTCTACCAGAAGCAGAGGAGGAAGCAGTACACGATCGGCAGACCGGTCGGTGTTGCATCATTTTATTTATTTATTTTTATAAACATATGTTTTCATACTTTATATTTGGAAATTTTTATTATTTTTGCCTTACCCTACTTGTTTTCCGTCCGGCTTTCAATACGCTTATCCACTCCTTTTTTATTCCTTCCGGGTTGCATCAGGTACTCCACTAGCATCGATGGTTCAAATACCTTAATCATTTTCGGTGGATCGCATATGGAAGAATAGGCGCTTTTTCGTGACATTAGTTCACGAAAATCTCTGGTCCGGAGGGTAAAATGGTACTGTCGAATTGATTGAGTCACATTATGGCTTTTGGAGACCAACCAGAGCCATAGTGACCCACTACGCTTTTGGCCAATATTTTAGCGCCAGAAACTCGGTTTTCTACCTACCACCATCCTAGTCTTAAGCTTCGGGCCATAATATATCCACTACCCGAACCGTGCTCGGCTGGATCTTGCTCAAAATTATTGCACTTTTATTCCCTGCTCTGGAAATAACTTTTATTCACAATATTCACAAGTTGTTCTTGAAGTCCGTCTTACTACAGAAAAACGATGACGTGAACGCATCCGTGATGCGTCTGCTGAAGGCTGCTTCTGCTGAGATGGCACGCAGGGACGTAGCGGCAGACGCCGAGTGCACGGGTTAGTAATTAAGTTGAAATTTTAATTAATTAACTAATTAATTGACTAATTAATTAATTAAAGAATTAGTGCACGGGTTAATAATTAAATTGAAATTTTAATTAATTAACTAACTAATTAATTAATTTACTAATTAATTAAATAAGTTGACACAATCATCTTTTCGAAAGTTGCCTGCTTGCAGCAGCCGTCTCTGCTATCGTGGATTCATCTTCGCCTTTCGACATCGGCGACCTAGAGATGGAGGAAGAAGAGACGACGGCCGAGGGCGAGATTGGCAGCGCGCACTTTATGAGCAGCAGCCCCGTGCCAGAGGAGGAGCTGGAGGAAGAGGAGGAGAACCGCGAGCCGGCCGTCGAACTCCACGTCATTCCAAACCCTTCCGAGGTGCCCAAGAGGCCCCGCGGCAGACCACGCAAGCGGCCGCTCTCCCCTCCACGCCGTGCTCATGAGACTGGTGCGCATTTACTCCGGGCCGTAAAATGGAAATACTATAGCAGGATTACTGTAACTAACGAACACTGACAGAGAGACGAAACTTTATGGGGAAATATTCGAAAAAAAAACATTTGTTTTTGTCCTTGAACAAGCTTATTCCCCCCCCCTTTGCAATAGCCATGCCCAATACTATTAAAAAAATAAAAAAAAATTCAGAGGATCCATCCTTCAACTACAGCACAGTCGGTGAGCAGAAGGCACGACGTGGTCGAGGAAGACCAAAGAAGGTATATTTGCTACTTGTGTTTCGTCTCTCTCTCTCCCTCCCTCTCTCTCTCTCTCTCTCTCTCTCTCTCTCTCTCTTTCTTTCTTCTATCTCTCTAGTCCCTCTCCTCCCACACTCCAATCTCGGCTCTCTCTACTGTTTCTCACTCCTTCCTCTCTCTCCTTTCGCTCGCTCCCTCTCATTTCTCTCTCTTCTCTGTTTCCTCTCTGTCTCTCTCTCTCTCCCTCTGTGTCTCTCTCTCTCTTTTTCTCACCTGTCTCTCTCTCTAGTCCCTCTGCTCTTCTCCCATTTCCAATCTCGTCTCTCTTTCTCTCTTTCTCACACTCTCTCTCTTTCTCTTCTCTCTCTCTCTCTCTCTCTCTCTCTCTAATCCTTCTCGTCTTCTCTCCTACTCTCAATACTCAGTTCTTTCTCTCCTACCTCTCACTCCCTCCTCTCTCTCTCCTTTCGCTCACTCCCTCTTCCCTCTCTCTTCTCTCTCTCTCTCTCTCTCTCTCTAATCCTTCTCGTCTTCTCTCCTACTCTCAAGGCTCAGTTCTTTCTCTCCTACCTCTCACTCCCTCCTCTCTCTCTCCTTTCGCTCACTCCCTCTTCCCTCTCTCTTCTCTTCTCTCTCTCTTTCTCTCTCTCTCTCTCTTTCTCTCTCTCTCTAATCTTTCTCGTCTTCTCTCCTACTCTCAAGGCTCAGTTCTTTCTCTCCATCCTCTAACTCCCTCCTCTCTCTCTCCTTTCGCTCACTCCCTCTTCCCTCTCTCTTCTCCCTCTCTCTCTCTATCTCTCTCTCTCTCTCTCCAGATTGTCGGTCCCGGTCAGAGTCCTGAGCTGATCTCTCGCGAAGAGTGTATTCCGAAGAAGGCCTCCTCCGCCAGTCTCGCCGAGTGCAATCTCGTCAATCCGCATGTCGCCAAGGCCATTCTCTCCACTCGTCAGTTCATTACATTTTTATCATCATGTTTCACTTATTTATTATTCATCTTACATGTGACGAATTAATCATTCTTTTTTCAAATGTACAGTATAACAATATAATAGATTTACTTTATAAAACAATATTTGGAGACATTTCGATTGGCTCGCGAGAGAAAGAGGGAGGAGAGCTGCCGCTGAATGAGCCGTCCATCGAGGAGAAGGAGAAGAAGAAGAAGTCGGACACTGAACAGAAGGCAGACGAAGAAGAAGAATCGCTTCTCAAGCAAAAGGTAAACAACCATTAAGTACGCCAATAAATGAAGAAGAAAAACGGAATCGAAATGTTTAAAGAGAATAAGAATTGTGCATATAGTAGATAGGGATTAGGTTTGTGTAATAACAATATTAACAAGTAAGCTTTTTGAGAATTAATTAATTCCCCCCTTTCCTTAATAAAATTGCTACCTTATTAGCAATTTCACTCTTCTTTATCTCTTATTATGGCAATGATATCCAATGGTTCTCACTGAGTAGCGAGTAATTTTTTCGTTCGTTTCTATATCTCACTCGTGCTTCGTGCAGAACCACCGGGCTGTGTTCTTTTTTCGCATTCTTAAAAAAAATATGCTGAATTACGAAAAAAGTGGCTATAATTGCTAGTAAGCTTGTTAGTGCCTACTTGTTAATATTGTTAATACTTTGAAAGTAATATTAGTCGGTTTTCAATGGTTTGCCAGAGATGTTTCAGATCAGAAAGTTCTAATGTTGGAGGAGATTGTGATTGTGTATTGTCTGCCTTTTCAAGTAGGAAGTATTCACAGTGAGTATTGGTATAAAAGAAATTCGAGTTTGTTAAAGCTTTTATTTTGTTCTTTTTTTAAATTACAGAACTATTTAAAATAATATAATAATTATAGCATATTGAATCGGATCGACCTGCGAGCGTCGCCAGCATTGGAGAAGAGAGGACAGACAGAAGAGAGAGCATTGGAGAAGAGAGGACAAAGAGAAGAGAGAGCAGCCCGGCTGGGATATCTGAGATAACCATCACCAGCAGCAGCGAGCAGCTGCCGCCCGGTGTCGAGATATCCAAGATCACCGGGAAAATTAAGACGAAATACAACAAGAAGAGTTTGACTCCGACAACAAACGCAACATCGGGTCTATTGTTTTCTTATTCTCTGTTGCCTTTGCACTTTTTTTTTCTTTTTTCTCTGTATAACAATCATTGAATTCTAGAGCGAGATATCAAGCTGAGCAGCCTCGACTTGGATCCAAGCAAGGAGCCGGGACTTAAGCGGGAGAAGGAAAATATTCCGGTGAGTTGTGCTTCATTTTTTACTTATGGTTAACATATTCCTTTTTTCTCTTCTCTGTGTTATAATTTATAACTTATAAATGCCTCTCTTCCCATATTTCCTGCTCTCTGCCTCTCTCACTGTTTCCTGATCTCTCTCTCTCTTTCTCTCTCTATCTTCCTTTCTCTTTCGTTCTCTCTCCTTATCTTGATCTCATGTTGTGCGACTACTGTACAAAGTGGGACTAACATAATTGATGTTTCAGAAGAATAAGAAGGACGGAGAAGAGGAAGAAGAATTGCTGGAGCAGCAAGAGCAATCACTCGACGAGCAGAGCGAAAAGAGGAATCGAGTGCATCATGTGAAGAAGGCGAGAAGTACGGCGGAAGAACAGGTACTGGTCGAGGAAGCAACCCGGTCTATCAGTAGGTTATCAGGGAAGAAATTGTCGATACAGATCCACCCTCATTTTGGACCGCCTTGCCTCCATAACCCACTCCTATTTGTTTCTGTCATTCTAGGTGAAAATTCAATGATAGCATGCACCAACCTTGGACCATATCCCATTTAACCCATCCTGGTTTTCTAGGTTCTTGATACTGGCTTTTCTTCCCTGTACTATCACATGTCTTGCATAACTTTCACAATTATGCCGTCATGTCCTTTCCATATGTAGATGTAGACAAGCAGTTAAAACAATTGTATACCACTTTCTAAATAGAACGTTGTATCTTTAACAGCTCTTTCGAAGGAGTTTGCTTCAGGACGTGCTCAAGAAGCAGCTCCGTGACTATCGCGCTGATGGCTCGTGCATTCCGGAGCAGAGTGTTCAGGTACGCGTTTATCTTCGGTGTTTCTCACTCTCGCTCTTTCCATCTATCTCTCTATCTCTGTTTTTTTTCTCTCTGTCACTCCCTCTCCCTCTCTATTTGTCTTTCTCTCTCTCTCTCCCTCTCTGTCACTCTCCCTCCCTCTATTTATCTCCCTTTCTCGCTCGCTATCTCTTTCTCCCTTGCTATCTCTTTCTCTGTAACTCCCTGTCACTTTGCCACTATCTCACTCCCTCTCTCTCTCTCTCTCGCACTCTCTCTTCTCTTTCTCTCTCTCTCTCTCTCTCTTTCTCTCTCGCCTTCTCTCTCTCCCTTTCTCTATTACTTGGAAGTATACATGATCACTCCGGGTTTCCTGGCGGAAGAGCACGGCTTCCCGAGCCATCCCTGGGCTTCTCCGCCCTTCATGGCCGAGAAACCAGGAGAGAATATTCGCAAGAAGCACGTCCGCCTGGAGCCGGCCCTCGTCGAGTCCTTCAGATGCGCCGTGTGTTTTCAGTTTTGCTGTTTTTAGTTAGAAGTTTTTTTCAAATATTTTTTTTTTTGTCCAAAAAATAACGATCTTCTTACAAGGCTTATAGGAATAGAATATTTAAAACAAGATATTTTAAACAATAATAAAAATTGTACAAGAATTTCATTTTAAGATGTGCAACAAGAAGGTGTGAATAAATCTATTAAAATGTGGTATGTATTTTTGTTTAAAAAAAACTTGTCATCTTCTGATAAGCTTATTCTAATAGAATATGTAATTTAAATAATAAAATTAGGAAAAAAACTTCTCACCGATGTAATTTTAAGAAGTGCTACAAGAAGGTGCTCGACCAGCAGTTCGCGATGAAAGAACACGCGAGAGAACACGCATGCGACACACTCAGGTAAAAGATCTTTGCCTCTTCTTTACTCTCTCTCTCTCACTCACTCTCTTTCTTTCTCTCTCTCTCTCTCTCTCTCTCTCTCTCTCTCTCTCTCTCTCTCTTATAGCGGCCGTGGCCTCCTTTCTTACTTCTTTTTGTGTATTACTTTTAACACAGTCACAGCTGATAGATCATAGCGAATCGAGAGCATTTTTGTTGTTCTTGTTTTTTTTATTTTATATAAAAAAAATCATCGCGACGTTAGACAGAGTAGATTGTGAGTATGAGATTGTCTACGATTGGGGATATAAGATTTGTTTTGTGTTTTTTTTTACGATTAATATATTGATTAATTAATATATTTATTATTGATTGCCAGCTATATCTTTAGCTTTTTTTACATGTAGATTTTTTTTTCGAATCAAGAAAATGATGATTCTCAGCTGCCCATACGAAGGCTGCTACTTCCGCGCGCAGACACGCAAAAGGGTTTCTTATCACACGACAAACGAGCATCGAGAGTGGCGCGTGGCTGTGGATCTCTGCGAAAAGGACCAAAGACTTGCGGCTGTTCTCTTCCGGGTACAGTACATTTCGCTTTTATTACCAGAGGTGTGAAGAGTACCGAAATATTTGTCCAAGTCCCTGCCCGGCCCTCAGGGCTTTGCCTGGCCCACTTTTTCAAAACCTAGTGCCTGTGCAGGTTAATATTCTCACTTTTGTTTGTTATTAATAAAAGTAAGCATTTTAAATAAATTAATTGGAAAGTAGATTTACTAATACAATTCGGCATTGTTGACTAATAAGTGGGACAAATAATTAATATATTAGTTTTGCACGCTCCTTCTTCAGCTCGTCCAAAAGTGCTTCCCGCGCTCGATGAATCTTCCGATTGAGAAGGGCTTATCGTGCAAGTTGTGCGAGGTGAGTCATTAATAGTCTCTCCTATCAAAAGTAGTCATCATTACGCACAAACATTTCGAAAAGATGTTGTTGTTTTTATTTTTTATTTTTGTATTATAAAAATGAACAGGAACAATTAGGTGAAAATGATGGATCAATAAACATTTAAGGGAATCCCTGATCACGCTATATTCTAGTTTAATTGTTTTATTTTTCGGAAAATAAATTGATATTGTGTTGGATCGATAATCCTTACTTTCTCTTCTCTCTCTTTCTCTCTCTCTCTTTCTTTCCTTTCTCTCTCTCTCTATCCTCTCTTATCTCTCTCTCTCTCTCTCTCTCTCTCTCTCTCTCTCTCTTTATTTCCTTTCTCTCTCTCTCTATCCTCTCTTGTCTCTCTCTCTCTCTCTCTCTCTCTTTCTCTCTTTCTCTTTCTTTCCTTTCTCTCTCTTATCTCTCTCTCTCTCTCTCTTTCTTTCCTTTCTCTCTCTCTTTCTTTCCTTTCTCTCTCTCTCTATCCTCTCTTGTCTCTCTCTCTCTCTCTCTCTCTCTTTCCTTTCTCTCTCTATCCTCTCTTATCTCTCTCTCTCTCTCTCTCTCTCTCTCTCTCTCTCTCTCTCTCCCTGTCTCAGGCCCTGATCGCTCCGTCGTACAACTCTCTGCACGAGCACGTGCTGACTCATCTGCCTTGTCGTCCTCTCTACTGCTCCGTCTGCTCCTTCTCCGCCTACAACCACACGCAGATGAGCACGCACGTCGTGCGGAAGCAGTGCGGCGGAAGAGTCATCTACAAGTAACACTTGTTTTACATTCATTTTGTTTTTTTTTTCAAATGAAATTTATTTTATTTTTATATATGAACCTTATACTACGGCCTCTTGAGGTTGTTGGTGTTGAAAGAATCAGAATCTGTGTTGAATTATGTTTAAGGCAGCATACTTTTAGGATAGACTCCGCGCTTCGTGGCCTCATCCGCAAAATATTCCTGACCGCCTTCCCGATTCTTGAAGGCTGCGATTTCACGTAAGTTTTCGTGAGATTCGTCCATTTTTGCATGATTCATTGAAATATTACGGTTACGCGTATTGCGAGGATAATGATAAAAGTGAAGCATAGAAAGTGTATACCATTTAGCAATAAATAGGATGAATCAGTAGTTATGAGTAGGGGAAAAGAAAGAGAGCGGCCTAGTGAATGAGAGCGCCTCTCTCACCTAAGGTTCGCTCTTTTTCTCCGCTTTCTCATTTCTACTTTCCAACGTAATATTGGAATTTTAAAGGACTTCTATAGATCCATTTCTATGTTTCTCTCTTTCTTTCTCTTTCTCTCATTCTCTCTCTTTTTCTCATTCTCTCTCTTTCGTCACCCATTTCCTCGGTTTCTTCAGCAACGACGCCGAGGTGCGGAAGGCAGCCGGGATCAGGGGCGATAACGAGAACGGAGAGGAGGACCTCCACTTCCCGCCGGCCAATCCAGTGCTGGCTGGCAATGACGTCATCGACGGCGGCAGAGGAAACGACTACCCGAACAGCATTCCCGCGCCGCGCCATGTGCCCAACTCGGGGATCCGCAAACTCCACCAAGCACTCCTCGCCTTCCAAGGCTTCAAGAACGACCACAGCTACTCTCGAAAGTGGATGAACACATGAAATCTCACGCCCTGTTATATTAACCCCCCCCCCTTCCCCCTCCTCAGCGCTAGCTATTATAACAAGAACGAATCATCTTGCAGTTCTCACATTTTCTCCCCGTGCTTTTTTTCGAATGTCGTTATTGAATTGTAAGTTTTATTTTATTGTGAAGTTCCAACTTATATCCAGTTTTCAGTAATTCTTATTTTTACACTATCACTTTGTTATTTTTGCTGCTATTACTTTGTAAATTTACATCCGTTCTCCCAACGTCGTGGTCCCAAGGCTCTAAACCATCTCATTTCATCACCCCATCGGTCTTTCTGGTTTAACTTACTTTTTGTATCTAATATACCCGGTCTAATAAAACCAATATGTTGGTCATCTTGTCATGTATCGATTGTTTTTTTTTACAAGTTATAAATAGTGGTTGTGTTGAATAGATGAGACCCAGAAATTTTGTACTGTATGGAGTAGCCCCAGTAATTCTCGAATTTGTTCGATTGTTTTTGTAAACAAATTCTAGCAATCTAGAGATACTTAGTTTGCCGTCACAGTATTAGAAGTTTTCATGTTCTTACTTTGTATAATTCGTTTACTGATCTTGTTGGTTCCGCGATCACTTTGACTTGTGTGCAATCTGTAAAATTGTGCGGGTTACTGTATATGAATATCGATAAATGTACTGGAGAGAAGAATAACACTCATTGTCAGACTAAACGTATTTGCAAGGGTAAGACTGAAGGGGAGAGTAGGAGATGAATCTCACTGGAATGCATGAACAATCAGGCTCTTTGCCGGCTACCGGGGCTACGAATTCTTGCTCGATATCGGATTTCATAAAATTCAGGCGCAAATTTTTTTTTACAAATTCTGTAATGTTTTGGGGGACTACAATATTTTTCTATGTGCAGTTATACATGCATACGACGATATATTCGAATGCTTTCATTCGCGATCCTTTAAAACTTCCTAATCTTGTTATAAATATCAACGGTAAATGCACATAATCTTTATTTTAACATTAATAAACAGTTATATTTTTCCATAAATCACAAGGGCACGTGACATGTGAAGTTCATGGCATCAAAATTAGGATTTGAAATTGTTCGCGATCGAATCTCACCTAGGAAGGAGATAATTATCAATTAAGGTTAGGCAATTTATGCGTACCATAAATTTAGCAAAACTTATGCAAAAAAAGTATTACTAAAAGATGTTTTGCAAAACTTTCAGAAAAATCTTATCTGTAAATGATGGTTTCCAAGTGGAATTGCACCTGAGGTAGATTGACGTAGATTTGCTTCTTGAGAGGATGCGCTTGAAGGCCCTCGATAGATCGGTTGAAAAGTAGTTCTCCAATGCAAGAAATGGCAGCGTAGTCAGAGGAAGGCATCAGCTGAAATCATCTTGCAGGTCTGTTAATCAAGGAAGGAATAAATTTATTTTTACTATATCATAAAGGATTACATCGGAGGCTCTTCTCGCAGGCTATTTCTTTTTCAAATGAAGAGAGCTCGAAAACGAGAGAATCGAGATGATCAACTGCACAGCGAAAAGCCCAACCATCATTAAAGGAGGACTCCGGCGAATAATTATTAACATGTCGTTGTTTAATTCTAGATAAATTAGAATCATTATAAAATATAGATTCAGAAAGTTTGAACAATTTCCTCCATTCCTTTCTCAATAATCTCTCACGGTTGAGAATCAACTAGTGTAGATATGAGCTACAATAATATTTTACACGCTCTCTTATTGTACAGTCGAGAGTGAACAGTTGGCCTGCAGAACGTACAGTACTGCTAGAGAAAATAATCGTTCCCGGATGACTCCTTTAAAGCGATGAGATAATTTTCCACGCAGCTTTAATCAAGGATGAATTAAATGGTCGGTTGAAGACTTGTTGAGAAATCCGTAATTTTTTTCTTCTTTTCTACATCTGTTTATCATACATGTCAAATCATTTCATAAATAAACCTTGTGACTGAGCTATATGTGCTGAAGTTTGTCTTGCCACCCTTGAGACAGTTGGAAATGAATCCGCCAGGAAGTCTCAGCTCCGGCGTCACGGCGATCGTCTGCACCAGCTGCTCATCCACTCCAAAGCTCTGATGAACATCCGAAAGTTATCGGGTGCTGACATGTTTTTTTCTATCAATTTACTTACTGGCGAACACTGCTCAACCTCAACTTGCACATGAAAGAAATTCATTAGTGTCTTGCCTGACACTGAACAATTGTTTCCGTCAGTCACGAAGGTATTGAAAACCCACGATGTGCTTATAGGAAGAATATGTACCGTGCACCACATTTGCTATAAATCTTTGTTTCGTCGAGGAAATTTCCACAGTGAGACCCACCTCTATGTTGAACTGTTCCAGCAGCTTGGAGAAGTTCAATCGAGTGAGAAGAAAATCGACAGTCGAACGGGCGAGGGACATTTGGATCGCGCCTTTGCTCCAATTCAACGAAGCCGCTTCGCAGCTCTTCGTTTGATCTACATATAAAACCCAAGTTGATCTACAAACGATGGAAAAAGTATTTTTTAACCCTTCTGAAAACCCTACTTTCCGGAAATCCCGTAGGACAAATTGCAAGTTTGCCGAGATTCCTTTCCATTGAGGCTTTGCAGCGGTTTTCTTGACAGGGGTGCAATTCCCAGTCATTGGAGCCGTTCATCCATTTGAAGATGCGAACTAATTCAGCGTTCGATTTTATCATCGCATCGTGATTCTGTAACAAGAAAATTTTTGCAAAAAACAAACCAACAAAAAAGTAAAATTAACAATTGAATGCTGAGCAGCTTATTTGCGTGAGACTTTGCTTACGAAAAAAAACCATTCCCGAGTTCTCAAAATCAAGATGCGTCTTTGCTTGCTATTAAATAGATATTTCCTAGCCTGCATGAGAATGACGTATTTCCATGGCTTGGCTGCCAGCTGTCGGAGGCAGTCACAGTGGGCGTGGTTCATTAAGTGGCCGGCCGAGTCGAGGTTGTACTCCGACTCAGAGAGCAAGACGTTCGGCAGACACGCCGCGAGGGCTGTGACGTGGCGGCGGAAGGAAAGGGTGGCCTTCAATACGTAAAGCATTAATGACTTTAAATATTATTCAATATACATATATGCCTTCATTTACAGACATATGGATGCAATTCTAAAAGAGATTATGACAAGACTAATTATAGAGGGAGCCTTGTTGTCCGGTGCGAAGCAGTACCAATTTTCTGCTGAATACGAGATGGCGAGCTGTTCCTGTAAGAATTCGTAGTCCTACAGGCGGGAAAAGTAAATAATTCAAATCTACGAGAATTCTCACAGTATTGACGGCTTTCGCAAAGGCGATTGGGAAGTCGGATTTCACGTTTCGTGGTGGAAGAACTCGAGAACGAATCGCTTCACAACTCAGGTTCAGCTGACAAGGTACCAATGAGACTAGACAATATCCTATGGTTAGGAAGCAGCACAGATTAATATTTCTATGACCTTCATATTGGGGATGAGAGTCGGTCTCTTGGAAGCAATCTTCTTTGCGTATTCCTTGTCACCAGCAAATAATCGAGCACAGTCAACATCAGCCACTTCTGTCCGTTTTGGATATTGTCTTGGGAGCTCAGTCGTTGTGGAGTTGTCCAGTCGCAACTCTTGCAGAATTTGGACTGTCTGCAAGACATCTTCCCGATCTGCTAGAGAAGAAAGAATTTAGGTTCTTGAAATTGCACACATTATTTCTTTGAAGAAATTGCCTTCTTCTAGCGTGTGAACGCTTAAAACATCGTTAAAGCCTTAATGGATAGGTTAGAGGAGAAGGAAGATATGATAGAAAAACGAAGTGGACTCAAGTTTTTGGAAAAAAAGGGGTTTCATCCTTGCCTGTTAGGTGAGTTTCCTGTCGAATCCAAAATTCAAGAATAAAGTATGGAGTTGTGACGCAGATCAGCAGAAGTAGATACAACCTCCCGAACCTTGCTATTCTACACGTCCAAGGGGCCATGAAGCTCATATCCTGCGCCAAACTCTCATTTTATTTAAATATTTAAAAGCCTCCATAATGCTATTATAGATATTTACATGTATAAAAAATAAAAGAAGGGGGCTAAAGTGTGAAAGAACTAGCAAATGACGAGGATTAGAATTCTCACTCAAAAAACTTTAGCGAAAAGCGAAAAGGTAATCCAGTGGAAAGAGAAGCAAGAGTCGGCCGCTCACCGACGACCAGCGCAGGAAAGTGGCTTCTGAACCTCTTTTAATGGTAATGTAAAAGAAATAAGCCAGCAACCTTCTTCAGCTTTCAGCACAGAAGCACTTCTTCTTTTGATTCTTGACGTTCTAGTAGTGTAATAAAAATGCGAAAATGCATGTTATGTTTAACGGCCATGAACATGCATAAAATGTACATACGTCGTCTCGGCGAATAAAATGAGGAAGAATTTCACGACGTTGTCATTTCAGCTCGGATAGTAACGTTGTTTTATTGATCTTCTGTATAAAGATTAAACGAAGAACTAGGCAACATGGCTCTCGTTGGCGCTAATTGTAAGAAATTTACAGTAATTTCGAATTCCAAAATAAAGATGGCCTTGCAAATAATACTAGGAGACTTTGTTCTGTAGAAAAAGGTATTTAATCTTTCAGAAATATCACTCGCAAATTACTATGTAATGGGAATGTTTAATAGTCGAATGAAATGGACCTTGTTCAACTGCGATGTTCGTTCGCCTCAATCTCTTCTCTTCTGTTATTTGTTATTTCTGTGTGATATTATTTTAATTGAAGAATTACAACAATTGCTTCATTGTTCAGTGCAAAGTAGGCAGCGCGAGGCACGTAAACGTGAACTCTTCATGTGAGATGAGGATCGGAAAGAGTGGAGAAGGACAATGGAGGGGGAGAAGAAATTGCTTGCTGGCGAAGTTTCTTTAGACGACATGATTTTCTTTTCAACTTTACATTCTTTAAATAACTTGTTTGAAGTTTGTTGCTATATAAGTTTCAGATAAACTTTCTTAAAATTAATATAAAGTTTTTTAATGCCTTTTTAAAACAATTTTTGGTTAAAAATTTTATTTAAAAAAAACTAGCACATTGGGTTCAAAAAGCGTGCGTTGTTACTTTCTAGTTAAATATGTATTTCAGAAACTCTAATTGTCTCACTGTCTCATATTCCTACAGTATCTTTTCATTTCTTTTCATTTTTCTTCTTTTAAACCTTTGCTTTAATAAACTTTGCTCTTTTCTTGCCCTTTGTTCGTCGTTGCAGGAGCGGCATGAGTGAAGTACAGCAAAAGCATAGGTGGTTAATAGAGTATTTTCTAAAATGAAGCTCGAAGTCATCTTCTTGATATCCGACTAGTTGTATTTCAAAAGTGGGTAATGATATTATATTCTAGGCTAACTTGTAGAGTGCATTATATATTATATCGTTGATATGCTTGAATAGTCTGTACATGTTGTTAATTGAACTGTGTTGGTCTCAGAGAACTCGTCTGAAGGCGATGAATCTGATGCGTTCCAGGGGACCTTATTACAATTTGCCAGCCGTGAGGAAGGTGATTCAGTGTCAGGGATCTTAAAAGAGAGAATTGTGGGGACATAGAATGGCCTTATCTGGGAGCAAACATTTGACACTGATAAAAATGGAATAGGGCGCAAAGTCCATGCGTAGGGCACCTCTTGCGTCTCTAAAAGGCCACGAATACCGATTCATGCATATGTACGTGTTATCATTATTTGGAAAATGGAACCTCATCCGGCTCTTTATTTCACTTTTTCCTTCACTCTCTCACTCTGTCTCTCTTTGTCTCACCCTGTATCTCGCTGTCTCTCTCTCTTTCACTCACTCTGTCTCTTTCTGTCTCTCTCTTTCTCTCTCTCTCGCCCTCTCTCAATATCACATGATTCAAAAGCCGACGCCCTTGTCGAATGTCATGGCACGGGTGGGAAAACCATTACAATGTTTTTCAATCATTTTTCATATTATTATTTTCTTTTATATTCGTCATTTTTATATATCTTTAGCATCCCAATGGCTTTCAAATATTTAAATAAATGATCTTCTTTGCAGACCACGAGCTTCCTGTCCCAATGCTATCTATGTAGCATAGAATGGCCAAGTTCATCCCGAGATTTTGTCTAATTATGCTCATATGCTTCGCGATTGCAACACTCTTCGTCATTTTCAATTTCAAAAGTCAACCGGCAGGCAAGCGTGGAACCTTTAAAAATATTACACTTCCTTTTTCCATCAATATCTCCATAGTTTATATAGATCCTATTCACTATCCACGACGGCCAGAAGATACAAAAGTTGACTGTGCACGGTTGTTTGCTGGCGACAACGAATACGCAAAGAAGATTGCTTCGAAGAGACCAATTCTCGTTCCCAATGAGAAGGTCTCTGAATGGACAGATGACTACTTTACAAGTAAACTTGTCTCATTGGAATCTTTTAGCTGAACCTCAGCTGTAGAGCAATTCGATCTCGCGTCCTCCCACCACGAAATGCGAACTCTACCTTCCCAATCGCTTTCGTGAAAGTGGTCTTTACGGTAATTACCATCAGAACGAACTGAAAAAATGATATTTTCGATTTTGTAGGACTATGAATTTTTGGAAGAACAATTAGCCTTTACTTACTCGGAAGAGAACTGGTACTGCTTCGCACCGGACAAGAAGGTTACATTTTATTGGTTGCTAAAGCAAGATCATAAAAATTGCATTACATATTTTATGCGTTTTCTTTTATTATATTCACTGAAACTTTTATCTCT
The DNA here is from genome assembly GCA_945643635.1 of Allodiplogaster sudhausi. NCBI lineage: Eukaryota > Metazoa > Nematoda > Chromadorea > Rhabditida > Diplogasteridae > Allodiplogaster > Allodiplogaster sudhausi. The sequence goes on from CALZFC010000005.1 coordinate 10,874,134, forward strand.
TTGGTCTCTTTTTCCTCTGAAGGCAACGTCGCTCTTCCGCAGCCGCTTCAGAGCCCTCGCGGCGTGTCTGCCGAACGTCTTGCTCTCTGAGTCGGAGTACAACCTCGACTCGTCCGGTCACTTCATGAACCACGCCCACTTTGACTGCCTCCGACAGCTGGCAGCCAAGCCATGGAAATACGTCATTCTCATGCAGGCCAGGATATTATCTATTTCTAATTTTAAGCCAACATCGCAAGCAACAACAAACCTCTTCAACATAGAATTATCCATTTTATCTCAGTTTGTTCATGAGCAATATATTTTCATTGTTACAGAATCACGATGTGATGATCAAGTCGAACGCTGAATTAGTTCACATCTTCCAATTGCTGAACGGCTCAAACGACTGGGAGCTAATTCGCTGTCCCAATGGCCTTTGCAAAGATTCTCTGGGAACGAATCTTGGCAAACTTGGAATTTGCCCCAACGGATTTTCCCAAAGTCGGCTTCTTTTTTTTTCTAAATTTTTATTGACATAAAAAGAAGAGTCGTTTTCCTCTTTCAGATCAAACGAAGAGCTGCGAAAAGGCTTCGTTGTCATGGGGAAAAGGCAACAACGAAATGTCACTCTCCCGTCAGACCGTCGACTTTCTTCTTTCGCGCATCAACTTCACTTTGCTGATGGAGGAGTTGAACGGAATGGTGAGTGCACGCAAATTTATGGATAAGAACCTTATCCACCGATTTATATAATCCTAGAAATACAGAATCCTATAAGTGCAGAACCCTTGAAGTACAGAATCCTAGAAGTACGGAATTCTAGAAGTACGGAGTGGATGAGATTCTGGTGCACACGATCGCAGTATCTCCCGAGCTCAGACTTCCCGGCGGATTCACTTCCAAATGTCTCGTTAACGGAAGTGAAGTTAAGGCCAATATGCACTGGCATGTCACAAGGCAGGGAAGAAATAAAAGAAATAATTGATTTTCAACTACATATTTGCCCTTTGAATGTTATGCACGCATTTGATTTTTATTGAACTTCAACAACTGCATATGCCACCAATTTTTACATACAATTCTGGCTCATTTTCAGGCTTTCTCATTGGTCCCACCTTCACGAGCACTGCGGCTCTGGCCAGTGGAGGCACAAGATCTGCATCTTTGGTGTAGAAGATCTCCCGTTCTTGGAAGACTCCGCCTACGTCATGGCCAACAAGGTCAGATTCGAAATCTTGCTCTATTCAGCCAATTGAATTTAACCGCTTTCCAGTTGATGCCCTCCGTTGACTACGCTGCCATCTCTTGCATCGGGGAAATGCTGCTGAACCGATCGATCGACGGTCTCGAGGCGCATCCTCTCAAGATGCACATCTACACAGGCCTCCAGCAGGTGCTGACTTTTAAGTTTGCAACTTATAAATTGAAATAGAAATGATATAAAACAATCAGCATTATGTACTTCTCCTTAGGTGAGATTCGATCGCGAGCGCTCCGCAAACCCTCATTTTGACGCCAGGAACTTCCTGTGCGAAGTGCCCAAAGCTTACGTATGAATTATATTCGTGACCCAGAATTAGATATGTATGTATAAGGAAGAGCTTTTTCTCACTTTGTAATACGCGGAGGGCGTGGAGAAGAAAGGCAGAGGAAACAACGGTCCAGACGTTAGCGATTACTTTCCCATTAGGCAAGTGCCCATCGTGTTCGCCGGAAGGAGAAGCGGTGACTACGGCAACGTGTGACTGTTATGTAGGAAACTCCAAAAAGAAGCTGGGATTTGCAGTGCACTTAACTTGAAAACTTGTCCATTTTCAAACGAGTCTTGGAATCGAGATATGGGAATGCGAGTACATTGTTCGAAATTTTAATATACACTGTCTTACAAGTAAGCCTGAACAGTTTTTTCTTTTTATTTTATACCGAAAATCTGTTTGATCGCTTCGGCGAAAAAACTGAGACCATTTTATGACAAGTTTGTGATTAGCAGAATATTTTTGTCACGCAACAAATAGCACGGAACAGAACCTATTAAAAGAATTAGGAAATTTATTCGTTTGAGCAAAGGCATGCGTTTGATGCTTTCCATTTTTACTTTGATTTCATTATTTTAAAGAAGATATCTTGTTAAAAGAGGAAGATAATTAGGGCATGGTCGAGTTTCCACGAGCCAATTTCTCGCCAGCGCCAGGTTCGCATTGCTTGGGAGAATAATACTCCAGAATATCCGGGGAACTCCTCGGCCAGGGTGAGGAGACATTTCCGAAGTGCAAATCACGACACAGATTGCAGACTCCTGTAAAAGGACATTTCATGTCAGTTATGGAATATTAGTAACTTGAGCTTCTATACGATTTTTAAGTTTTTTTTTGTTCAAGAACACATACACACACTTACAGCTCGAACACTCGGGAGTCTCTTTATAGAATCGTTTGGTCCAGCCGAAAAATCTAGAGCAAAAAAATTCTTGTATAATTTCCGATTACAATAATTACAAATTCAGGGCATTAAGTTTACTTCAATATTATGCATGCATTTTAGAAGCAATACATGTATTAACGCACTCTCGATATCTTGTCATATTCTTCGAGACGGCGAGGAGAAAGTTCGCCAGTTCTTTTGGAGAAGAAAAATCATCGGCGGCAACGAAGGAGGAGTCGGGCGCAATTCCTATTGAGATTAAGACATTTTAACTTACTTCAATAATGAGATTTTTTTTAAATACACATACAAGGTGTACACAACTTTCTGATGAGGAATGGGGAAAAAGCTATAATAATGACCCCTCAGAATAGCCCGCCGCAGCACAACGGGAACAATGAGATATTGGATTCGAAAGAATTTCTCCGTCACATAATCCTTGCAGACCGAGTTCTCAAAGGCGAGATAGAAGAAGTGCGACTCTGGAAGAAGAAAAAGAGTTTTCTTTGCTAATGTTATATTTTCTCCAAATGGATACCGAAATACTTGCTGGTTAATGCTAAAGTAATAAAAAAGGAGAACAAAATAAAAATCTAATTTAATTTTAAGACTAACGAAGGAGATTGCGCTCGCATAACGAATCACATTTCCCCCCACCCGCAGTAGAGGAATAACAATTTCCGCGAAGAGTGAGGTTCATGTGACCCGAGAGTGCCTATAAGAATTTCATAAATTTTATTAACCATGGCATATTATTTCAATTGTTTATATTCAAGATTGTTTCTCTTAAAGAAGAACTATTCCGAAAGGGAGGCAATGATTGAAAAAATTGTGAGTCCAAGGTGAAGCTGAATCTCTCTCACAATCAGTGATCATAAATTTTAAAGCATCTGAAGAATGACGCCGAACCTGAATGTAACTCGCTCTTTTCGAGTTTTGATCGTGGCAATTTGAAATGACAGCTAATGCCACGGCGTTCTTCTGTTTAATCGCAGCATCGATCTTAATTTAGAGGAGTAACCACTTTTAGAGGCTAGTGTTCACACCAGCGTGAATGACTCTGATATATATTGTCGCGCAATTGCGCTCCATCTTGTCAATTAGAATTCCCCGCCAAATATCCATTCTTTAACCATTTCAAGCGTTGCGGTACGCGTTGCGTACCCGCGTCGTTTTGCTTGGTCGCTTCAAGTGTCTGATTTATTTCTCCGTTTTCTCTTCTCCAGTGTCGTTGCTTTTCTTCGTTGTCTCCTCGAATTATTATTTGTTATGCCATAACTCCTTCTTATTTCAGATACATTCCCTCTCAGACCTTTTAGCATCCTTTCCCTGTCCCCTTTAGTCCTTTTCAGAGGCTCAGAAGCCCAGTTGATTGTCACATTTATTAATTATGTTTTGTCATTACTTATCGCTTCTTGGTCTTTTCTTTCTCCTCACTCCTTCGAGTCTTCTCTTCTTCGAGTCTTCTTCTCTCAACCTTTCTCACTCACGCCGCTTGTTGTTGTTCCGGTCCTCCCGCAACCACGTAACGGCTTCTACCGTTGTTTAAGGGTTAAAGACCGGCGGCACAAGTGGCTCGCGGATCGTGCGCTTGGCGGCCACCGATTCCGCTTCTCCTTTTCTCTTCTCTCTCTCGACTACAACGGCAAGCGTCCGTTTGTAGTCCTCTCTCTTCTCCCCTTCTTCCATTCTTTTTTCTTTCCATTCCTCCCTTTCAGGGTTTACATTTATTTCATTTATTCTTTCTTTCTTTATTACAATCCATATCCTCCTCCATCTTTTCAGCTTTAGGTCTTGGAATAGAATCTAGATTCTAGTTCTGTTACTTTGACGTATAGATATTAATTCTGGACTGATCTCGAAGACTATTTGGAAGTAATAAATTGTTCTTGTTCATCGACGAGTTGAACTACATATCATTGTGAAGTGGAAACAACCGAGTCAGCGAGTCAAGCCCTTTATCGATCGATACAAGATGATCAAGGGCGGAAAGCGCACAGCTAGATCGTTTATTTTCTCATTTAAATATTCTCATTCTTTTTTTGGAAGCAAAACCGGCACAACCTGCTTCTCGGTGGTTATGGTCCAGTTTCGAAGTGGCGAGTGAGTTGTTTCATTAATCGGATAGAAGTCCCCATATGTACAGCGGTAAGAGCCGGGCACGAGAAGATATCCAAGAGTTGCATTGTAGAAGTCACGAGGAACCTGTCGAATAAATTATTTTATTCATTTAATTTTTTTTCGATTTTCTTTTTCAGAAAAAAAAATTAAAGTACTGCATTTGGAAAGTTTAGAAACTGATTAAGCAATCATTATCAGCTCCTACATACGGTCCTTCTTGAAATTTTAAGTTGTACCACTTGAATGTCGAAGCTGGATGCACGGAATTGGGACTCTAATGGAAAGAAGACGAAGTACTGCTCGGCTCGTCGATGTCGGGGAAGGTCGTTCGCATGCAGATCCCTGGTGGAAAATAATCGCATCCGCCCTCTCATCATCCTCGCTGTAATTTATTCATTTATATATTTATCAAAGGAAAATGACATATTGTTTGCATAGGCCGTCACCGATAGGTTTGGTTCTTGCTTCTTGCCCTTATCTCACACTTGAATGGGCAGTCAACGAGACGTTCTCGAAGCTTCACGTCGAAGTCTAATCTGAAATTCAGAAAATGATCAACATTTTAACGCCCCACCCCTCTTCGGCAAGACAACTTTTGCGATTTGGGGTCTGCTGACACTGAAATGCTGAAGAATTTCGTCCAAACAAGAATGACTGGCTTATCGACTATTTCACGCGCATAACTGCTCTGAAAACCGAGTGGAATCTGCAAGTATCAGAGGATAAATACCGAAAAATCTATAAAATATATTACCTCAGAAAAATAGTAATTCATCCAAGACGTCCAACCTTTTGGAAGATGTTTGTTGCATTTCAAATCCATAAATGAAGAGAAGAGTGACGAAAGCACAGAGGATCATGAATTGAAGGACATATTTCCTCGGAGTCTTGCTTGCTGCAGAACAACAGACGCGAGTTGCATTCGGCCGAAGAATGTAGAAGTCAAATTGAGATAACAACTTATTCTTGCATGAAATAAGTTTGAAGGTCTCCTTTTGTATACGTGGACTAGAGAGGAAGTGCCCGATCCATTCTGAGCACAGTCGTTTGCTTTCCTCTCACAGCGGAAGAAGGAGAAGCCGTGACTACGGCAACATGTGACATTCTGTATGAAAAGTGAACGCTCATCCAAAAAGAAGCCTTCATTCAATTACGTCTTGGAATAGAGATTTGGCTAATGTTATCTAACCCGGCAAGCACATTGTTCGAAATTTTAATAAACACTGTCGTTCAAGTAAGCCTAAACAGAATTTCTTTTCATTTATGTTAGTAGGAAAATCTGTTGGATCGCATCCAGAGGTGGAACGGGCCCGGGCCAAAATGAGGGCCGGCCCAAATTTCTAAGGTCCTCAAAGGCCGGGCCGGGCCGGGGCCCGGCCCTGAGCCTGATTGAGCCCGATTTTCGCAAATGTGCTAGCGAACATGCACATAACCGACCGAACTCTTACTCTCCCGGCCGACCAAAGTACTCACACAAGCGAAAAGTACATTTCAAAATTTCGGAATTAAATAAATGAGAAGCCTTGTGTATGGGAAACACATGATTTTACTAGTTGGCTAAAAAGAGAAGAAGACAATTGTGGTGTTCAGAAAGTAATGACTCAGTCAATCTAAAAGTATCCCGAAGACTGATCGGGCCCCATTTTTGATGTCCCTGTTGTAGAGTCTACCCATGCTACCTCATTGCTATTCGAAGAGATGCATTCTTCGGCTCTGCCCTTTCGGTCCTTCAGCTACTCTTCTACACGCTAACCTAATTGCAATCCATCCGCCATACTGGTGAGGTTACTTTCTTTGGTGCAGAGTGCAAGATCATTGTCCATAACGTATTTGAATAAGGCTCTGCAAATCCCCAGCTTCTTTTTGGGTGAACGTTCATGTTTCCTACATAATAGTCACATGTTGCCGTAGTCACCGCTTCTCCTTCTTCAACTGTTGAGGAAAAGCAAACGACTGTACTCAGAATGCATCGGGCACCTCCTCTCTAGTCCACATTTACACAGCCAACAGGAGACGTACATATGTACATACTTAATACATGCAAGAATAATTTGTTATTTCAATTTGACGTCTCCATTCTTCAGCCGAATGCAGCCTCCCGTCTGTTGTTCTCCAACAAGCATGATTCCGAGGAAATATGCCCTTAAATTCATGATCCTCTCAGGTTTCGTCACTCTTCTCTTCATTTATGGATTTGAAATGCAACAAACATCTTCCAAAAGGTTGGACGTCTTGGATGAATTACTATTTTTCTGAGGTAATATATTTTATAGATTTTTCGGTATTTATCCTCTGATACTTGCAGATTCCACTCGGTTTTCAGAGCAGTTATGCGCGTGAAATAGTCGATAAGCCAGTCATTCTTGTTTGGACGAAATTCTTCAGCATTTCAGTGTCAGCAGACCCCAAATCGCAAAAGTTGTCTTGCCGAAGAGGGGTGGGGCGTTAAAATGTTGATCATTTTCTGAATTTCAGATTAGACTTCGACGTGAAGCTTCGAGAACGTCTCGTTGACTGCCCATTCAAGTGTGAGATAAGGGCAAGAAGCAAGAACCAAACCTATCGGTGACGGCCTATGCAAACAATATGTCTTTTCCTTTGATAAATATAACTAAATGAATTACAGCGTGGATGATGAGAGGGCGGACGCGATTATTTTCCACGTCCGAGATCTGCACGCGAACGACCTTCCCCGACACCGACGAGCCGAGCAGTACTTTGTCTTCTTTCTCCAAGAGTCCCCAATCTATTCCAGCTCGTCTTCTTTCTCCTAGAGTCCCAATTCCGTTCATCCGGCTTCGGCATTCAAGAAGTACAATTTAAAATTTCAAGAAGGAGGGTATGTAGGAGCTGATAATGATTGCTTAAAGTTTCTAAACCTTCCAAAAGCAATTTAATTTAAAAAAAAATCTAAAAAAAAAACGAAAATTAAATGAATGAAGGAATTTATTCAACAGGTTCCTCGTGACTTCTTCAATGCAACTCTTGGATATCTTCGCGTGCCCGGCGCATACCGCTGGACTTATGGAGACTTCTATCCGATTAATGAAACAACTCACTCGCCACTTCGAAACTGGACCATAGTCACCGAGAAGCAGGTTGTGCCGATTTTGCTTTAAAATAATAATATTTAAATGAGAAAGGGACGTTCGCTCAAAAAGTAATAACTCCTTTTAAATTAAGATAGATGATGCAATTAAGCAAGAGAACGCCGTGGCATTCACTCTCGTTTCAAATTGCTACTATCAAAACTCGAAAAGAGCGGGCTATATTCAGGTTCGGCCTCATCCTTCAGATGCTTTAAAGTGGATGATCCCCGAAAGTGATTCAGCATCAAATTGGACTCCCATTTTTTTCAATCATTGACTTCCTTTCAGAGCAGTTCTTCTTCAAGAGTAACAATAAAAAATTGAAATGAAATGCATAGTTAATTAAATTTATGAAATTCTTAAAGGCACTCTCGGGTCACATGAACCTCACTCTTCGCGGAAATTGTTATTCCACTACTGCTGGAGGGGGGAAATGCGATTCGTCATGCGAACGTAACCTTACTCGTTAGTCTAATCAAGTATTTTTTTTTCTTTTTTTTATTATTTTAGCGTTAAACAGCATATATTTCGGCATCCATTTGGAGAAAACATTACAGTTGCAAAGAGAACTCGTTTCTTCTTCCAGAGTCGCACTTCTTCTATCTCGCCTTTGAGAACTCGGTCTGCAAGGATTATGTGACGGAAAAATTCTTTCGAATCCAACATCTCATTGTTCCCGTTGTGCTGCGGCGTTGTGCTGCTGAAGGGTTATTTTTGAAGCTTTTTCCCCATTCCTCATCAGAATGTTGTGTACACCTTGTATGTCGCCGTCTCGAAGAATATGACAAGATATCGAGAGTGCGTTTATATATTTATTGCTTCTAAAATGCATATAAAATGTTAGAGTAAACTTACAATTAATGCTATGAATTTCAAATTATTATAAACGGAAGTTATACAAGAATTATTTTTGCTCCAGATTTTTCGGCTGGACCAAACGATTCTACAAAGAGACTCTCGAGTGTTCGAGCGGTTAGTGTGTGTGTGTGTGTTCTTCAACCAAAAAATCTTAAAAATCGAATAGAAGCTCAAGTTACTATTATTCCATAACCGATTTGAAATGCCCTTTTACAGGAGTCTGCAATCTGTGTCGTGATTTGCACTTCGGAAATGTCTCCTCACCCTGGCCGAGGAGTTCCCCGGATATTCTGGAGTATTATTCTCCCAAGCAGTGCGAACCTGGCGCTGGCGAGAAACTGGCTCGTGGAAACACGACCCTGCCCTAATTATCGTCCTCCTTTAACAAGAATTTTGCTTTAAAATGAAAGTGAAAATGGAAAGCATCAAATGTACGCCTTTCCCCAAACGAATATATTTCCTAATTGTTTTTCTAGCTTCTGTTGGAATCCATTGTTTATGGGTTACATATGTTCCGTGACATGGTTTCTTGACAAAAATGTTCTGCTAATCTGTTATATTCAGCCTCATTAAAAACATTCAGAAAGGTGGTGCATTTATTGTTTCTATCAATAACCGTTTCATATTAATATCACAAAGTGAGCAAAAACTCTTCTTTATTTACTTCTGGGACAAGAATAGGATTCAGCTGGCAGCTTTAGGCTCTTCTCATAGGAAGTTTCTAGCATCAAAATGAGGGCTTGTGGAGCACTCGCGATCGAATCTCATCTGGGGAAAAGCAATGCTGATCCTTCAATGTCATTTTTATTTCTACTACTAAGATTGTTCTACATCGTTCCACACTTTACAATACTTGCCATGCTGTATTTGGCAGCCTCCAACAAACTCTCTGTTCAATTCCAATGCAAAGTAGTACCTGCGTGTGTTAAGGATAAACAAGTCTTCTGCTCGTTCCTGTATTACATCCATCAACTAATCAAAAATAAAATATTGTAGTTAATTTCGACTGAGGCGATGAGCTGCAGAAATATGCATATTCACACAAACTTCTCTCGTTCTGGCCTCCGATCGGACATATGGAAAAAATGAGAAAAACTAAGGAGACATTTTCAGTAACAATTACCACACGGCAGAGTTCCGCTGCTCCACAAATCGCAATTGGCAATATATATATATATATGCGCATATGTATGTATGTATAAATGTAGTTTCGTTCTGCTCTTTTCAATCCCTTTATCGTATCCTTTTATTCATCTTTTTGTTGATCTGGATGCACTTATGGCAAACATATCGCTAGGCAGAAGTAACAAAAGCTGTTCGACTGAACCCCTGTGATGGAGACAAATGCTCAAGGAAAACTCCAGTCTTCCTAGAAGATGTTTGATTCTTTCTTTGATATGGAAAGTCCGAGTGACTAGGAGCCGTACGCCACTTTGACTTCTTTCATATTCGCTATCATTAACTTCTTCTCTTCTCTCGTGGAACCCGGAGGAGAGAAAGGAGCTATAGAGCGAGGTTTGTAAGTAGTATAAATGTATGTACATATGTATGTATAACCAATAAAGACCGAAGATGACAGATGTACTCAGAGTAAATAATCGAAGAATCTGAGAATAGATTTATTCAAAAGTTATGCTGCATGCTCTCAAGTACCACTCCATTCAAAAAAGGGATCAACTGTAGGATGTCTCGTTATTTCGAAGATTGCACAGAGTTTTAGTCGTTCTCAGTAGTCGATCAACATTCATCCTTGACTACCTCGCATTCTAAGAACATAAAATATAAAGAGAATCCTATTAATATTTAATGGAGAGCACATTAGGATATTCATCTTCAGGAAATTATCAGCCATTTCAGTTTTTCGCGCTACATATTTTCAATGGAGCCGGTTCCATCAAACAGCAAGGCAAAAACTGGCTTTCTGGATATGCTTATTGTCTAGATATCTTAGAAGATCGCAATGAGCGACGCGAAAAAGTTGTGCCGAGCGTTTTCTGTTTATATTTCATGGTAACGGGATGCGGAACCAAACGTGCAAAAAAAGACTGAATTGCTTTGTATCACACCTCATAGAGCTCCGACTAGGATAAAATTCATAGGAAAGCGGCTCATACACTTTCGACTTTTACCGACACTAGAGCTCAAATATACTTACGACATATCCTTTGAATATTTTTCTCCGATTTTCGGAATGTCCTGGCTCGTGTATTTTCCAGCCTTGTGGGAAATATTTCAAATGTGATATTTTTCAAATCGCATATATATGCAATGAGGTCTTTCAATTGGATGATGGTATCGTGAGTAAAGAATGTATGCACATTCTTCTCTCTTCCTCCTTTCATTGTATATCAAACTACGGTAGCTCATGGCAATTGAGTTTCGATAAACCCATAACTCAAACGCATTTGTTGCATCATTTTAGCGTTTGAATGTTTTACAGCCGCCTAGCATGGGAGATCTCACGAACGGGGAGCCCTATGCAACTGCAACTTCTTTTGCTATCGCATTCGCAACCTTTTTACTGAACGGGAAACTATTCCATTGCATTTTACGTTCTTCTCTTCGCCAGAATGCGTACTTCCAGATGTATCTCATCATCACGTTTACGGTGTGTTCAAAGATTTACAACTATGTAGTCTTAGTTTTTTTCTCTAATTTAAAAACAATTACGAACTTTATAGCAGCTTTCTCAAGTACAATCAACTGTTGTGTATAGTTACAGTGCCGGTCAACGGCGAGTGGTCAATGCTATGAATGTCGGCTAAAGCGGCCACATGGAATATCTCACTGAAGAAAGCGGTGTCAAACAAATCACATATCAATATGAGATCCTGCAACTTTTTTTTAAAACTAATTCAGTTAAACAAATCTTGAAAATCGTTGAAATTTTGAGAAATTTTAACAATTTTCAAGATGTTTAACGTAATTAGTGAAGAAGATTGCCAGCATCGCATATTGATAAGTGATTTGCCTGAAAATGCTTTTGTGCAGCGAGCTATGCCAACTAGGCCATTTGGTTGCGGCCGCTATAGCTGCAATAGCATTGAGCGAACTATATGCATGTAGTATATTCCTATCGTAAACAATTAATCCCTGCCACTTTTTGGAACCTTTTTTTAGAATATGCTTGTTTACGTGAACAACTTCTTCCAAATGGCCTTTCGTTTACAACGGAATTTTACTCTGGAGTTGCGAAGACAATCATTCCAAATGTGTTAGTCATTTCTTTGGTAAATCCAAACACAAAAAAATATTCAGGCAAATTATAATTGCGAACTTTGGCCGTGGAGTCCAGTCAATGGGAAGTCTCTTTCTTGGACTCAATCGTTTTTCTTGTATCTTCTTCCCTCTCTTCTACCGCAGCAACCTTGTCAGTTCTTCGTTTTTTAATATTCTTATAAGAAGTTTAAGTTATAATGTTCGAAACCAGTGAATGTTATCAGAACACCGCCCGGTGCACGACATACAGTACTCTCCTAGCACTCGGTGCCAGCTGCCTTCTTGTCGTCGACTTCTTCCCATATCCCTCAACACTCGTTCCGTATCCAGGAGGGAAGAACGGCGCTATTATCTACATTCCGTTCTCAGAAACGAATCAATTTACTGAGGTGACCGTGTCATTACATGAAGATGAACTGAAATTTGCAATTTTTTTTCCAGCTCTTCAACATCGTACGAGTGAGCTGGTTCGGAGTCGTTGAAAGCATTAATTTCATTGTGATGATGGCGACACTTACTTGTCTTACTTTCGGATTCCGCATCAATATTAAGAACATGGTTCGAACTTTGTAATATATGATAATAATTTTCGCTTTTATTTAGAATTTGTACATATAGCCAGGAAATAAGCAGGGTCCCATGTAAAATTCGATAGAGGAAATTTAGAAACCAAATATGAATGGACTTTTAATAGTCGAGTCTTTTTAGCACAAATCTCTGTCTGCGGAACTGCGTCTCTTCTTCGCGACAACCTTCATCTTTCTACTTCAATTCGGCCTTGTTGTGACTTATGCGAGTGGCTCAAGAATCAGTCAACTAATATGGTCATCATTCCTCTCAATTCTCCCTTTCCAGTTCATTCTCTTCTTCTTCCCCACCGAGCCCATTGCTGACATTGCCCGTCGTGCTATGCCGATCCTGATCGATGCCATCTCCCTCCTCCCTTCTTACTTCCACATCTCGATCCCTTCGACGAATGGTCTTCCCAGTTGCTCAGTTGTGTCCTCGCATCTCAAGAGAAGCCAAGACAACCCAGTCAATCTCAGTAACAAATCTAAGCAATAATAACAATATCAGAAATACTCAGTTGGCCGAAGAGAGATAGCCAAGTATGACTTACGGAACTTCAAGATATCTTGCCATTCATCTATATTGCAAAAACACATCGATTAATGCAAGCAGACGATCGATACTGAGATGAAGAATCAATGAAACATTCAGGCCGCAGCCTCATGAGTTACTGTTCAGATTAAAGATTAGGTGCGGGTTGCTCTTTGCTAGTAATGTATTGAAATGTACCATGCATTCATCAGGGAATCATGGAGTCAGTAATAATCTTGAATTACTCATGAAATCCTTTATTATTTTTGGATTTTATTAAAGATGGAAGGTATAGACAAAAACAGGTCATTAGTTTAAAAAAGATATATAGACTACTGAACACAGTTCCAACAAACTAACTAAATCCGCATTATTCGTAATCGGGTATTTCATCTCTCTAATTTCAGAACTCCATTTCTGGGCAAGATGAATATTTCGAAAGATTTACTGAATATCAAGTCGGCAGTTGAAATATCTAACTTGTGGAGGACCATCATCATTGTAGACATTTCACAATCCATGCCCTGCATGAGGTTCTTGTAGTGGTACTCGCTCTCCGATTCGTGGTCTCTTTCCCTCCGGCTGATTGCCGTCCTATGTAGCTTCTCCTTGCACTCATCTTGAAAGAGACGAAGTCACATAAAGAACATAACTTTTTCATGGTTTAATTTTTCAAGTAAACTGTGAGCCGTCTCTCGTTTGCCGCGCTAATTGTATCGTATAAGTTTCTCTTCAGCGTTTCTGTCACGCTCCCCCTTCATGGCAACTTGTCATCTCCACGTGATACTATGCCCTCTGGGGATAAAAGTTAGTTTGAGTGCGGTGAGAATATAGAATTGCGGTATTCACATCTGCATCTCCATGCTTCATGTTGTCTAGTCCAAGGTATATACATATGTACATACATATGACAAGCGAGAACGAGGAAGACGAGAAAGAGAGGGAAAGAGAAAGAGAGAGATAGAGAGACAAAGAGAAACATATGATAGAAAGGGCATGAAAGAGAGATGGAGATAGAGAGAGATAGCCAGAGAGAAAGAAAAGAGAGAGTGAGACAGAGAGATTTTCACGGCGGAAGTGACGGAAAAATCGAACGTTAGTCACCTGTGAGATGTAAACACTTTTTGTGTGAAAAAAGTCTAAAACAAAACGCGACAAATGCATTTGCTTGTTCCTTTTCATAGCGCTTGGCGCTATCCTTTTCCAAGTTATTTTTTCGAAATAAAGAAACTTATACAAACTATTCAATTGTTTTTTTCCATTGTTCATATGAAAATTCCTTCCTCCGGATACACCTGCTGAGTTTCTGCCTTTCTCGTACTTTTACGTATTGCAGAGTTTGACGAACGAGAGATGGTTCTTATTGCCAGTAATGATATTAGATCACTACTAATGGGTGATGTCACCAGTGTGATGACTACATTCTCTAATTGTAAGAACGACACAATTAAGCACAAACTACATGTTAAAGAATAGAACCAGTCAGTGTTCGCATTATAACTACTTCTCCTTTTTGTCTCTGTAATATCTCTCTCAGTTTCTTCTCTACCGATCTCGTATCCCTAAAGCCGATTGAACGCTTCAATCTGGTGTTCACTCGCGGTTCCAACCGAGAACAAATTTTCAATAAATTTGCGAACAGCAGCTGCACGTGATGTTCCATCCGTTTTATTCCTTTCCGAATATGTGTTAGTATGGGCTGGGGTGGGGATGGGGTACCGGAATATACAAACGAGTTGTAGTATTTAAAAAAAAAATCTTATAAAAAGAACCCTGCTAGCAAATCTATCATTTAAAAAGAGTAATTTAACCTCATATGAAAGAATGGCTAAGATTGTATATCAGACGGCATTTTTTTCCTGCTAATTTGCGCTTTGGACTGAGAATGAATCGAGAAGAAACCAGGTCTACATTATGAGGAGGAAAAAACACGGGTGTCTAGCAGCTGACCTTGTAATAGACCGTCTTTCTCTCTCTCTCTCTCTCTCTCTCTCTCTCTCTCTCTTTCTTTCTCTCTAACTTTCTCTCTTTCTCTCTCTCCCCTCCTCTCTCTCTCTGTCTTTGTCTCAGTCCCTCTCTCTCTTTCTTTCTCTTTCTCTCTCACTCTCTTTCTCTTTCTCCCTCTCTCACTTTCTCCCTCTCTCACTTTCTCTCTCCCTCTCTCTCCCTCTCTTTCTCTTTCTCCCTCTCTCTTTCTCTCTCTCTCTCTCTCTCTCTCTCTCTTTCGTTCTCTCTAACTTTCTCTCTTTCTCTCTCTCCCCTCCTCTCTCTCTCTCTCTCTGTCTTTGTCTCAGTCCCTCTCTCTCTTTCTTTCTCTTTCTCTCTCACTCTCTTTCTCTTTCTCCCTCTCTCACTTTCTCCCTCTCTCACTTTCTCTCTCCCTCTCTCTCTCCCTCTCTTTCTCTTTCTCCCTCTCTCTTTCTCTTCGATCGCCCTTCATCTTTACTACCCTTTTCGCTTTCTCACTCTCATTCTCTCACTTTTACCGTCACACTCTCTTCCTCTCAACCTCTCTTCACTGTCTGATCTCCTTCTCTTTCTCTGTCACTATCTCTCTCTCACTAGGTCTGTCAATTCTCATGGGTTTCCTCTGACTCGATGATTCGGTCAATTCTCACATTGTAGTAGCCTCAGCTACTCTTCTTCTACCACTTGCGATGTCGGAGACGACGACGAGGGTTCAAACGGCAGACTTTATTAGTTCAAAGTCTGGCCAAGGCGCAACACAAACAAGAAGAGACCGCTCACTATGAGCTCAGAACACTAGAATGCCTAGATTGGCTACCGTCGAGCCAACATTAACACATTACACGTAGGCATAAATGCAAATATATAAGCCGTAGAATATATAGGGACTAGACCGTAGTCTTGATACTTGAAAATGGCACTAAATAAGAGTGCCTCATAAAATGATGACATGGGAAATTATGGTATGAAATGAAAGAGGTTGAATGAGGGCAGGGGATGGGTCATTCCTGTGACATCCCCCTCCTTCTCAGAGCGGGCGTCCCCGACCGCCGCTTGACTGTCTGCCGTGTCCGTAACGATAGTTGTCTCGCATGCTGCTGCCTCCGTAGTAGCCTCCGCCCGTGCCACGATTGAGAGGAGTCGATCTGCCGTTGAATCGTCCTCGCATGAGAGTTGAGTTGCCGTTGACTGGTCTGCCGAAGTTCCGCTGTATTCCGCCCGTAGTCGCTGCCTCGTTGATGAACTCGATCGGTCGTCCTCGCAACTTGTTGATTCGCTTGACGTAAGCGATCATCTCGCTCTCTCCGAATCGCTCAGTCTTCCCCACTATACCATCTGCTAGGTATGTTGGGCTGATACCGTCTTGCAGCTTCTCGCTCAGTTCAATGATGTCTACCAGATCACTTCCTTCTCCAACTGCCAAAGCTTGAAGGACCTCAGACATACCTTCCATGCTCTCCTTATCCGTGTCTTCTCTGATCTTCTCAGGCATGATGATGAGCTGCTTCCACTGCTTGCCAGTTAGCTCCTTGATGTAATTGGCAGCCTCTTCCCACTCCTCCACTAAAATGTCCCACTTATCTCTGCTTCTCCAGGGCAAGATGACAATGGTGAGTGGTGCGGTGATTGTCTTGACATCTGTCAGTGCTGAGATCCACTCCTTTCCTCCGACTGGATTGAGCACGGTTTCTTCTTTTCGTCCCTTCAGTGCTGTTGCGTATGACGTGGGCACCAACCACGTCAATCTTCCACTCCACGTTGTACTGGCCCGTCTCCTGCAAACAGAATGTACATTTCTCTGTACTCTATTCTTACCTTTGTCTTCTATTTCACACCCTTCAGCAACTTTTCTCAGCTGATCAAATGGGATAATTAGTTCCTCTTTTGTCCCTTCTCTCTTCACTCTTGCTGAGTTCTCGCTTACATCTATCACTCGGAAAGGGCCACTCCACTCAGATGTTAGTTTGGGTACCGTATCTCCTCTACCAACCGGCACTTTCACCAAAACTTTTTCTCCCTTCCTAGGATACTCTTTCCCTTCTACTCGATTCTTTCTATCGTAATGTCCCTTCATTTTCTCGATTTGTTTTCGCGCATTCTCTTTCGCCTCTTCTCTTGCCATTCGCATCCCTTCTACCAACTCTCTACCGTAATCTTCTACTTCCTTAGGTTGTTCACCCAGTTCTTCCAACTTCTCTCCTAGCGGCCTAGGCTCCCTCCCGTATACCAATCGATACGGGCTCATTCCCGTGGTCGCATGAGGACTCGTGTTGTAAGTGTACACGCAAAATGGCAAAATCTCGTCCCACTTTTCCTTCTCTTTCACCTTCTTTTGCAAGAGTCTGATCAGAGTTCCGTTAAATCTCTCGCACATTCCATTCTCCCTGGGGACGTATCCTTTGGTCAAGATGTGTTTGACTTCCAAAGTGTCCAGAATGAAACCTAGCACTCTATTCACGAACTCGCCACCTCTATCAGACACAAGGTTCTGCGGCAATCTGCCTTCTGCAATCCATCCATTACAGAACTTCTCCGCTACTTCGTTCACCCCCTTCGTCTGCATTGGGAATGCTGCTCCCAACTTCGAGAATGCGTCCACTACAGTCAGAATGTATCTGTTTCCAGACAGGGAAGTTCCGATCTCCATGCCATCAATGGCTACCGTCTCGAAAGGTTCCCCGACTAGCATAGGCTTCAAAGGTGGGACAAGAGGCTCTCGCACATTGAACAAGGTACACTCCGGACAGTTCTCCACGTACTTCTGTACGTCTTCTTTCATGACTGGCCAGAAGTATTCCCTTAACTTCTTCACTGTCTTGTTTGCCCCCCAATGTCCGCCTAGCTTCCCGTCATGAAACTGATGCAATACTTCCTCTCGCAATGATTCTGGGACGTAAAATCTGCGTCCTCCTCGTGCTCCTTCTACCATTAGAATTCCATTCTGTTCTGACCACCGGAAACCCTTTTCCCTGATCCGCCTCTCAGTCACTCCGTCCAACTTTTCTCTCATCTCGGTGGCAAAGGCATCCTTTGCTAGCCTTTCCTTCCACTTTTCTCTCGTCCCTCCCAACGACACACTATTCACTACCCGCTCAATTTCTGGTTTCTCTTCTGGCGCTGTCTCGCTAGTCTCTGCTCCCGTGACTAGTTCACCCCTACTCAGCGCGTCTGCCACCTTGTTCGCCTTCCCCTTCACGTACTCGATTGTCACATCACAAGACTGTAACTCCAGTGCCCATCTCATGATTCTCGCCGATGTTGTTTTGTCACTAAACAACGCGCGCAAAGGCATGTGGTCCGTGCGAACCACTACTTTCGTGCCAAAGTAGATCGGCTTGAATCTTCTGAGTGCGAACATCACGGCTAGCGCCTCACTATCAGTCACATGGTAGCCGCGCTCTGCTGGAGAACATCTCTTTGATGCAAAGTAAAGTGGATGAAATAACCCGTCTTCCCCCTCCTGAGTCAGTACTGCACCCACCGCCTTCTGACTAGCATCACAATAAATGATGAAAGGTCTTTCACCACTGAGCGCTGCTTGTACATCTGGTTGTGCCAGGACTGGAGAAGAAATCAGCATTTTCTTCATCTCTTCAAATGCTCGCTGCTCTTCTAATCCCCATTTCCATTCCACTTTCTCACTCGTCAGCCTATTCAAGGCACTCGCCTTCTCTGCGAACTTGTGGACGAATTTTCTGTAGAATGATGCCATTCCCAGAAAGCGTCTCAATTCCTTCACGTCCAGTGGTGCCTTTAACTCTACAATTTTCTGCACCTTCGCCCCGTCCATTTTCACACCCTCCCGTGTCACCAAATGGCCCAGGTACTCCACTTCCTTCTGTGCCATCTTGCACTTCTGTGCTTTCAGCTTCAGACCGTGACTCGAGAATGCTTCTAGCACCCTTCCCAGCATTTCTGCATGCTCGTCTTCCGTCTCAGTGGCGATGAGTACATCGTCAATGTACACTGCCACCTGATCCCCTAGCAGATTCTCCAAGATGCGCTCCATCAATCGCTGAAATGTTGCTGGAGAAGTGCTGAGACCAAAAGGAAGGACATTGAATTCATACAACCCGCCCATTGTACAGAAAGCAGTCTTTTCCTTTGATCCCTCCTCCATCTCCACTTGCCAGTACCCCGCGATAAGGTCCAAAGTGGAGAACCACTTCTTTCCTTTCAACTTTTGAATTGTCAGGTCAATTCTCGGCAAAGGGTATGCATCCTCCTTGATGACAGAATTCAGCTTACGGTAGTCGACACACAACCGTAAGCTTCCGTCCTTCTTCTGCGCAATGACCAGTGGTGAAGCCCAAGGGGAATTGCTATCCCTAATGATGCCCCTTCGCTTCATGTCACCTAACATTTCCCGCACTTTCGCTTGTACTCCCAGTGGTACTGGTCTTCCTTTCTGCCTGATCGGCCTTGCTTCTCCCGTCTCGATGATATGCTTCACTAACTGAGATCTTCCCATCTCCTCTTCTGAGATGGCGAATGCATGCGAGTATTCTGCGATTGCTTTTTTGCACTTCTCGCTCTCGATGCTCCCCTGCTTCTCAATTAGACTCAACAACAGTTCTTTTCTCGCCTCCGATTCGCCCTGCTTCTCTATTATATCACCTACTTGACTCTGCTCTTCACATCCCATTAGCACGTACTCGGCTTTCTTCCACTCTCCCACTTTTTCGTTTTTCTCCAGAATGAGTGGAGACTGTTGCAGGTTCCAAACCTGCACCCTTCTATTCCCCCTAGTCCTCTCGACTACTCCTTCACTCATTCCACCGATGTCACTGGAAAGGAAACCGCGCTGGTTATCCTCAGGCGCCTTCAACTCGACCTGCTTGCAGTCCATCGGTGCGAGAAAAACTCTTTCTGCCATGACTGCTGGCTCTCCTTTCTCTTCTCTCTCACTCCAGCACCCATCATTGCACATCTCCACCGTATTCTGTCCTAGCAGAATCTCCGTCCCATTCTCGACAACGTATACACCCACCTTCTTCTCGTTCCCCTTGATTTTCATATGCACTAATGCGCGCCCCACTACTTTCAAGGTGCTGGCTGCAGCATCTAGCAACTCGGCTCCGCCTTCCTTCCACTCGATGGTTGCTCCATAGTCTTCCACTCTTTTCATCACTTCTTCTGGAATGGTGGTTACCTCTGCACCTGAATCCAGTATGGCCATCTCTGCGACTCCATTTATTTCTACTCTCGTTCTCTCCAAGGGACCCCAGAAGACTCCTTCTTCATTCTCATTCTCAACTGCAGCTACCGTACTACCCATCTGCACCTTGTTGCTCACCACCTTCTTTGGT
This sequence comes from Allodiplogaster sudhausi, assembly GCA_945643635.1. Taxonomy (NCBI): domain Eukaryota; kingdom Metazoa; phylum Nematoda; class Chromadorea; order Rhabditida; family Diplogasteridae; genus Allodiplogaster; species Allodiplogaster sudhausi. The sequence continues at coordinate 10,894,202 of CALZFC010000005.1, forward strand.
GATACACACTGAGCGCTGAAATGCCCAAAACCCCCACAGTTGTAACATTTCATCGGTCCGGCCGCTCTGCCGTTCCCGACCCCTACACTGCTACTCTGCCTCCAACTCAGGTTGTTATCCGCCGGTGCACTCCTATCCGCCGGTGCACTCGTATTCCCTTCTGGCTGTACAGTATGCGGCACGTAGGGTTGTGCATTCGGGTTGAATGCCCTCCCTTGTCCGCCTCCTGCTGTAACTGGACTACCGTACTTGCCATGTGCAGTCCCTGCTGCACCGTGACTACCGTATAATCGGCTGTGCATCGGCTTGCCCCTTCTATCTATCCGTCTCTCCTCTCTCGCCCCCTTGCTACTTGACCCGAACCCCTTACTATGCGTTGCTAGTCTGGTGCCCCTTCTCTCCATCACTTCCATTCTACCCGCCTGCTTTCTCAATTCTTCGTACTCATCCCCTGGCCGTGCCCTCTCCATCACTTCCAGCAACTCTCGATACTGCGCCCAATTCGACAACTGAGCGAGCAGCTTCTTCGCCTTGATCGGTGAGAGATGCTCTTCTGGCATCCGTGGGAATGCTCTCTCCGCCAACTCTTCTAGACGCATAGAAAAGGAATCTAGACTCTCACTCTCTCCCTTCCTAACATCGTCCCAATCCCGAGTGGCTTCGTACTCTCGCAGGGTCTTGTCCCCCTTCATCTTCTCCCTCATTTTCTTTTTATAACTCCATGTTGAAATATCCGAATCCTCACCGGTTGAATGTTCAACGTTATCGCCTGTCTTCTCCGGCGCCGTCTCAGACTCCTCGGACGGCTTTTTCTTCTCCTTCATTTGTTCGAGCTCTCTTTTGCGATTCTGCAACGGCAAATCATCAACAATATCTTCCAGCATAGATTCAACTTGTGCACAGAAAGTAATTATTTCCTCGATATCTTTCTTTCTTTCTTCGACTAATTCCTTCGCCATTTCAAGTGCATCTGTACACCACTCTGCTTTTGATCCTCTCGCATTTCTCAACTTTCCATTATTGAAATGCTTTTTCCAATTCTCACTAACCGCAATCTCTTTGGTTAGTTCCTCCAGAGCCAGTCGCTTGTCTCGGATGATCGCATCCGTCCTCTTGACCAGATCCACTTGATACTCCGAGTCCTTCTTTGTCTTTCTTCTTTTGTTCGGCCGCTGCCCTCTTCGCTTGTTCTTGAGCCTTCTTCATGGCCTCCTCTTCCTTCTTTTCGTCTGCTGACATTCTGCAACAACAGATTCTTCAATATAACGTATTTCGCTGCAAAACACGCTCCGCACCGATACGCGACAAAACACTTTCAACACGACTAAGCGCCAATCGATTCTACTCACCACACGCCAATCGATATGCTTACGTCACTTAAAACAACAATCACGACACGCCACGCTCAACGACACACGCCACGTCAAATCACAACAACCCGCGCCACACGCCACGCCACACAATAATAACACACGCAACGCCACACAAAACCACCCGCTAGAACACACAGTTCCTAGCTAACAACCCTCCAACACTCGGCAGCAACAACGGAATGCCCCCCTATTCCACAGCAAAGCCCCCTCGCTTTTGAAGAACACCAGCTTTCGACCACCAGCCAAAGGAAAGACCCCACTCTTCCTTGTCTTAAGCCCCCTCGCTTATTTGATTATCACCAGATGACGAACTCCAGCCACGACACCAGCTTTACACGCAGACCCCCCTCTGCCACCACCAACTTCTCGCCTCAGCACACAGCTACGGAGACCCCCCTCTCCTCCTTCCTGCAAGGCGAAACTAACACGTCCCTTCGCAAGAAGCCGCTGCTTACTCGAGGTTCCACGTCGACTCGTTTGGTTCGGCCCCCATGTAGTAGCCTCAGCTACTCTTCTTCTACCACTTGCGATGTCGGAGACGACGACGAGGGTTCAAACGGCAGACTTTATTAGTTCAAAGTCTGGCCAAGGCGCAACACAAACAAGAAGAGACCGCTCACTATGAGCTCAGAACACTAGAATGCCTAGATTGGCTACCGTCGAGCCAACATTAACACATTACACGTAGGCATAAATGCAAATATATAAGCCGTAGAATATATAGGGACTAGACCGTAGTCTTGATACTTGAAAATGGCACTAAATAAGAGTGCCTCATAAAATGATGACATGGGAAATTATGGTATGAAATGAAAGAGGTTGAATGAGGGCAGGGGATGGGTCATTCCTGTGACAACATGCGCAATACTCGTCGAATGAACACGACTACCCAAAACGCCTATTTCTCGCATTGTATTGCTTCTTTTTGCAAGTAGAGAACATCTTGGAAGTACTAGTATTAGTAAGATATATAAAAATATTAGAAAAATTTACATGACAAGACTTTTTTGAAATTTGACGAAGCGGATTCAGCCGTCGAATTCTAAAGTCTGTACGCTTAAGAGAGCCTGTCAGTATCGTTCGATCAAGGCCTGCCCGAGGAATTTTTTTTTCGAACTTCTTCACCAAAATTGATTATAGTATACAACTCGACGTGGTGAACAAAATAGGTGTATTTCAAAGGTGAAAACTTTTTTCCGCGCGAGACCCAGTACCGTAATCTTATAAATTCGATTTATCATAAGTCGCTTCAAACTTATTATTAGACAACCATCGAGCTATCATTGGATAGCTGATTGAACGGGCTTTAATTTTGATCTTGGAAGATATTTTCTAAAAATTTGAATTTGTCCCTAAAACACGGCCCTAAACATTTTCGAAGGCGGTTTTTACCGAAATTAAGTATTTTATGTTCATTTCGCTACAACCGCTCCTGGATAGGCTTAAAGTACGTGAAATTTGCTACAACATATATCTCTTTCAAAAGAATTGAAGGTCTCGCTCTTAGGTTCCCAAACGCTTGAACATGATCCTGTGTAAACTGTAACACCGTGCAAGCGCATTCTTCGATCCATAACTGCGCTCAATGTCAATATTACAAAATCGTAAGTATATCATCTAAGAGCTCTCACGGAGATCTTCAAATGTTACATACATTAATTTATTGAAAAGTTTCAATTTATATGGGAAATTTCGTTATGTACAATTAGAAGGCTTAAAAAACTACTTTAAAAACATTTTCGCCTGTCGAGACATACATCATAAGAAAGAGGATGAAATTTGGTACAAGATGAACCCCCTTCAATGGAATTCCATGCATACGATCTTTTGTTATAAGCCATAAGAGTAGGATAACCATGCCTTATGGAAAAATTGTAGAAAAAAAGGATTGGAATATTCTAATTCGAATAACCTAAAATGTGAATTCTTGGGCAAAATGATAGCGACGCTACTGGCACTACTTTCCTTTGAAAGAGATATATGTTGTAGCAAATTTCACGTACTTTAAGCCTATCCAGGAGCGGTTGTAGCGAAATGAACATAAAATACTTAATGTCGGTAAAAACCGCCTTCGAAAATGTTTAGGGCCGTGTTCTGTGTTTTAGGGACAAATTCAAATTTTTAGAAAATATCTTCCAAGATCAAAATTAAAGCCCGTTCAATCAGCTATCCAATGATAGCTCGATGGTTGTCTAATAATAAGTTTGAAGCGACTTATGATAAATCGAATTTATAAGATTACGGTACTGGGTCTCGCGCGGAAAAAAGTTTTCACCTTTGAAATACACCTATTTTGTTCACCACGTCGAGTTGTATACTATAATCAATTTTGGTGAAGAAATTTGAAAAAAAATTCCTAGGGCAGGTCATAATAGGGCCCTGCTCGAGTCTTACGGACATCCTCTCTTAATTTGTTTTCGCTCATTCTAGAACCCCATGGGTCTTATATTCCCGAGACCCTGGACGAGATTGCCCAATGGTCAACATTATCAAATAGTCTGATAACCACCATCTACTTGCATACATCCTTTCTTATCACCTATGCCCTACATAACTAACAACTACGTAGTACACACATATCGATATAGTATGCAGTTCGTTTCGATTCCAAGTTTATCTCCTCCCTAACATCTTCACCTTTATCGGCTCCTTCCTTTAGAGTCTTTCGTTTCTTCTACTCTGTTGTGCGTGTCAAGGTTAATGTGGAATGAGACAAGAAGTTCTTTTGATTTTTGTCGCATACCCTCTCTCTCTCTCTCTCCTTCTCTCCACTCTCTCCATCTTTACATCATTCTTTCTCTCTCTCTCTCTTTCTATCCCAACTCTCTCTCTCTCTTTTTCCTCACTCTTCTCTCTCTCCCTCTCCTTCTTACACCTTCTGCCTTATCTCCTGACTTTATCCGCTCTCTCTTCACTCTTCTCTCTCACTGTCTCTAGTCACTCTCTGCTTCTCTTTCCTCCTTTCATCTCTCTTCAATTCGATCTCTGCTGCATCTACCAGCTCTTTCCTCCCTTTTGGCACATCTGCTGCTCTTACTGTTTAGCTCCACTTTGCCAAACCCCTCCTCCTCCTCCCTTTTCCATCCACCCACACAATTCGTTCTCTTTCACGCTGTCCTTCCATCTCTCACTCTCTCTCTCTCTCTCACTCTCGTTCTTTCTGTGCGTGGGTCCCTTGAAACGATCACTCTCGCTCTCTCATCCTCTCTTTCTCGGTATCTCACTCTCTCTCTCTTTCTCTCTCTTCCAAAACCAGCAGATGACACATTGGCACTTATGCACCGGGGAGGATTACGTCGTTTTGTGATCTCAACCTTTAAATTCGTTTTTGATGCCATATTTGATGTTGACTATGCGGATCATTTTGGGTGCGTACCTTTGCAGTTGTGATGTCTTTGTTACTGAGGCTAACATCAAGCGGTTTTTTCTCTCTCTCTTCACATCTTTAGTGCCGAAAGTGGATGTCGCTGAATTCTTATGGTGAGTACATTCGGTGTGTAAGGAGAATTGGTGAAATGTAAAATGAGAGAAGAAGAGAAAAGAGAGAGAGAGAGAGAGAGAGAGAGAGAGAGAGAGGGTGAGAGAGAAAGAGAGTAACTATCGGCAACCGTTTTAAAGGATGTGCCTAGGCGAATGAACTTTTAGACTAGCAACAATGTTTGAGCAGAACTGGAGATGACTAATTCTAAATTGCCTATTATTGTGCAACGATTGATGTCTTTTGAAGCAATGAACAAAATATTATTTATTGTCGCTTCTTAAAAGAATATAAGTATTTCTTATGATTGAAATGCGATATTTGTTGTGCTCCAATGAATTTCACGCGGATTTCATTTTGATGTAAATATATGTATGTAGATAACAAAAGAAATAAATATAATGAAGATCCGTGTTATTTGACGCCTTTCTTGTTCGACTTTCCTACGTTTTCAAGGAAGCAGACGTGATCTGGAATGGCGAGAATGAGAAGGTTTGAGAGACCGTGAGAGAAAGAGAGAGAGAGAAAGAGAGAAAGAGAGAGAGAAAGAGAGAGATACTGAGAGAGAAACAGAAAGAGAAACAAAGAGGGAGAGCAAGAGAGAGAGTGGGAGAAAGAGAGAGAGAACGAGAGCCAGAGCAGGATTGAAGTGAGCGCCTCTTCTAATCTATCGCGCCCGGTTTGAGCTTGCGTCTTCTTCATCAACAGTTCTTTCTTTCCTTCCCTCTATCCCACTCCTCATTCCTCTCTCTCTATCTCCCTACCTCTCTTCTTTCTCTCTCTCTCTCTCTCTCTCTCTCTCTCTCTATTGTTATCCTTCTCTCTCTCTCTTCTTCATCTCTTTCAGTCTTTCCACATATCCCTTTTTCTTCACCCAATCGTTCCAGCCTTTCAAGTCTCTAATGGTAAGGCTATTTTGTCGCAAGATCTCTTCCTTTTCTCTCTGTCTCTGTCTGTCTCCCTCTCTTCAGCTCTCTCTCTCTCTCTCTATCTCTCTCTCTTCTCTCTTTCTGTCTCTCGCTCTCTCCCTCTTTGGCACTAAACCTATCCGCACTTTCGCTTTTTCTTCACAGTGAGCCAAGCTTTCACTAATCCAGAAAAGTCTCATGGGAACAAAAAAGTAGTCAACCTCCTCTTACCTTGTAGTTGGCATCCCGCGAGGTTCTGCACCAATGTCCTTTACTTACCATTTGGTTTTCCCATACATTTGTAGCCTTTGTACCCGCAATGCACCCTTCGCCACCCGGTCATGCTCTGGATTAACAATGATAAATGTACGAGTCGAGATATAAATCTGCTTCTTTTCAAAAGATTTATGACAAATATCATCTTCATACTCTTTATCTGCGCAAATAATTCAGCATATTTTGTATGCATACTTTTGCCTTTTCCTATGAACACCTTCCTTCAGAGTATGCGATAATTGTTCTCTCTCTCTCTCTCTCTCTCTCTCTCTCTTACTTAGACCATATTCTCCCTTTGCTACGATCATAAATATGTGTATTCATTTCGCTATGGAAATCTTAAGCCGTCATTTTATTCCAACTTGCAGCCTTTATGCCTTTAATTCGCTTGCGTCTACAAATTCTTTCTAACCTCATGTGATGTCTCCGTTTGAGTCTGAACACATTCTTTGATTCTCTGTTAACCAGACGCTTTCAACGGGATTCTAATCGCCGAGCTCCTGCGTCATACTTCAACAGTTATCTTTGTTATGCCCATTTCTTCAATTCAAAAAAAGTGAAGAAAACAACACATGCCATACATTCGTTTCTAGTTTGATATATTTTTTTCCTTCATATCATCTTTAACACTTCCAACTCTTCTATGTAGTTTTGCCATTACGTCCCAGTACAAAGTTAGCCGGAATCAAGGCTGCGCCTGCCCGTGGTCACCAGTGACGGTTTCCAATTTTGCGATTTCCCTGGGGAGTCAACCCATACTCCAGGGGCAGTACTCTTCGTATGTAGCATTCTACTTCCACTTGCGCCATCCCGCGAGGGTTACGTCCCAGTATTTTGTTTAGTAAAAAACCGTTACAACAGTTAAATGCTTTCAAACCATTTCATCTTCTTCTCTCACAACCGTTGCTCATGCTTTTCCATTTGTTTTTGATCACCTTTTCATTCATCTTACACTGCTCATCAATCGTTCTCGTTCTTCCTTCTTTTTTCATTCTCGTCCTCTCTCCTTTTAATATTCACTCTATCTCTCTTTCCCTCTTTCTCTTTCTCTCTCCCTCTTTCTCTGTCCCTCTCTCTCTTTTCCTCTCTCTTTCTCTCCTTCTCTATTTTCCTCTCTTACTCTCCTTATCTCTCCCTCTGTCTTCCTCGCGCCTTCATTCCATCACAGATCCATTGTTCTCCAAGTGACTCTCGACGAATACACCTCTCAGCCTTGACAATATGCTTGTACAACTCGCTCTGACAGCTTGGAGACCTCGTTTGAACCGGATTAAAATGATTATTACAACGCACAACTATAACCTAGGAATGCATTGGACGAGCCATGACTAATAGTTCTCCCAATATTACTCTTCGCGCTGAAAAGAGCACCCGGTCACATAAACATATATTTAATTTAGTACCGTTTTAGACATTATTGAGGAGATAATGAACAATTACTTTGGCCCGAAACACGCTGCAAATGCTCTCCACACGCATTTTATCCCTCGAATGTTTGCAAATCAAATTAGCCGCGCCTGTGATTTTCTCCTCATCGTTTTCATGTTTCTCATTGGAAATCGCCATTTCGCGAACTATTTTTCTTTTTTTTTCTAAATCTCTCCTGTTAATTGTTGTCGAAGCTGAACGGGCAACATAGAGGAAATTGAATAGGAAAGGAGAGATATAGAGGATATGGGGATGTTGAAGAAAATGTGTCAATTGCAGGCAGAGAGAAAGAGAGATAACTACGGAGCAATAGAAGCAGAGAAATAGGGAAAGAGGACGAGGGTCGGACCAGTACGGGCTGCTAATTCCGCCTGAGCAGCTCCGGACAAGTTCGCGCAGATCTCATGGATGACGAAGGTGAGGAGTGAGAGAGAGAGAGAGAAAGTGGAAAATAGGAGGGAAAGAAGTGAAGAGAGAGAGAGAGAGGCAGGGAAGCAGGTCAGAGAAAGGACGTATGACGGTTAAAAAAAACGGGCGGAGAAAGGTTTTAAAGCCGGAGTTGCCTTGCATGTTTGACGAAGAATCAATCAAGTGCGACAAGCACCCCATAAAGGCTGCCTATTTTTTGATCTGCCGAAGACGTAAAACGATCTCCGAAAGTCTTTATTGTAGTCGTCACAGCAGAGGTACATCAAATATCCAGAGAAAAGAGGACATATGTACATACATACCAATCAATTAAAAAAACGTAAACATTTTATATTTCTTTTCTAACTGGAGAGAATGTTTCTTTTTCCACAGGATTAAAGACGTCCCAGCAATGGCCACAGGCTACAGGCGAGAAGGTGCCGAGCGGGAAGGAGGACAAAGAGGTTAGTGTCATTTTCATTAATTAAATATAAATATCTGTTTGTTTATTTTAATTACCATAATATAGTACTTTTTTATGAGTTTATTGGATTTAGTTATTTAATCGAAAACATCTAGTAAACCTAGACTTTACTCTAAATGATCTCAGAGCGCATCAAAGACGGATTGGCGCGCCATTGGCCTCGCTACCTTCATCGCCTTCCTGTGCTCCGTCGAGAATAACATCATCGGCATGAGCGAGTGGCCCTACATGATAACGGTATCCTTTTTTAAATTTAGATTTCGTTATTATGAAATTAAGTTGAACGAAATAATAACATCTTATGAAAACACTATTATGTCTGAAAAGAATTGTCTAATGCTGAAATATTTTTAATGCCAAAGAAATATTTTTATTTGAGTACTTTACGCTTGTCCTAAGAGTTTTGTAAAAAAAAAACTCGTCGGACAAGAGAAAAAATTTTTTGGCATGGTGTAAAAAAGCTTTTGGCAAGGTGATAGAAATGGTGTCAATCATATTTTCTTCTTCCCCAGCTGGACAAGGAAGCGACGTCCTCCTTCTTCGGCCTTGTCACTTCCATCTGCCGAGTCGGCCACGCCCTCTTTGCGCTCATCTTCGCCGCGTGGGCACATCGCATGAGACAGACAAAGTAGTTAAGCATTGATTTTGTTTCAACAATTGTATATTTTTAAGAAACATATTGTACTTACTGAAAAAGGGAGATAATTTGAAATTACTCGCTAGAATATTGTGATTTTTTCTTCACTTGTTCAATGAATTGCTATTGAGTTGCTTACCAAAGAAAGAAGTGAAATTAACAGCACAATTATTCAATGTTACTGATTAATCACTCAAATTGAAATTTTGTTTAAAAAAATTATTTATGAAATAATTTAACTAGATATCCGCTACTGGCCGGTCGTGTGCTCGCGCTCGCCGGTTGCTGTCTCTATCTGCTCGTCGAGTTCATTCCATCCCACCGAAGATTCTACATGCTCCTCTGCTACTTTCTCTTTGGCACCGGATTTAGTCAGCGCTCTTTATACTGTAATGTAAAATCTTTTCAATATAGAAGAAATATTGCTAATATTTTGCAGGAAATTTGATGGTCTAGGATCAAAAGTTGTGAAACCGTTTGTTTTATTGCAGCTTTGTTAAATGCACTAAAAAAATTAAATGTTTGAAAAAAAAAGTATAAGATATAATTCAGGCACTTCTCCACTCCTTCGCTCCTACATCGTACGGATGTCCGCACACGAAGAACGAGCGTCTGCCTATGCACTCTTCAACTTTGCATCCATGATTTCCATTATCATCGGGCCGAGTCAGCAGAATAATCATTTCTTTAAAAAGATTTATCACTCGTTTTCTTCAAGTTTTCTGTTTTTATACTTATATTTTGCTTTAAAATGCAAGCCAAAGTTGATGCATAATTGTATTCTTAGCAATAAATATCTTCCTAGTTGTTTTTTTCTAACTGACATAATGTCAATAGCAAAACATTGTCGTCATTATAATTTTTTCTCATCATTGTCAGTGGGACAACTCCTCTTCACCGGCATCTCGTATCCCGGCTACGAGATTCTGCCATCGATTCGTTTCCATATTTATTCTGGTAACTATTTTAAAATTACTTTTTTCAGACTTGCTTTAAAATGTCTTTAAAATATTTTTCTGTGTAATTAAGATTCTACTTTACTCTTCTCTTATTCACTCTATTCCTCTCTCTTTTCTCTCTCTCTATCTCTATCTTTCTCTCTCTCTTTCTCTCTCTCTTATCTCTCTCTCTCTCTCTCTCTTTCTCTCTCTCTCTCTAACCCTCTCCTTCCCAGCTCCAATCTGGCTCGCTCTCATCACCAACATCGTTGCCCTCGTCGTGGTGGGCGTCTGCTTCAAAGACCCGCCCCCTGCGCCCAAGCATCGCGCCACTCTCTACATGACGGGCACGAGCAACGGCAGCAGTGGGATCTCGCCAGCCGATGACGTCACTGGCACTCCCCAGCGAAAACTGCAGCCACCAAGTGAGTAGATAGTCTGCTTATTAAAGTCGCTATCCTTGGAGCTCAAAATCGACCACACTTTATAGTCTGCATCCCTTTTTATTTAGGATTACGGTAATTTTTCAGGATAGCCTCTTTAAGATCTTCTATTTTAAATTATTTGTTTAAAAATAATATTTGCCATTCACACACAAAGCAATCAAATTTTCTCTCGCCTTCATGTCATATAACAAGGGGCGAATTCAAGATTGAGCTCGCCCCTTGTTATATGACATGAAGCCACGTAGAATACTATTTTCTAGCATACAAAAATATTGCAGAATCGCCGATTGCCGCAGCGGTGGCGCATGCTCGCAAATACGTGGTTGCGGCGCCGTTTGCATGGTAACTTTTTGGTCGCTCCTTTCTGGATTACTGTGGCTACTTTCCGCCCGTGACCCAAGCACATTTTCGAAATGTGCGCTTTCAGGTCGCTCGTGTTCGTGTGCCTCTTCGAGAAGATGATCACGATGATCACGGTGTCCATGCTGCACGCGTGAGTATTTGTAGTGTTCTCATAACTTCTCTCTCGCTCTCTTGCTCTCTGTCTCTTTCTCTCTCTCTCTCTCTCTCTCTCTCTTTCTCTATCTCCCTCTCACTCTACCCCTCCCTCTTTCCCTATCTCTTAATGTTTTCATAATCTTTCTCTCTCTACTCAACAATCGCCCTGAAAACATTTTAGTCCAAGATCTATAGTTTGCAGAAGAAGCTCTTTTCTTATTCCATAGAAATATATCAATTCAGTGTCGCCGCCCCAATGATGATGACGACCTTCGGCTTCGATGGCCCAACCACCGTAAGAGCGTCCGCGCTAGCAACTGGTTAGAGAGAGAGAGAGAGAGAGAGAGAGAGAGAGAGATAGAGCGAGACAGGAGAGATAACAAATGCGAGACAGAGGGAAGAAGAGAGACAGGCAGACAGGGAGAGAGCTAGAGAGAGAACGAGAGATGGATTGCGAGAGCTAGAAAGCAAGAGAGTGAGAGCGAGAGAGCGAATGAGAGACAGAGGGAGCGAGAGAAATAGTGATAGTATGAGTGTGTGATAGAATATGGAGTGATTTCTTCTCCAGGCTCCGTCGGGGTTTTATCGCTCGGACTTTCGGCCCTTTTCGTCTTTGGAAAGCTGGCAAACAGGTAATTGGCTTTTTTTTCTCTCGATATTATCAAGTCGATATCATAATTTCATAAATTAAATTTAAAAGTTCATAAATAAATGAAAGATATTCCTTGAAGGATAAGCACTCGATCGCTCTTCCTCTTCTCGCTAACCTTAGTCACTTCGATGTACATTATTTCCTTCCCGTGGGGCCCGGTCGCGCAGCCGATGCCAGCGTTTAATGGTCTTTAAATTTTTTTTCATTTCATTATTTATATGAATTTGCAAAGAAGATTTTATATTTTGTTTTATACGAGCAGCGAATAAAAACATTGTTCTTTCAGAAGTAAGTCTAGATATTATCGCTTTAATTATTTTCTATATTGAAATATATGAAATATATTTTAATATGGAAAATAACTCTTGCAGCGACGACCAACTCTGGCTGTGACCCGTCGCGCTACACGTGGTGCGACACGGCGAAAGCAAGCTCGCCCTTCGTCTTCTTGCCCATACTCGTCATGGTCATGGGCTTTGCATTCCCATCTGGTATGGCTCATTGCAAGTTTTTTTTTAATTTATTTATAAACTATATTAGATATGGGTCGCATTTTTAAAGCTTTTAAATTTATTTGAAGTCCATAAAAAAGGCTAAACCAAATTATTGCATAAAATTCAAGGCTCCATTTCACTTGACACGATCTACTCGAAAGTTCTCGGCAATATTGATCAGGTTTGTTTGTTTTTTTCTTCTTCTCCGAATTCAACCTGTTTCAATGAGAAAGGCCTGTTTAATTTGATAATTAATTAATTAATTCATCAGTCATATCTCATAATTTATTATTGACTCCTTTTATCAGCCTTTTTTTCTTTCAGAGCGTCATGCAAGGCGCAATAATTGTTGCCGAAGACGTCATTCTCATCGTTGGACCGCTATATGCAGCGTACGTGATCTTTTCTTTTATTGCTCAAAAATACCGTACCCATTGAACCGTAATTTTAGTGCGTCGCTACATTCTCGTAAGAGATAAATGCTAATTTATTTTTGAATGATACTTATGAATTAATGTTTTCAGCGCTGTCTTCACGGCATTCGGAACTGAGCCACTGTGGATGCTGAACGGATTAATCGCTGCAGTTGGCTTTGTATTATGGCTGGCGGCCTGGAGACGTCTCAAGCATTTTGGATTGGAATAAGAAAGAATCGCTCTTTCCTTCTTTCTCTCATTATTACCTTCATTACTCTCTCGCCATTCACATCTTTTACATAGCGTACACGGACAGACTAACATCGGAATGTAAGAAACAAAGTGAGGATGAAATATTCGGGTAGAAATCGAATGATAACGTTATTTATACAAATTCTGAAAGAAGGACTTTATTTTGTCTACATGCGTCACGTTTCTGTGGAAGATGAAGCAAATTGATTGATTCTCTCTGGGAGACGCATCCTCTCCGGTGACATTTCACTATGTATGATAGTATTACCGATTGATTACAATTGCGAAAGATTCCTCTAAGCATCTTTCTTCTAACGGGTTACAATTTTGCTACAAAGAAGTCGGCATACTTTGATACTTCCCAAACAATCAGTAGGGTTTACAATTTACTTCCTTCGTTTTAAAGGAAAAATAAACTAGATTGCAAATTGAATTGTTCTCTGAACTATTTAATGAGAATATTTCTGAGTTGTTTCTTTCTGTACATATTGTTCCTTAGTTTCGTTATAGCTTATCATATGTCATCTAACTTTAGAAAGTAATCATACATAAATTCGTCTCGAACTTCAAACGTGTTCATGCTTAATTCGTCTTGAAGCACTGGTTTGCCATCACTCATTGGGCGCGTATGGAATCTATTATACTTTGTTATTGTTAGATACATATGTATATAGATATTTAGTATGAGCGTAAGTGTTTCAATTTGTACATTAATAATGTACGAATTAAAATTAAAATAAAAAAATTGTGGATGTCATTCTGACAGAAAAATAATTTTGTTTAGCAAAATAGTTTCGATCGCTGCCTTATGCGGAAAAACATATGTTACTTCTTTGCAACAAAGTTGTCGACAGAAAAGAAATAAATCAAGAAAAAAAGAGTTTCAGCATTACAACGCTCCTTCGCGAAGACTGATGAGTCATGATCACCACCCTTCCATCGAGAATCTTGCATGGAGAAAAAAAAAAGAATTTTGAGCAGCGAAATGTTCTTGCAGCAAGTAGCCTACTCACGATCAGCAAACAATGTTCGTCTCGAAGACACTTTTATTCTTCTTGAATGAATCTTTCTACATACATTATTCGCTTTAATTCGTTTCACAAGAATCAATGTTCTATAAAAGTTGTAGTAGCTCGCCAGATTCTTACAGGAACTCAGATGGAAATGCATCCATCGGAACTAACGATGCCACGAGTGGAAGACGATTCAAGCAACATTGAGGAAACGGTTTACTTTTTATTTCAGCGAAATTGCACATCAAATTTAAGGAGAATGAAACTCAACTATAAGCTCTATATTTTTTTAAACTTTATTGACCATTGCTGTCTCAATAAACGACATGCCCCTTGTATCAGCCAAATAGGCGCGAATTCTAGACAGAATTTTCGGCTCCTTTAATGTGTTATAAAAAATTATGCAAAAATCAATTCACTTTTCTGGTTCGGCATGCATGATACAAAAAGCATTGAAATAAAAAGAAATTTATGTTTTTTTTTTGCGATTTGTAGGGTCCGACAACAGACTGGAGAGCGGTCCGGCTTGCATCATTAATCGTTTTCCTTTGCACTCTCGAACACAAGATGCTCGGAATGAACGAATACGCCTACTTTGATAGAGTAAGTACGCCGTGATTTGCAAACATCTCCATGGTTGAAGATAAAAGCTGGGAGACCTGAAAGTTGAAGCTTCATTTATTCTAGATTTTTTTCCCTTCAGTCGTAATTCTCAAAACGAACGTTTCTTTTCAACTTCTTTCTCTCTCTCTCTCTCTCTCTCCTTTTCTATCTTTATCCCTCTCTCTCATTCCATCTCTCTATTCTCTTTTAATCTTGCTCCGTCTCTCTCTCTCCCTCTCTCTCTGCCTATCTTCTTTGACCATCGCTTCTCTATCACTAGCTCGATGCTGAGGTTACTCCTATCTTCTTCGGCGCAGCGCTGTCCCTCTCCTTCGCAGGCCACGCTGTTTCTTCGCTCCTCTTCGCAGCATGGGCGCAACGATCAAAGGATATAAGGTTGTACTTTAAAAGAATAAAGAGTAACATTAAAAGGGCCGTAAAGTGGAAAATAAGTTCAAATAGTATAAGTGAAAGCAAGTGTGAAGACGCTCACCTTCACTCATTCTTTAAGGTGATTAGCCGTTTTTTTTAAATTCATATAGATACTCTGAGAATGACTATCGCGTAATGATAAGTATGAAATCATTTTTCTATCCCAATCAGATACGCCTTGCTGACGGGCCGTGTGGTGGCTCTTGCCAGCTGCTGCATGTATCTGCTGGTCGAACTCATTCCATCGGGTCGACGCTTCTTCATGACGCTCTGTTATGTACTCTTCAGTGTCGGATCAGGTTTTTACATACATACATTCAACATATTCTTGTTGCCATTTTATTGAAATTCCGCTGAATATGTTTAAGATATTATACATATGCATATATATTGTACATATATATGTATGTATGTATGTGTAAATAAATAATAGGCATATAAATAAACCAGTAATAATCAGGCACAACCGCTCTGTTGAGCGCATACATATCGCGTAAGTCTGCGCACTCGACGCGCTCCACCGCCTTCACACTCCACACCTTCGCGCTCATTTCGTCCTCTCTCTCTTCGGGCCCTGTCAGTCGGCCAAAAATTAATGGCTTCTTATCATATTCTTTTGCTTAACTTTATCCGCGAATCAAAACAAAACATACACGATAGAAAATGCAGACAAGAAGATATGTTAACTATACGATAGTTTCATCGGGAATTTTTGAGTTTGCCAGCTTGCGTTTGCCTGGATCCCATACCCCGGCCTAGAGATTCTGCCGTCCATTCGCTTCCATTTCTTCTCAGGTGGCTTCAATTTTCCTTTCTTTTAATGTTGTTAAAGTTACAATGTGATAAATCTTTTTCTTTACTATCTTTTCAGCTACAATCTGGTGCGCTCTTCTCATAAATGTTCTTACGATGGTAGTCATTCGTGTCTATTTCGAGGATCCATCGCCGGCCACTAACAAAGACAGTTGGTGCTAGAATAAAAGGAAGTACATATAAAAGAGTGTTCAAATACTCATTGAGGATTGTCTCCTCTTGGCACTTGTGCTCCTTCGACAATCCTCAAAAACATTTCCATGCTACTTACTTCGGCTCCCTTCTCTTGGTAAGGCTTTCTTTATTATTTTCGTCCTTTTGACTTTTTTTTTTCAGGTAACAATTTTTATTCGCGCTTATCGGGCCAATGTGTTTGATGGAATACTGTCATTTCATGAAGATGTGGAAGAAATCGTAAGATTAAAAGAAATAATTTCCAGCGCTTTGAAGCTCTTCGCTTGCCAGAGCACAGGCGTATATTTAACATTTAGTTTAGATTTTTTTTTGTTCAGGCCGCTCACCATCCTATGCATTTTGGAGAGGCTACTGTCACTTCTAATGCTTTTTACATTGGCCTCGTCAGTGGACCTCATTTAATTTACTTATTTGTTATGAATTTAGTTTGCGAATAAAGGAGTCGACTATGCGCCTTTTTGTTGAATTCATTTAAACAATTTAAATCCATCATTTATGCTCAGGATCTTCGGTGCCATGATGAGAGTTGTCTACGGATTCAATGACTCGAATTTAGTGTTGTGGAGCGGAATCACACAGAGTTTGAGTTTGAATTGATCATTATTGTCGCAAAAAAATTAAAGTTAGTATGGATTTAGCTGTCGCCTCAATCTTAGCTCTAGGAGTTTCAGCGGCATTTGTACTATTCAAGCTGAAGGACAGGTAAGTTGCGTTTCTAAGACTTTTTATATCTACTCATCGCCATAGATGATGTTAAATTATTTCGTAACTGTTGAAATGGGTGGGCAAGTGTATCTTTGCAATATGCATTTTATCTTGCTTTTCTTTAATTCAGGATAAACACGCGTTCTCTCTTCGCTTTCTCTCTCAGCATGCTCTTCTTGCTGTATGCTGTGACCTATCCGTGGAAGCTAATCTACACGGAACCGCTGCCTGCATATGACGGTTTTATCTGTTACGAAAGGTTGTCTTGAAAAATGTTACGAAAGGTTATCTGTTATCTTGAAAAAAATCGTATTATTAGATTAGTGTAACGTGTACTATTAACATTAATGTGATTGAATGCAATCCACTCAGCTGAGCAAAGAACGGGCTTCAACAAGACCAGCTATGCCTGGTGTGAGGATGCACGCATTTCTCCTCCTCTTCTCATGTTCTCCGCTATCGCAATCGCCACTGGTCTTGCGCAGCCGGCCGGTATTATGGCTTATGGCTGCTTTCTCTTTCTGCTTAAAATCAGTGAATGTGAAAAAAAATACTATTTATAGTGGAAAAGAAGCGCGAGATTACTCTCTTGTTCATTATTTTAATTTATTTTATAAATCTGCTTTATATCTAAGAGCAGCCATAGTAAATTTAGAGGATGATAGTGATAATTATTAAGATTAAAAAAGACAAGGACGAATTGGCCCTTTTAGCAGCAATAGCTCTCAGTACGATCTACTCGAAGGTTCTTTGCGATATTGATCAGGTCAGTTGTCTTCGTTAAATGAGCCAAAAACTCAGCTTTGAATTCGCACTTTTATACCTGACACAAGGGCCAAAGAGATTTAGAGAGACGCGCCAACAAAGAAAGTTAATTCAAAAGTAAAGAGCTATGTTTACTTTTGAATTAACTTGAATTCATGTGTTGACTTTCTACTTCTCAATTTTAGAGCGTTATGCAAGGCGTTCTAATGGTAGCCGAGGACCTTCTGCAAATCATCTGCCCTCTTTATGCCAAGTAACCTTTTATAGTTTTATTCTTTGATTAGCCATCAGGCAACTCGCTTATCGATTGAGTTAAATATGTAACCAACTGTATTTTAGTGCGATCTTCACTTCATACGGTTACGGTCATATTTGGATTTTAAATGGGATCTTCACATTCTGTGGACTCGTCGTCTGGATTGGAACATGGCGACATCTTAAAGACTTTAGCTGAGAAAAGCAAATTCAATTCATTCTAGCGACCTTTAAACCTTAAAAACATGTTTAATATATACATTTAGCTTATTTGCTGTTTTTCGGTATATGAAAACTGATCCTGACCAATGCCCCGATTTTTTTTTGTCTGGACGTGTTTTTAGGGTTGTAGAGAAATGCTCGGAACTCACAATGAAATGTGAAAGAGTGTCCATTCAAATCAATCTTAAAAGAATCTTGAAAAAATATTATTATAAAGCATGCTGTCCTACCAAATATTCTAACAGCTGCAATTTGCAATTTTATACCAGTTTAAAATGTTAGATTCTTAATCATTTTTTCCTAATCGTATGTGCTCTTCTCTGCTCTGTGCCCTCTCGTGAAGTCGAAGAATCCCCGGCAAGTCAGAGATCTCGCGATTGGGCAAATTAACACGCGCCGTCCACACCCTCTTAAGATGGTCTTCGAAAGGTCGTAGTGCTAATTACACAGAATGTTCTTCCGTGACCTTCGTCCGGTTCATTCCAATTTGGTCGTCCATTCTAACGAGCGACAAATTGCTCTTCATCCTACCATTCCTCTTTTTTTTATTACAACAATTTAAGTCGAGTATTCCGCTTTGCTTAATTAATTGACTCATATTCAATGTTGATTACGAATGACCATATATGCATGTACATATTTTACAAAATGGATTGTAAGCTAGCTTTCTTTGTCATTACTCATGTCTATGTGCATGTATCAATTTCTTTCAGAGACAATCATGCCCCTCACTAATGGAGGACTTGAAAAATAGAATGGAAAGCTGCCTGAATATTCTTGACGCCTTTCTACGCGACAATGAAAATGTGGTGAAGCCGAGCGGCGCTTCTCTTGGAGAGCTTACAAAGATGATTACGGAAGCGCAAAAACTTCTACACGAATCGTCGTCTTTCCATCGCGAAAGATATTGGCCGCACGGTGATCTCGAACGTTTGACCTCGACTGCCAACGCCACCCTGGACAAGCTGCGCGGGCGCACCCTTCGCGTTTTGTACTTCATCATAAATTCACTCACTTTTCGATATTTTGCTCGCCTAATGAAAAAAGACTGTCACACTTCCAGAAATATTAAGCAAAGATGAATTAGAAGTAACCAAGAAAGAACCATACTGGCCCACCTCAGGTTATCATCGTTCTTAAAATACAGTAGTTCTTGGTTTCTTTTGTTGATCATGTCCTACCCTTAATTTTCGATATGGTGATGGCCCCACCCCAACTCTGGACACTGCGAAAGGAGGAAGACCAGTTGAAGCTCATAAAGGAAGAGGTGAACATTTCCGAGCAATCTTTTTGCGTTGATACACTTAAATAAAACGAGCAAAAACACAAGAGTGTTTGGAAAGAAACAAAATCATTCTTTTTGAATAGCAATATAGATACATATGTACATACATACTTATAAAAGGCCTCTAACACCGACTGGCGAGCAATTAATCGAGCGACTTTGATCACTTTTCTCTGCTCGCTCGCCTACTAGATGATCAAACTCGGGGCATTTGCATACTTGACAACGGTATGGACTTGAAAAATTTTGTAAATATTGCATGCATAGTTATTCCGATACCGCCTCTCTCTTTTTTTCTATTCTTCACTTTATTTTCCATCTCACTCTGTCTCTTTATCTCAGCTCATTAAAGTCTCGCTCACTAGCTCTCTATCTCTATTTCTCTTTCTTTTCTCATTCTTTTTCTTTTCTTTTTCCTTTATTCTACTTTTCTCTTTCCATTTTTTTCTTTCTTACAATTTCTTCCTCGCCAGCTTGACCCTGCTGCGACGATGGTCTTCTTTGGAAGCGCCTTATCGGTCAGCCACACGGTGTACATTCGCGCTTCTTTTCGCGGCGTGGGCACAACGGAGGAAGAATTTAAAGTTGGAATATTGGAGAAACAAAAATCATTCCATAAATAATTTCGTACAATCAGGCAGCCCCTGTTGGTTGGTCGGTTTGCCGCGCTAGCTGGCTGTTGCATGTACGCGCTGGTGGAGGTAGTTCATGAAAATCGTTGCTTCTACCTACTGATTTGCTATGTACTGTTCGAAATCGGATCAGGTCAGCTGATTGTGAATGTTTTTCTTGTTTTTCCTCTCCTTCAACATTTCTACGTCTTGATTTATATCGCTTGCGAAGTTAGTTATAACCAAATGTATGAAAAGTGACTCCTACGATGTTGGATTTTTGGCTCCTTTAAACAATTGGATTTTTGGCTCCTTTAAACAATAATGAACTAATTTGAGAGAGAACACGGTGTGAAGAAACCAGCAAGGATGGTGCCTGTGAAGCTTGTTTTTGTGTTCGTCACGGATGTCTATAAAGCCCGAAATGCGCCAGCAACCCCTGAAATGAAACATCATCTTACTTCTGATTTGAGAATTGTTTTTTTACTGAAAAGGGAGAAACATAAGTGGGCCACACATACCCCTGGTAGACTCCAGACGATACGATGCATTCGGAGGAGAAATGATCATCAAACGAGACGCGCTGAAATCGATCGGTGAGAAAGAAGGCGAACCAACGTAAGAGAGACCCATCAATGGCATATTCTGCTAGCTGAATAACTAACAATAAGATATCGAGTATGATGCTATCAAACCCTTTCGAGTAGTAGATGTGAACTGCGGAAACATAAGAGGGCGCATCAGTGGAAGAGTGCCAGGTGGCGAGCGAAGTGAGAAGAGCAGAGGCACGAGAGCTTTTGCTACCAAAACCGTGCGGGATGGGAGAGAGGAGTTCGTGTTGGCCAAGGAAGACGAAAAGCTGCATGCAAAGAATACATTCAAACCTCTTAGATATAACAGAGGTAATAGAAATTGGTCGACAATGGAAGGATGGCTGGTATCACCCTGTCTTTCGTAGTTTGGTTTCACTAATGCTGTTTCCAGAGAGAGAGGGCACACACCATTTATATATGCAGACGAAAACGATTAAAGAGAATAGCAAATGGGACAGATAGAGCTGTCGAGATCCCCTTAACGAATACATAATCAGGGCTTGAAGAATTACGAGAAGAGTGCGGAGTTTCTTGCAGATAGCTAGAGAAGAAATAAATGAAGTCGATTCGAAGGCTGGTTTGACAGGGAAAGTGAGTTGTAAGAGAACGAGGAAAATTTGAATAAGTTACGTGGAATATATTTGTAAAGCATGCTATAGTGCATTTGTAAAAGTAAACTTAAGTATATTCCTCATTAATTAAAGAGGAAAGCAAGTTGACCCCGGGTCATTCGTTGCCATTTCACCATGTTACCTTCCCGGAAGGCGGCTGAGTCCGCTGTGTCTCCCGCTCAGCAGAGGTCCTGTCGGCTTTTCTCAAGATTCTCGTCGCATTTTTTTTACAATGAAGATATTCATATATTTAACAAATAATGTAAAGAATTAAAAAATAATAATCCTGAAATCAAATAAAATAAAATCCTAATAGATTTAGTTAAGGTATTTTTATTGCTTTATGTAATTCAAATGGTTTTTGTTTGGGATAAAATTATTGTAGAATACATTGGAATTCGACTAGTTTCTTTTTTATTCAGCTACCTCTACTCCGTTCTCGAGGATTATGCCGAGGGAAGACGGTTCGCTGATATCCTATCACTCGCTTGAGAAGAGGACAATCTTTCAGACATCGTTTATCAACTACTACATTTCACCTTTTCTAATTCGTTGCGCCTTTCAGGGCGCTCAAGCCCGCTGGAAGACGAGCAGAAAGCACTCGAGTACTTCAGTCGAGACTTCATTATGGGTGGATGGACTCACCCAGCTAACATCAACACATTCACTATGGTGCGGCTACCGTTCTTTTACCTATTTTCTCTATTCGTAACCTTTTTGGTACTAATAGAGAAAAACGGTCTTTGGCCGTCGCAAAGCCGAGTCTAATGATTGTCCTTCAATTTTAGACTGATCAATAAACTCGGGGTAAAATTTTGTATGCATATCAGCTAGAGATTAGTGCATCTATACATCATTGTGGCTCTCGAGATCAGTGCAATGAAAAATTGTTATGCTCACTGAGGAACAATAACGCTA
The DNA here is from genome assembly GCA_945643635.1 of Allodiplogaster sudhausi. Lineage (NCBI taxonomy): Eukaryota > Metazoa > Nematoda > Chromadorea > Rhabditida > Diplogasteridae > Allodiplogaster > Allodiplogaster sudhausi. The sequence continues at coordinate 10,915,911 of CALZFC010000005.1, forward strand.
ATGATTTTTTTTAAATGTGTTAACATGTATGCAAATTGAGATAATTGCATAAGAAAATCTCATTTTAACGCACTGAGAAGGACTTAGCGGCGAGCGGTGGATTTGACCTTATAATATTGTTCTTGAAATGCTTCTCATATAGACGATCGCCTTCTTGCGAGTGGTATGCGAGAAGAGCCACCCGCTGCCGACTCAGAAGGCATCCCACAATGCGCTCTTCCGTCTGCTCACACAATACATGCACAACGACATCCACTACCGTCTTGTGAGAGAAAACAAACAAGATGTTTATTAGCAAAATTGTTTACAAAGTTATAAACGTAATCTAAAAAATAAATAAATTGTAAAACTAATAAATTTATCGATTTGAATCGATGCCATTTCAGGACGACTTCCTGCCGCTGCTCGCGCGCCTCTTCAAGGCTGCCGACGCTGAGGGCAACAACGCAGTCATGTATAGGCTTTGCCTCGCAATCCTGTTTCAACGGAGGGGATGCAGCGAATGTGCAGCACACTTTGTCAGATGGAGCAGTTAGAAAGAGTTGGGATGGGAGTTGGGAGGAGTGGACAACAAGAGATGAAGGAGAGGAGATCGTCGGGGAATGAGGGAGAGTGAATAACGAGTGAAAATGTATGTATATTGCATTAAAAAGTTTAAATAGATCATTATTAGAAATAAAATTGAAAAGATGCGTATGTATGTGTGTTAAAACATCTCCACATTTTTAGCAGCGCCTCATGGACACATTCTGTTCCTCTCTGCTCCAGCGCTTCTCGCAATTGGCCGACTCGCCATTTCAGCACACGAATGAGCAGGATGCGTCACTCGAGCTACTCAAATACCACGTTCAATTCTTCAGAGATCAAGAAGCGGCACAGGTCGTGAAAGAAATCGGAAGACTGAAATGGATTTGGAATTCTTGTTGGTGGAGTAAAATTGGAAGGATCAAAATAAATCACGTTCCGTCCATGGCCTCTTGTTATTCCTCTCTTCCAGTGGGCACAAGAGCTCTGGCTGGCCAGTCGGGCCGTCTTTGCTGTGGTTAATATCGAGAGCGTCGGGGTGATGGGAGTCTTCCTCCGTCTTGCGAACGAACAGGTTCGTTCATGATTACACATAGATTTCTCTCTCTCCCTCCCTCTATCTCTCCCTCCCTCTCATACTCTCACTACTTCTAGAATCACTTCGCGACATGTTTCGCCAAGTCGCTGCTGTCTGACCAGAAGGCTTTATTATCAACGCCATCCAAGACGAGAACGACAGCATCGCCGGGTTTTTTTTTAATATTTTTTTTTCGCATCGTCCCTATCCTCATTCTAGTGGGCTCGTCTCACTGAGATCCATAGAGATGATAAGGGAGCAGAAAAGATCGATGACAATGTAGAAACAGAAAGTCTTTTACTGCAGCTCCTTGGTTGGCCCTCTTTGGTTGCTGCTTCGCGGCCCCCTTGGCCCTGACTTCATCATCGAGGATGGATTCGCGCACCTACTCATCGACGCCGTCAAGAAGCGACTCTTGAAGGGGCGTCTCAAGTGGCCAGGGCGCAGCCCAAGCGCCTCCTTCGCTTACCGCTTAGTCAGTTCATTCCTACCGTATACCTGCGAATGCCAACTGTGGCTCTACCCGTTCTATTTTTATCTAAGCCTATAACTCATATGTACCTTACATACCAACAGACATTGTACATCGAAGCCGTTCAGAAGGTCGATGATTGTGTCTGCTGGCGAGTCTGCAACTGTTCTTCCATGATTCACAGCTGCTCCGCTATTATCATCACATTCGCCGAGACAGAAGCTCTGGGCGAATTCGTCAGGGTTCGTATACAAATATATATATTTACATATATTTTTTCGTCTATGTGTATCGTTCATAGATGAATATTTCAAAGATCACGAAAAAAAACTTTTCCTAAACTCGTCGCAAATTCGAACGCACTATGATCGAGCAGGAGGAAGTGAGGAAGAGGAAGCTCAAGGAAGAGGCCATCCACCGCTTCAAGGAGATGGCCACACTGCCGTATTGCTTGTTCGAAGACGTCGATGCGGTTCTCCAGCTCATCCGCTGTCACTTCAAAAACAACACTGAAGACGACGATTACAAGACTGTTAGCAGTGCACAGATAATAAACTAGATTAAAAACAGCGAATGATTACTTAAATGAACATGTGCTATTAGGACTCTAAAAATTAATATTTGAAAAAAATGCAAGCATAAGCAGATCGGTGAATGTGTGTATGTCGGTGAATGTGTGTATGTTTGTCGCCGGGCAATTCCGTGATGCAACCGTAGCCCAAATTTACCGTAGCGAGTCTTGTTACGGTGGCAATTTAACGCTAGATTAGTTAAAGTGTTCAGTCTGGGTACAAGTGCTTCTGTTGCGACTACGAATATTCCGATCTTATCCTCAATTGCGTTGTTGTTCTCTCTCAACTCGTGACCCCGGCCACTGTCGTCGCCATCTCAGACGTCAGTCAACTTTTCCTCTATCACTTCTATCAAATCTTCAACTCTCAATACAGCTTAACTGATAAGTACCCAAATAAGACGTATCTTAGAAAATGAGTGACAAATGATTGCAATGACCATATCCAACTCCTTCTTTTTGGCGCCCTCGACTAGACACTTAAATGTTCACTCAGACTCGCCGTCGCTCGCCGCGGCTTCCCCGATCCGTGTGCCCGATTCAGATGGTCTTTGCGCTCTTCCGGCTGAAATTCTCTACCACGTCACCTCTTTTCTCGCCCTTAAAGAACTCGCTTCTTTCCGTCTCTCCGGCTGTGCTGGCTACTGGGTTATCGAATTATCTGAAGATTTACTTCTAAGATTCAAAATATATTAACTAAGCATTCGTGACCTCAGAATGTTGGGCTGTGATGTACTTATATATATTTTTTCTTTAAGCAATTCTCTTTTTTTGTAAAAAAAAAATTTATTCAATAAATATTTATTTTCGACAAGCTTTCAGTCGGTCGTCCATCGGCTTCGCTCCGTCTCCGTGCTCTCTCTCGGTGTGATTCGCACACTGTTTCCCGCTGTCCCACGCTCTGTCCACTCACTCTGGGGCGTGCATTCGGAGTTGTCCAAGCTGCTGCAACTCGTGAATCGGGCCTCAATCCGCAATGTTGAGTTCAGGAACATTGACGTCATTGGGGCCCAACCACTTCAGGAGATATTCGTGGTAAGCTATTTTTCTTCCTCTCATTTTTGCAAGCGAGTAGTAAAAAAATTTGGATTATTATAATAGTTTCTAATTAATATTTGTTATGTGAAAATCAAATTAGATTTTATTTAAATAGAGCAGTGATGGCACGAAGTGTTGTCATCGATAAAGAGTTAATATAATATTTTCATTTGTCATTTGTTTTTGCTCATTTAAACTTGATAGATGACGCTTTTTCGTTGAGGGCCCTTTCGAGACGGTGGAGTTCCTTTCCCTGAAAGGATGCGCCGTTCCTGCGAGCACGTGGGCGGTTCTCGGCGTCATCTTTCCCAATGTGCGGCGAATCATCGTCACTCCCACCTTCGCTCACGCCTTGTCAGTACTCGAAAAGTAATCATATCGTAATCAGCAAGACTACTGCCATGTCAACATTCTCTCCATCGCTTCTTCCAAAAGCAAGGTCCACATTAACATATGCAATCGTCGCTCTCTCCAGATAGTACACCTGCCTGTGTGTCCCCCAAACCTCCAAACGGCGCCTCTTCCATCGATTCCCTTCCCCAATTCTCCAAGCATTTATGCCGTCCATTCATTATCTCTGAAAGGTCCAGCAATAAAGATTCCCGAATGAAATTTTTATTGCAATAGTGTTTGGAATATAAAGACGAATATCTAAATAATAAAAGGTTCGTGTAATCACCTAGCCTTAAACATGAGGATATAAAGAACAAAATTATTGTTTCAGAGCAAAAAATATTTTAAATTGAATTACTCGATGAAAAGGTTTCTTGCAGTCGTCCTTACGTCCTTCGCATGTATTGACTGATCTAAAATATGAAAATAAGAACATGAATTTTCTGTTAGACGGCGCTCTCCGATGACGTCGCCTCGACGACTTTCTTCGCTGTCTTTTGAATGCCGGCGACGCTTCCATTTGTTCGCGCAGCGGCCACTGCCTGAAAGCATGGAATAAAGCAACAATTCTATTTTTCTTCTTATTCTTTTAGAGTTTCATCTCCAAAAGACAACGAATACATGGCTAGAAAACGAGACAAAAATAGCTTCTTTTATTTTATAACAAAAAATAGCCGACCGTTGCCGCAGCGCAATCTACTTTCACTCCATTATCATCCTTATCAACGTCGCTCTTCTACGCCTCGCGAGGCGTCGCGGCTCGCGTCGCGGCTGCTTGGAGTTGGCGCGCAGGCGCGAGACTCGCCTCGAGATGCGCGACGACATCGTCGGCGTGCGTGGAGATGGCGCGGCAGACAATGGCCAGCTTGCGCTCGAGGCCGCTGATCTCATCGTCGACCTATGAACAATACTTTTCAGTCTTGAGAAAACACGGTTTTTCTCAAGAATTTTAGTTATCTTCTTCTAATTATCTTTGCCGCTGAAATACGACCTTCTCGAATAAAAATTGAATTTAAATTTTACCAATTTTAAAGTTTCAATTGTAATCTCTCTCTAGATCAATGTTTGTACTTGTTCAATCTTCAAACTAAAAAACTACTGAATGATATTTATGCCTCTTTTGTCCTGCTTCCTAATTTCTTTATTCTGTCCTCCATCCTCTACTTTCTCTGACAATCTCCTTCTGTCGTTCGAAGGCGCGCGTGGCTCGTTCTGCCTCGGGCGCGCATTCCGCATGCTTCGCCGCGCGATTCCTCGCGCTGTCCATGTCCACGCGCATCACGAGCAGCTCCTTGCGCTCCTTCAATTTATTCGTGCGAAAATATTGATCGCCTATTAACATCATACTAAATGGAAAAAGAAGAGTAAAATAGCTCTAACTCAATATTAATCGACTCAATTTAGTAAATTATATTAGATGAAATTTCACACAAGAAAAAGAGCCATTACGACAGGTGCCGACAGTGGTTTTGCCACAGTTGCATTACGATTTCGTGATCACAGTGGATTTTTTTCCCAGTATGCTGTTATTATAACTATGCCTTCACAGGTATAAGAAAACTGCTAGTTTTTTTTTATTATCTGCTTACCTGCTCCAGTTTCTTGGTGTCCGCCGTGAGGAAGTGCTCAAACGTCCATAAATGGAAGGAACATTTTCAGATTACCGATAAAAGCTGTCAGATTTTCATTGTTCTGACAGCTATGATGTGAATGTGTATGCATGTATATGTATGTAAATGAATACGCAATCTAATGATTCATAAGAGTCTACCTTCATCGGAGCAATAAAATGTATTGCAGAGTTCTCGACGAAAGTCTTTTCAGAGCGGCAGAGCTGAAAGTGTCATTCTCTATCTCTCTCTCTCACTCCCCTTTCGCTTTCTCTCTTTCCCCTTCTCTCTTCGCTTTCTCTATCTCTCTATTTCTCCCTCTCTCCCTTTTTCTTTCTCATTTATCTCTGTTTATATCGCTGTCAAAGAGAGAGAGACAAAAAAAATTTATAAAATAAACCGACAGCTTTGTAAACGTCCGCACCAGCGCGGAAGACAGCGCGCGCCTGCTCGCGTAGCTCGCTCTCCGGCCAGCGGTCGGCAGAGTCAGCAAAGGACTGGAAGGAGAGAGAGAGAGAGAGAGAGTGAGAGAGAGAGGGACAGAGAGAGAGAGAGAGTGAAATAAAATAAGGAGAGAAAATAAAAGGGGAGAAAGCGAAAAAAGATGAAATCCAAAAACATTGAAAGAATCTTCTTCTCGCCTTCATCGCTCCCGCGACCACGTCGGCCGGATGAGATGCATTGACGAAGGCGGCAGTCAGACGAGGATCATGAGGGATGTGCTTCTGGAATGAGGAAGAGAGAGAGAAAGATATATCGAAAAGAGAGAGAGAGAGAGCGGGAATGAGGAAGGAAGTGAGAGACTGAAGGAGAAAAATATAATATATTTTACTGATTCTACTTGTCTCAAGCCAAACACTCCTGTAATCAATGATTTGTAACAACAAGAAAAATTTCTAATTTTCACTTCTAAAACAAAACCTGCATCGCCGCCAGCAGCTTTTCGGCATTGGCGCGGATGTCATCGGCCATCTGAAGACGCGCGACGAGCGCCGGCTCGAGTTCCGTCTTGCTCGCGCTGCCTTCATTAAAATAGTCTTTGAATTTCCCGCCATGTTACAATATTATTATTATTGATCAGTGAAGGAAATTCCTCATTCTACCGCATACCAACAGTCTCCATGACCGACTGCTCAACGCGCTCGGCCGCCTTTCGTATCGCTTCCATCTAGAAGAGATTTTTTAATATCTATATTTGTTTTAACTTTTATTCTATATTTATATCTTTACTTACTCATAGGGATGTGGCGAAGATTGCGATTTACTGAGCATTTAAAAAAAAAGTTAAGCGACATTAATGGCAAAAAGGAGCAGAAAGGAGTAAAAAGAAACGAAATCTCAACGAATGGAAAAGAAGAAGAAAGCAAGCCTTTCGCCTCAGGCAGAAAAGCATCGAATGCAGCCAAGCTTCCTTTTACGATTCAGCGATCAAACGTCTTTTTGCGTCGTCTTTCATCTAAAACAGAGAAATAACACAATAATCATCTCGGCCGTCATCGCCCTAGAAATTTTATCACCTTCTAGACATTTCGCATGCCATATCATTTTACCGCTTATCATTTTCGCCATGAACATTTTTGTGCACTCGAGTGCATTTGATGTATAATTTTCAAGGTGCATTCGAATTTACCAAAAATTTCATGGCATAAAAATTACGTGTGTTGCATATGCGACAGAGAAAAAATTTTGATTTCATAAAACATAAACATAACACGAATACTCATGGTTAGATCTATGAGCCACGAGAATATATTAAGCATATATTAACGATATATTTACATAATTTCGAAACCTGCTGTATTTCGCAACTTGTATAAATCACTGAATACCCTAATTTCTTGGCATTTCACTTCACATTTCCTAGTTCTGCCCTGTTTGGACGAGGTCGTTCTGTTCTACTGCTTACTTTATTTTCTTGTTTGTGCTCTCTGAGGTACTTGTGTTTTGCCGTGTTTACCACGGGCACTCGGTCACTCGTCATTCTCCTGCTGGCAAGAAATCGTTGTGTTCAGATTGAGTGGCGAAATGAATGATGTGCCAGAAAAGTCTGTACCTTATGCTCTCGCTCTAGTCTGTTCGTCTCTGTTTCTCTGACTGTCTCACAAGCATCCCCCGTTCTCCGTCACTCTCGCTCTCTCTCTCTCCCCTTCTCAGTCTCTCTCGCTCTCCCTCTCGTAATTCTCTAGTCTGTACCCAACAGCGTGAGCATGGTTACAATTTACACTCTCGCCTAGGCTAGTATATAAAGGATTCGAGAACCCGCTTACTTCCTCAATCTCTTTTTACTTTGACTACTTCTTTCATGGCTTAGGATCATGCAATCATCCATAAATATACTTGAATTTTAATATGTGTTTTCTGATTATATTCACGAATTGTCTTCTTATGTAGTTTAGAATATGCATTTAAAAGCATTCATTGAACTTCACAACATAACATTTGACACTCCACATTTCTGATAGATTATCCTTCACTATAGTTTCCCCTCTTACTGATATATCTGTGCCTTTTCTTTCATTCTACTCTTTGTCTCTTCGTATCTCTTTTTCACTCACTAGCTCTCTACCTTTCGCCTTCACTTTCTCTCTCTCTCTCTCTCTCTCTCTCTCTCTCTCTCTTTCTTTCTCTGTCTCTCTCCCTCTATCTACACAGCCGATTGCGATGGCACTGAAAGTTCATTTCACTGTCATGTGCAGCTGGCACATGGTTCTGACGTCATGCATTCTTTTTCTCTTTTTTTTTCCCCTCTCTACTCCTCTCTCCTCCTTTTTTCTCCTAGCTCTCTCTCTCTATCTCTCACTATTTCGTTCTTCCTCTCTCTCACACTCTGTCTTTATATATACTGCTCTCTCACCTCTCATCTTGCTCGCTCTCTTTTGATCTCTCTCGTTATTTCTTTCTCCTTTTCTCTCTCTTTCTTTCTCTAGTCTCCCTGATCTCGCGTGTTCCATTTTGCTCTTTTTAAACTATTTCTCAGGTCTGTCTCCGCTCATTTCTCTTTTTTCACCGCTCACTTTTTTTTCTTTTTTTCCTTCAAATGTGCGAGTCCGAGAGATGAGCCGAAACGTCTTCAGCCCGCTTGCTTATCAGCTCTAATCTGTTCGTATCTGTCTGGAGGTTTGGTCTCATTCGTGATGGCATTCATTTTATTCCGTCATATATTTTATATCTTTTCTGCTTTTCTTCCTATCTCTCTATCTCTCTCTGTCTCGTTTACAATTAGTCTCTCTTAATCTACATATTTCTCTCACTCTCTTTGTCTTTATCTTTCTCTATTACTCGCTCTCTCTCTTCCTCTCAATCTTTTTCTCTGACGCACTCTCCTTCGTCTCTTATCTTCCACGTCTCGAATTTATCCCTTTATCAACGAGCCCTCGAACTGTAACAGTTTATTCACTCTTTTATCTCTCTGAAATCATTTACTCCTAAATTCCAGTTTTCTTCACTGTTCTCACATTCCTCAGAACCAGTACACAAAACGAGTACACTTTCAATGAAATCGTTACCTGATTCTGTGCTATTTTGGGCAAGATTTCCTAGCCGACACACGAAGTATTCGCCGCCTACCAGACAGCTGATTTCAACGACAAATAAGCCTAATTAACGCTTATCATCGAAATGACAGCTCATGTAAAATGCAATATCCAACAGCAAAAGGAGCAACCGTCCGTCCTAAGATATATTTAGTGTCCTTGTAGTGGGCCTATTTTTAAGAATCTTTTTCTTTCTTATAAAATATCACTCATCTAGCCTTGATAATTTATCACACACAAAACCTTTGTTGACAAGCTCTTCGACATACACAAAAATCAGGTTTGCAGGCCTAGCATCATTCTTTTATTGTCGCACCTTTCTCTATCACCTCCTTTCCTGTCTTTGCAGCGTTTTTCATCCTTCTCTCACTTTTCGAGCGCTATTTCAAAAATTATTTATTGCCGCCAAGCTCTGCAGCAACCTTCACCGGATATGAATTTATATACCGTTCATCGTACAAGTTAGCAGCAAATGGAGGAGAAATAGATTTGAGAAAGAGTCTTTTGGATTTAGATAGAGAGGGAGAGAGCGAGAGCGAGAGAGAAAAGGAAAAAAGAGATATCTTATCTTTCTTGGCTATTTTCGATGCTAGCTGTACATAGCATTTTTTCTTTCGCATACACTCAAGGGCACATCTTTGTCATCTTTTCTCTTTTTCTTTTCTATCTCCCTCTTTTCAGTCTCTTTATCTTTTTCCCGTCTTTCTCTACTTTGCTCCCTTCTTCTCTACTCTCTGCTTTGTGTGGTGTGACCTCTCGGACGCTCCCGTTCGTGCAAACTGCCCCGACACATTCTCTTCACTCCTCGAATGACCAGATCATTTGAACTTTGGAGTTTGATCATCTAAAATATATGGCAGTTATTGTTAGTACTACTTTATACAATGCATAACGTTTTTATTAACATGTCCTATCATGATTACGCACATTTTTAATAAGCACAATACATTTTATGAAACAAAAGAAATATAGTTAACAACTAACAGTAAGATAAGATTGCTTCGAGCACAACAATCTTTTATCGTACACGTGCTTGATATTCATGCTAGTGTTTCTCGTCATCCACACTCAGTTATCTCTCACTTTTCCAACCTCCTTTTCCTTGCATAGTTTCGCTCTCTCTCTCACTCTTGTTCTCTCGCTGTCTCTCTTTCTCTCTCTATCTTTCTCTTAGTCAATCTCTCGCCAACCCATCCCTTTCCTCCTAATTTAATCATCGTAATACCCAACCTCTTCCCATTTGCGCGCCTCTTTATTCTCTGGACTTATCTCTTGTCATTCTTCAGCCATTTCCCTTTTAGGCAATGCATGCATTTATCTTTCCTGTTCTGTTCTTTGCATATGTCTCTCCTTTCTTCTCAATCTCTCACTCTCTCCCTCTCTCTCTCCACCCGCATTCTGGCTGATGCAACAGCAACCCATCCACATCGTCAGTTTTCTCTGCTTGTCTCGGCTACACTATTTCTCTCCACTTCTACCTCTCGTCCTTTCTCTCTCTCATTCTCCCACTTCTCTCTCTGTTTCTCACCACCTTTCACCTCATCTTTCATCTTCCACAAGTATCTCAACATAAACCAGCTGCTTCCAGAATGGAAGAAGCATTATGTGACCAAGTCTGGGATTGGCTGTTAGCTCTTAGGGCTCTTGAAAAAGTCGATGAGTTAAGTTGAACTGCTGGGGGCTGAAGAGAGAGAAACTAGAGAGAGAGATGAAGAGAGATTGAGATAGAGAGAGATAAAGAGAGCCAGCGTGAGAGAAATAGACAGGAGGAGAGGCAAAGGGCAACTAGCCAGGAAGCGAAGCAGAGAAATAGAGTAAGAGGGGGAATGGCTCGCCAGAGACGGAGAAAGAAGTCTGCGTCCATGTCGTCCGAATGTTGCATCAGGCGGCTGGAGGTGGGGCAATGAAGAGAGAGAAAAAGGGAAAGAGAGAGAAGAGAGGATGAGAGAGAGAGACAGAGAAGAGAGAAGGGAGGACGGGATCTGGAACGGGAAGTGGAGAGAGAGAGAGAGAGCGAATGAGAGCGAGGGAGAGGGAGTGAGAGAGAGAGAGAGTAAGAGCGAGAGAAAAAAGGAGGGTGGGGGTGGCCAGAAGTACGGGAAAAGCGCTCGCCATCCACTCGTCTGCCTTGCGTATATAGCCGAGCGGCTGGACTCTGCCGGTGAGCAGGGACTAAGTCAAAAGTGCACCTTGACTGCCACCCGAAATTGTTTCAAAAAATTTTTTTCACATTTATTTAAACAAAAACCTTTTGGCTTCTTCATAAAAAATAATTTTAATTCACTTATAAAAATAAGGCAAAAATGTGCAATTAATAGTTAATTATTTCGTCACTTAAATCTTACGTTGTGCTATATGTAATTCCGATGGTGATACGTTATGTGTTTCCTGGTGTTGTTGTTTACACTCATGCGATTGCTGAAAGTGACCACTTCTCTCTCTATCTCTCCGCTCTCCCTCTGTCTCCTCTTTTTTTGCCCTGTCATCCTATCTCCCGTTTGCTTCCTTTTCTCTCTTTCCCTTCCTTTCTTTCCTTCTTTCGTTCTTTATCTATACCTTACTTCCTTCCTTCCTCCTCCAATAGTGCACTTCTCTCATTCTTTGTCTCTCTTTTGCTTTCTCTCTCTCGCTCTCTCTTTCTCTCTCTCTCTCTCCCTCTCTCTCTCTCTCGCCAGTCCAATATGCGTTTCCCTCTGCTTTCCCGATGCGCTCAAGCTGACTATAGCAGCAGCTCTTTTCATGAAGACAGCTTGTGTACTAGTTTTATTTGGTGCTTATGTATCTTAAAATATTGTCACAATTATTCTGTAATATTTTTTATTTATTTATATCTTCATATTCCATTTATGAAACAAATATTTTGATGTGACAGTATAAATATCAGAAGAGAATGAAATAAATCTTCATGGTGTTTCCAACATTTTCTCTAAAACCCTATGAGTCAAATCCGTGTTGTTTTCGTAAAGCCTATAGTGGCGAGTGCTATAAATAGCTTGGCAATCTTAATCCGACGGGTTGCTGGAGAGGAAACTCAATATCGCAGATGATGAAATTCCGTTTGCGTTTGTTAACGCTATACGCAAATGAACGTGTCCACGTATTCTTTTCCGATTTCCATTCGAGCTTGCCAGTTTTCATATACGTATGATCGTCTCTCTCTCTCTCTCTCTCTCTCTCTCTCTGCCTCTAACTTTGGTTGCTATTTAGATACCTATGTATGTAATATATATAATACGTATGTATGTATGTACATACATACGTAAGTGTACTTCCGCTGCACTCTAGTGACGTCCTTCCGCATGGCAAATAAAACGTCTGCGTATTTCTCTCATCTGTCATTTCCCTCCGTTCGCTAATATCAGCACACAAAACGTTTTTATGTTACTCTTCTTTCATTTCCGTTCCTTGGCTTCTTTTCATTCTTTCTCGGTCTCTCTCTCTCTCGTCCGAATTCTCTTTCACTTCCCCTGCTTCTCTCTCTCTTCTCTGCTATCCATGCACTCTCTCTCTCATCTCTTATGATTTGCCCGCGTGAAGACAACGCTTCGACGAAATGCTGAAGAATGGAGCCATGGTAGCCGGGCTCAATTTTATGTGTCTGCTTCTCTTCTCACCTCTCTCCCTCTCACTCTCTTCTTTCTCCCTTTTCTACCCTCTCTCTCTCACTCTTCTACGCTATATAGCACTCTCTTTCATCCATTTGGTTCTATCTCTTTGTCACTAGACAGGCGAGCGAGCGGAATAAGGACGCACGCCGTTCAGGGTGACCGACGGACACCATGGAACGAGAGAGAGATAGGGGAGAGATAGAGAAAGAGAGAAAAAGAGGTTGAAGAAAGAGAGAAGGAAGATAGAAGAAAAGGAAGAAAAGAAAGAGAGAGAGAGAGAGAGAGAGAGGCAGAGAGAGGAGGAGCGAGAGAAAGGGAGCATAGCGACTGTGAAACAAAGAGAGAGGTAAGAGCAAACGGAAAGGAGCCATATCGGACAGCGATATATAAGAGTGGAAGGCGAGAGCGGCAATAGCTTCACCGCGACAAGAACGGAAAGGACAAGGAAATGCTAGAGTGAAGTGAGAGCGAGAGTGTATGGTTTTGTCTCTCGCTCTTCCGCTCCCACACTCCTCTTTGTCTTCCTGATACTCTTTGACTTTCTTTCTCCCTCTTTTTCATTCTTTCTTTTCCTCTCTCGTCTCTCTCATTCGCTCTCTCTCTCTCTCTCTCTCTCTCTCTCTCTCTCTCTCTCTTTGACGAACATCCCTGGTGAGTCCGCCCCTCGTTGCCGCCGAATAAGAGCGTTCTTCTCCTTCTCACAAGTGCACAGTTCACAGGCTTCTAATCAGTGAACTGCGAGTGTGACAGTTTTGGCCACCTCCCTAGTTCCCATTCCCCGGTTTCACGATCATGTTTTCATATTGCGCCTTGTTATACGTTACGATCAGCGTGTTAAACTCGTGTTTCCCCGAGAAACTATTATGTTAATTGTGTATCATAAATAATAATATAACAATTACAGCTTAAAATAATGATACATTAATTGTTCACTTCTTCAGTTAACAGAAGACTCAAAAAAGGATGACTTCCGAGGGCGCTAAGCACTTCCCTTCCTTTGGCACGAACGCCATCCACGTTGGACAGGAGCCCGAGCAGTGGGGCATGAACCAGGTGGGAAGAAGTATTCTCTGGCATAACATTATAAGTATAGCCTGCTAAGTTGTGTACATTTGAGGCTGCGAGAAAGTATGATAGCTCGTAGAGTTTCAGCCATGTTATGCCCGTAGCACATATGTACATATATTTGTGCATACATACATGTATGTATGTAGTTCATTGGCACTAACATAAGGTCCAAAGTACGCTGTACTTGTAGAATGATACATAAAAATAATGAAATAAATAAATATTAAATATATATTAAAGCAATAAATGTTGGTAAAAGCCACGATAGTATATTAGAGTTTATTGCCACAATGGACATCGCTAGACAACGCACGTTATCAGTCCGAGAGCACTCGTCCCTTTGGTTTGCATTGTTCGTTCTTATCAAACTCTGACGAATTCATAAGCTGTGTGGCTGCTAGAGTGTGATAGCGATAAGAATATGGGCTACTTTCACTGATATAGCGAATAGACTGTAAACGAAGAAAAGAAAGAGCTGACAACATCATGTATCATCAAAGGGCGAATGGATCACTCTCTTCTTCATTGCCAACCAGCCACATCTGCCTTTCCGACCCTGTGATAGTCTGATGATAGGTGGAGGTTTAAGCTCTGACGCTCTCTCTTTCTCTCTCTCTCTCTCTCTCTCCAATTTCCACTCTCTCTACCATGTCATCTCTCTCATTAACTTTCCTTCTATCGTTCTCTCCGTCACTGTTCGCAATACCTCTCCAACTATCTATGAATCTCGGTATGTCTTTACTTCTCTTTTTTTCTATCTAACCGCCATTAATATCTGTTTGTCATCTTAATTCCTCCAAGAGACGGCGCATGACGTGCTCAAGAGCAACCACGTGGTCAAACAAAGATTCACGAGACAAATACGAAACGTGGCGTGATGCGAAGGCGTGAGAGGGTGGAGAGAGGTAGACAACGAGTGTGTAGGAGAGAGAACAGAGAGTCCATGAGAAAGAGAGAGAGAGATAGAGAGAAGGAGTGAGATGTAAAGCTGCATTTATTGTGGGAATAAAAATAATAGAGATAACAGCTCAAAAAGGGTCAAATAAGCAGACTAGATTTGGGATACTGAGACATGAGAGAAGCAGACGTTTCTTATCACCTGCTCAGCGACACTACAATCGCCGGATTGGACATTTGTAACCGAACAATAATTTAGTAAATAAAAGGAGGTAAAGAGAAGACGCTGTAAAAAAGTTATAAAAAGTTTTTTCTTTGGAAAAATGCCAAAACAACTTTCTTGGCAACCAGCCAAATTGCAAATTTGCTTTGAAAAAAACTTCCCTCTCTCTCAAGGTGGTGCCGATCATCTCGACGTCGTCGACCTACAAGCAGGACCGGCCGGGTGAGCCGAAGGTGCACGACTACTCGCGTGCAGGCAATCCGACTCGCGACGTCCTCCAGAAGAATCTCGCTTCTCTCGAGGACGCCAAGTACTGTAAGTTTAGGCCGTTTTTGATTTCTCCCGTATTCTTCTTCTTCGCACGGATTCAAGCAGATATTTTTCAACCAAATGGTCTTTTTAGAGCGAAAATAGTTGTCATAAATTGTATGTAATTGAATGATATTTATTTTATAATTAAGTTCCTCTTATTTCCATACAGGCCACGTCTACGCGTCGGGACTCGCGTCCAGCATGGCGATGGTGAACATTTTGAAGTCCGGCGACCATATCATCTGCTCCGATGACGTCTACGGAGGTTTTTTAGCCTTTTATTTACGTTTTAAACTATAAAAAACAATGATGCAACAAATGGAGAAATAAGATAAAATAATGAAGAAGGTTCTCTCAAATGGAAAAAGAAGGATCAAGTAATGAAAACAAGAATCTCCAGGAACTCAGCGCTTCCTCCGCCGCGTATCCGTGCCGCACCACGGGATGGAGGCTTCCTTTGTCGACCTCACGGACGAGGCAGAGCTCGAGAAGGCATTCAAGCCGAACACTAAGGTTGGACGAACGAGAGAGAGAGAGAGAGAGAGAGAGAAGGTGAGGAGGAGAGAAAAACCATCAATGAAAATTGTTTACGGAAAAGATATCGATAGCGAGAAATAAAGAAATAATGGACCGAGAGAGAGAGAAATGCAGAGTTCGTGAAACGAGAGAAATGGTCCTCCTCTCATTCAGATGATCTGGTTCGAGTCGCCGTCGAACCCACTTCTGAAGGTCGTGGACATCGAGATGGTCGTGGCCGCCGCCAAGCATCGCAACCCGGACATCATCGTCGTCGTTGACAACACCTTCTTGTCGCCATACTTCCAGGTATCCTATTGCAGAGAGACTATTAACATTTTTTGATAAAAAAATTTGATAATAAATAAGAAAATTATGTCTCACCAATAATGCTTACTCGACTAAAAATGCCAAGTGCTTGCTTTCAAGATGACGTCAAAAAATTATTACTTACTTATTTACTTCGATATATCATAGAGTTTGATAAGTTCATAATGATAAATGAATTCTATTGAAGTGAAATACATAATAAACATCTGTAAAAAAATAATGTTAAAACTTGTTTAAATGAGACTAATAAATGCCATAAATCACAACTATTTTCTAGCGTCCCCTCTCACTCGGAGCCGACGTCGTCGTGCACTCTCTCACTAAGTACATCAACGGCCACTCGGACGTCGTCATGGGCGCCGTGCTCACGGACAGGGACGACATCCAGAAGCATCTCTTCTTCCAGCAACTCGGTGAGATCTACTGACTATTGCTCGCTTTCTCTCTATCTCTCCTTCTCCGTCTTTCTCTCTGCTCCATCTCATCTCCTCTTTCTTTACCTCTTTCTTTCCTACTCCCTCTCTCTCTCACACACGTCTTCCTCTCATCTGTCCCTCATCCCTTTCCTCTCTCTTCTCCCTCTCATCTCTCCTCTCCTCTTTCTCTCTCTCTTCTCTTCTCCTATATCTCTCTCTCTCTCTCTGCTCCCTCTCATCTCTCCTCTCTCTCTCTAGCCGTCGGCGCCGTCCCCTCTCCCTTCGACTGCTATCTCGTGAACCGTGGCATCAAGACGCTGCATCTCCGGATGCGCGCGCACTACGAGAACGCGCTGGCTGTCGCGCACTTCCTCGAGGCGAACGAGCGAGTCACCAAGGTTTTATTTTCTTAAATTATTTAATTAATCAATTAATCAATTAATTAATTAATTTTAAAATAAGAAGATAAAATAATAATATATTCATACATTTTTCCAGGTCCTCTACCCCGCCCTCCCATCGCATCCTCAGCACGCCGTACATGTCAAGCAGACACTCGGCATGTCCGGCATGATCTCCTTCTATCTCAAGGGCGATCTACCCGAGAGCCGCGACTTCCTCGCCGCGCTCAAGGCGGGAATCATTGATATTTGAATTTTGGATTTCTGAAGAAGAAGAAGAAAAAAACATCTTTATATAGGTTCTTGATGAATCTAGTATGTACATAAGTTCAGAATATAAGCAATACCCCATTTTGGTGTGCTTACCGTAATCCTTTCAGGTGTTCACTCTCGCCGAATCACTCGGTGGCTACGAATCGCTCGCCGAGTTGCCGTCTGTCATGACGCACGCTTCAGTACCCGAAGAGGTATGGCATCCGCACTTGGCACACTAAAATTGGAGACAATTGAAGATCATACATTTTTGAATTGCTGAAAATTGCGGGAAAATAATATGCCACATTTTTCCTCTTCAGGACCGCGCCAAGCTCGGCATCACTGACAACCTGATCAGGCTGTCGGTCGGAGTCGAAGACATGGAAGACCTCATCGCCGATCTCGACCAGGCACTCAAGAAGGCGGTCAGTCAATATTGTAATTTTTTTGTTGAAAAAATAAAAAGCTCTAAAGTACTAAAACTATAGCATCTTAGAGATAGACAAACAAGTTTAAGATTATTTCTGAAAAAAAGGATTAGTTCTATTATACGTACACCATAAGAATATGAATCAATAATATTAATAGTAAAATAATTACCGTTACTTTTTTCAGATTCCCAGCGTGCCCAAGGCATAAGTAGGCATCGATCAGCTTTTTTTTTGTTTGTTTCCTGTCGTTCTGCCCTAACCAAAACGAAGAAGAAGAAGAAAGAAAGAAAGAGACGGTTCGCTCTATGAGATTTACACCGGCTTTTCAAGCAAAGATTACGGCTATCGCAGGACTTTGTTTAGTGCTTGTAATGGCTAAAATATTGTTGCTTTTTTTGGCGTTTACACAACGAACATCTCCTTTCTATTCGTTCCAAGTTTAACGAGAGGTGTTTTATATAGCTTTAAAATAAATAGAAGAGCTTTTAGACCATGCGTACCTTATGCCAATAGTAAAGTGTATATCACATACATATATATATATATATATATATATATATATATATATATATATATATATATATATATATATATATATATATGAAACACCTCTCTCTAACAAGTACAATCTATGCCTTATTACTCTTATGAACCGATTACGTAGTGCCGATTCATTGTTGGCTAGCCATTGGTCATCTCGCTTCGTTTATTTTTCTTTTTAAAATATATTTCTAAAAATATTCTAGTTTTCCTTTATAATTGCTAATGACTGTGTCAAATTCGACACTCGCTTTGCTCTAGTGCGGGCTATGCTCGTTTCTTTTTTGTAATTTCTCTGTTTCTTTATGTCTCTATCTCTCTCCCCCTCTCTTATGTTCTATCTCATCTTCCATCTATCTCTCTCTATTTCTCTCTCATATCTTTTGTCTCTCTCTGTTCTTCCTATCGCTTGCTTATAAAAACCGTGCACCACTCGTCTCGCCTCCATCATTTCCACCCTTGGTTCTTTCGTTGATTGTTTGCTACTTTCCATCGCTATCTGAAGACGATAAAAGTCGATATCGAATGAATTGTTGTGAAGGAATCATATTTCCTGTAGCGCTACACGAACACTGAAAAGTTAATTCTTTGCTAATTATTCATTACATTACGAAAACACTTTAGAAAGAAACCAAAGAAGGAAAATAAATCTATTAAGAGATATGAAAGTGTTACCATCGCTGCTGCAGGAACAACAACGTAAAAAGCGAATCAAAAAACGACTGGAATCGATTGCATGCCGAACAAATTTTTCCCATAAAAATAGATGAGAGATTCAGTGAAAGTCAAATATTTGTGAATAATCTTTCTTGAAATATACTAAGAAGCGAAGCTTCATAATTTTCTTGATCTAAAAGAATTTTTGAAATTGCACACTTTCTCATGCTCTCATACCCCATCTTCATTCAGACCGATATAGCATGTATGTATGTATGTAAAAAATTGTGAGTGATTTAGCACATGAACGAGTCCAATTTTCTACTATCAGCCCGCTATCAATTCTACAAACTTTCCTAATTGTAAATCCATAATGTTGCTTTCAATTGTGTATACTAAAAATCCACCAATGTAAATGCTTCGACAAAAGCAACCGTAAAAATATGTATTAAGCGATAATACTATGTATTTGGTCAACTAGAGAGAAACAGTATAATGAACTAATAACGGAATTTCAATTCCGTACATATATTCGGTTCGTACAGAAACGAGAAAGAAAATTCCATAATACCTTTGATACTAACGATAAATAGAGTTTTTATGCTGAAATAAAGTTTATCGGTCGACATGCTTTTAGCAATTTTGAAGACCAATCATGCACAGGAACGAGGTTGGCGCCAGTAGA
Source organism: Allodiplogaster sudhausi (assembly GCA_945643635.1). Classification (NCBI taxonomy): domain Eukaryota; kingdom Metazoa; phylum Nematoda; class Chromadorea; order Rhabditida; family Diplogasteridae; genus Allodiplogaster; species Allodiplogaster sudhausi. Next base: position 10,934,969 of record CALZFC010000005.1, read on the forward strand.
GAGAGAGAGAGAGAGAGAGAGAGGGGGGGGGAAATAGATCGAATGTCTATTGCTCCCTTCACGGTTCGGATGTCCTTCATTTTTTGCATTCTTTCTGGGTGTTCCAAGTAGGGATGAACTGCTGTTACACCTCGTCTCAAATCCGCTCATTTCTATTTTGCCCTGCTTTCTGTCATTCTCTCTCTCTCTCTCTCTCTCTCTCGTCTCTCTCTCTCTCTCTCGTCTCTCTCTCTCAATCTCTCTCTCTCTCTCTCTCGTCTCCCTCTCACTTTCTTATCTCTTAATCTCCTCCCTCTTTCTTAATTCACGGTCGTCAATATCTGAAGGACACCCGATGAATTCAAGGCAGGTTAAAAAAAACATAACGGACCATTACCTCCATGACTTTTTAATGGCTGAGAGCGAGTGATATCCCACTGATAGGATGACTATAAAAGGCGAACGACTAGCGCAGGAGAAGACATCGACATTACTCCTGCTTTTCCTCTTCAGCTGCTTCATTTGAGAAGATTGCCCTTCTTTTCTTTTCTCCTGGAATTAATCCACCTTAGAAATTGTAAATTCTCTGTTATGAATTCTGAAAAAAATACCAAATATGATACTACTAAAATTTTAGAGGAGATGTCAGAAAAGACTCGCTTCTTGGTCGCCACGACGTCGGCGGTCACCGGCGGCATCACGCTTCTCATGCTTTTAATCGTTGGCAATATGTTCAGCGACATCAACGCCTTCTACGACGAGGCCATCGGCGACATGAGCGAGTTCAAGGTTGGCTGCCGATTCACGCTGTCATTTCAATACACTTGTAAATGTGTACATACTTAAATAAAGCCTATGCCTGCATATTTTAAGTACCTGTCAGAACAGATGCAGGAAGTTCATCGGAAAAGTCACAAACTATTTCTTGACGTTTTTTTGTGAAGATACCCGGGTGCGAATTCTTAACTGGCCATGACGAGCTTTCTTTAAGATGCTTGCGGACAGCGCATGGCACGAGCTGATCCTCTCGAATGGCGCAGCCGCCTCGGACCGTTCATCAAACGACCTCTCCGCAATTCATCGCCCAAAGCGATCAAATGGCTCTTGTGGCTGCGCAATTGGCGCCAATAACTGCAAGCGTGGCCCGCCTGGCGCCCCCGGAAGGCCTGGCGCCAAGGGCAAAGATGGCAGCCGCGGAGATCCCGGCGTTCCTGGCACTCATGGAGTCGGCATGATGTCCGACAACGCCGGAGGCTGCATCGCCTGCCCGGCCGGACCAGCAGGAGACCGCGGCCCGGACGGCGACGTCGGAGAGCCCGGACGAGATGGCCACCCCGGACAGCCTGGCCGACGTGGTGAGAACGGCAGACGCGGAGATCGGGGATCTCCTGGCGAGCTTGGCCTCCCTGGCCACGACGGTCGACCTGGCAGCCATGGGCATAACGGCCGAAATGGCAAGCGGGGCCACGGAACGCGCGGCCAGCCCGGACGCGCTGGCACTCCTGGACGGCATGGCAAGCCCGGTTACCGAGGACAGAATGGACACGCGGGAAATCGTGGTCCTCAAGGACCGCCTGGCACTCCAGGAAGTGACGGCTACCGCGGAGTGAACGGTGCTAGCGGAGCGCCAGGGTCTGTCGGCTCTCCTGGATCAGATGCTTCCTATTGCCCCTGCCCGCCGCGAACTGCTGGCGTCTCTGGAAATGGGCAAGGCAATGCCGCACACCATGATGGCTCGCTTAGAGGTCATAACTCACCCTCCACTCGCCGTCCCTTGGACGCGCATGCCCCAGCGGCCGCTCCTTACCGCCATTAGAAAACATGTTCATTGTTGTTTTCGACTTCTCATGGTTGCAATTCTTTATTTTATACTCCGCAATGTATTTATACATGTACATATAAAATTTTGAGTCTGTCTTATTTACTTTCTTTGAACTGTCTTCTTAATGACAGTTCCAATGATTTTACTTTTCCATCAATACATTATAGAACTGAGATCGCATTTTTCTTGCAGTTGTTAGAATAGGGGTACCTTTTTTTGATGAAATGCCTGCTGAAAATGGGTGATCAAAAATTCAAGCTTCAATCAGCGATATGAATCTGGATATTTCATAAAGATGAGCCGAAGGTTAATGCAACTTTATTTACATATACATATGTTTTAAATCGAGTTCAATTTTGATGAAGAGAGCGTGATAATAGATTAGTCAGAAATGAGGATTGCCGGTGAACGAAAGAAGGGATACTTCAACAGACTGAACTTGGAACTCGAATTTGCATGCATAGTTAACTTTACTAAATTAGTCCTTTGAATAATTTTTCATTACTACAATTATTATAATGACAGAGAACTTTCTAGAAATCTATTGTCATGACCCAGGGTCGACCTACTCTCGGGAAGCCCCGCCCCTTGGGCGGGGGCGACCTGAGGGAGCTCAAGAGCGGGCAGTGGCAGAGACCCGGCCCTGCCCGGCGGTCGTTCCCCCCCCCCCCTTCCCTTCTCAATTTATGCCGCCGGCAACGACGCAACTTTGTCGTCCACTCCAAGGGAGAGCAGGCCGAGAAGTTCGGCAATCTTGCCCACGCGAAGGCGGAGGGCGGCCAGAGCAAGGTGCAGCAGGCCGAAGCGAAGCGAGCCTTCATCGCCGCCGTCTCAGGCCTCATGCCCAACGACCTCAAGGAGCGCATCAAGGGTCTCCATGCTCGTATCTGCAAGCTCGAGGCGGACAAGTACGATCTGGAGAAGCGTCACGAGCGGCCGAGCGACAGCGCCAGCTGGCGAGGAACAAGGCGCTCCAGAAGGGAAGGGGGGGGGGGAACGACCGCCGGGCAGGGCCGGGTCTCTGCCACTGCTCGCTCTTGAGCTCGCTCAGGTCGCCCCCGCACAAGGAGCCGAGCTTCCCGATGGTAGGTCGATTTTTATTTCGGGTATGATGAAGGGATGCTCTGTCATCATTTTCTACTGTGTCATGGCCGGTGCCTGGTTGCCTCTTTAGCTTCCTCTCCATTCCTTCCTCTTGACTACTCTCCTCCCATGCGTACGTCGCGCGCATTGGAGATTGCAAGGAGTGTACTGGGAAAGAGTATTGTCCATTCGTGGTTCACAGCTCCATGATCATCGTGCTATTCATTTAGTAAAATTCACAATATAGGTGGGAAACTACCTGAAGAGATTCGGCAGAAGCTTGAAATAGCCTCTGCCATTTGGTGTTTGGGTGTGCGCTCTCTCTCAGATGCGAGCGCGGGTCGCGTTGCGGTTGTTGTCCTCGGAAGGAGGGGAGGGGGTGTGAGGGAGTGTTTCGTCATTCTACGCCTCAAGTGTCCACGAGAGACGGTTAGGTTCCCACCCATTCCCGCCCTTAAGAAGAGAGTCGGGAGGTTGCTGATCGCAGGCTATGCCAGAGTGGGTTCAAAACCGCGCTGGGCTTTCTCCAGGTGGAGCATGAGTTCTTTGCCGGCCAGGCAGAGAGACCAAGACGATAACACTGAGCGGTCGAAAGAGTCATGAGGACAGTTAAGAGAATATTTGGTTAAGGACAATATTTAGCCGGGAAGAGGTATTTCAGCATGAATAGCCGTAGATAGCCGAGCACGGCCTTGAAGTCCAAAGATATAAGTAGAGAGTGAGGCCGCAGTTTGCGCGGCCTCGGGATTTTGGGACTGACCAGGGAATAGTCAAAAGCCCTACGTTCAGAAATAGGATTTAGGGCTCAATCAAAAGCCCTTGAAATTTTAGGTTTCGGAATGAAAAGCGTAGCTGATGCCATGCATATATATGTATAATTGAGTCTGGGGGGAAGGGGCGATTGTTTCAAGGTTCAAGGTCTTCTTTTGGTCACGATTTTGTGGTTAGTTTTACGGGCGCCTTCGGCGACGCTTTCCGCGAGAGCTGCCAAGTTCCATGTCGAAAGTCGATGGGTGGCAGCGGCTCTTAAATCGGGAAGGCGTCAGCTCAGTTTTGATCACCAGGTTTCGGTCATGGTACCAATTGGTAACTTTTGTTACTGTTCCCTTAACGCACAAGCAGATTAGTGTGCAGGCTCTGACGGCGACGACAGGTTCAGCAATTCTGGGACAGCACGGGGGTTGGAGGCCTCAGTCAGGGGCCGCGTGGCTTTAGGCAGTGGCGCTGCCTTTATCCTGTGCCGAATTCTTGCTTCTTAGGGTAGTTTGGTCCACCACTGGGGTGGCATACGGGGTTGTTATTAGAACTCTTAGTTTTTCCGTACTTGTTAACCTTGTCCTTAGGCTTGCCTCACGGACTAGCCTGACGTTTGGTTTTGCCTCACTAGCTACGGGCGCAGGTTACTGCATGAAAAGGGGGGGCTTTTTATAACAGAGGTGAACATAGTCCTAATATGTTGAGTGGGTTGCAGTGCTTGCACAGTTCATAGCGGAAACCTTGAACTCATTTCGGTGAACAGAGTTGCTAATTGTGTAGGCTGCTCCCTATGTTTTTTAGCGTATCTTGTACTGCTCATTCCTCTGAGACGCGATAGTTTTGTCAGCATACGATTCTTGTTCATTTTGTTTTAAAGTCCATGTGTATGCAAGCCTGGGAATGTTAGGCTTCATTGCATAGTAGAAAGCAACCTTGCTATGTAAATTTGCATACGTCTGTTGACTGATGTGGCTTAGTATTCCGAGTGATCTGTTTTGCCCATGAGCACAGTTGTATGGACACGGACGATAAAGGCGTAAACAGAAATACGGATGTTGGGAGCGAGCATCTGAGAGAGCGGGGTTCCAAACAGAGGTTATGGTGGGCGACGGAAGGAGCGAAGCGAACTGTAGGAGCCACCATAACGATGATTTCGCAGACTGCAGAAACCTGCTGCTTAATTTCTTTAATAACTGCTGCTCTGTGCACATTGTCACGTTTCTTTTTGAATCGAAATGATGTCGAAATAGAACAAAGAGAATGGGAGAGGCGATGGAAGACGAGAGGAAAAGGAAGTGAGTGCGAAGGAATAGCTATATTTATTTGATGCTAATGAGAAACCTTGTTTTCCCTGCTTCCCGGGGTAGCAGAAGCAATGTTTTCTTGGGACGATTGCGCGAGTGAAAATAAGCCATTACCAGTGTTACACGAGACTACTCAGAAGAACAGGTCGAATAAGATCATTATGAATTCCGGTTTTTTTTCCAAAAAAAAAATAACTCCATTAAAAACCTGGATGTTTTTAATGGTTTTTTTTAAAGAAAAATCTGTCTCTCTATGCCTTTTTGCCTCTTTCGCTCCGCTCTCGCCCTCCCTCTTTTCTCTCTCTCTCGCTCTCTCTCTCTCCTCTCTCTCTCATTTAGTTGCAATCTTCTTTCCTCTCCTCGTACTCTCTCCCTCTGCAGTGATAACGAATACCTTGAATAGTTCAACTCACAAAGACGACTCCTGATAATCACGTAGAGATTTTGCAAGAATTGGCACTCTTTAATGTGGTATAATCACATGTCTCATAAAAATTAGCATAACGAACTTCTCAAAGGAGGAACTTGCGTCACTTCTACAAGCATCAGAATAGTTTGAGAAATGACTAGAGCATTGAGGAATCATTTCATCTAGTTTTCGTAATCATAAGATGATATTCCGTTTGATGCAAGTACCCAAGAGAGTGTCCGTATTAAGACGAGTAAGCAGAGAAAAGGTGCAAAAAAACAATTGCAACAGCAAGGGAATTGAGACGTTTAACACATCTAAGTAACAAGTCGATTCTGGATAAAGAAATAGGGATCGAAAGAAAGAAAGAGAGAGATATATTTAAAAAAGGATAATCAGATCAGAACAGGAAGAAATCGATTGGGTTGCATTTAGAAGATATTAACTGGTCAGCGTTATGTCATGCTAAAAGGTTAAAAACGCTTATTACGGGTTGCATTTAGCAGATATTAACCGGTCAGCGTTATGTCATGCCACTTTAAAAGGTTAAAAAAACACTCATTACAATTGATATCTTCAAAAATGAGCAAATAGAGAGAGAGAGAGAGAGAGAGAGAGAGAGAGAGAGATAGAGGGAGAGAGACTGAGAGAGACGTAATAATCTCACTCGTTCCCTCCTAGTAGTATTGACCTCCTCGGCCTCCTCAACCACCTCGCCCTCCGCGGTCTCCGCGTCCACGATAGCCTCCAATTACTTTATTTCAATACTTTTTTTTATTAAGGCAAAAAAAGCTCAAGAAAGGCAGGATGCAAATAATGTAATTTCACCCTACTTTTTCAAAATGAAAAATCAATTAAAAAAGTATAAACATAAATTTTAAAAAAAAAAGAAAAGATAGACAACCAACCACCACGGTCATAAGGCCAGCGCTGAGAGACCGAGGGAGGAGGAGCGCTCCAAGAGTTCGGCGGTAGTGCCCGCCCTGCGGTCGGTGCACGTGGTGCGCTTCTCGGGTAGCACCAATCTGGCAAGACATATATGATTAAAAATCCATATCATAAGCCTTCAATTATCTCATTTAAATAAAAAAAAAAGATTTTGAAAAAATGCAAACATCAACAAGGCAGGTTACAAATTTAACTTAACCCTAAAAGTTTTTCAAAAATGAAATTCAATTAAAAACGCAATATAAAAATATATGTTAATTCTTAACAGTTTCCAGATTGCACAGATTGAATTACGAATTTTTACACAGCAATTAATTGTTTTCTAAATCATCTATCTACTAGCAGACTCCATTTACCAACCCCAACATATGGTTAGTTTATTATGTCTAGCCTCCGCCTCTACTCCAGCCTCCAATTATTGCATTCTAATTATTATTTAAAAAAAAATTGTATAATATAAAAAAAAAGCTCAACAAAAGCAGGTTATAAATAATTTAATACACTAAAAAATTTTTAAAAGAAATATCAATTTGAAAATACATTCTAAAAAATAGATATTTATTTAAGAAAAACAGGAAACAAAGACAACCCACCACCATCGCGATGAGGCCTGAACTGATGGCCACCTCCTCCTTGTCCACCTCTGAATCCCCGTCCTTCGAGTTCTGCCTGCGGATGTCGTCGATCTTCCCATTCATCTCCATGCCAGCCGTTGTAGGAGGAGCCATCTGAAAGTTAATGTACATATTTAATTATTCGGCGGAGAACTCCGTAAAGGAATAAAGTTTGTTTTACTTCTTAAACTAATAATAGATTAAAAAGAAAAAAGACAAACCAAGTCGCGGAGGCTGCGGTGGTGAAGTGTTATCTGGAAAGGGTAGCTCTGGAGGCCAGAATGCTGTCGGGTTTAAACCTGCCCGTTCACGACGAGACCATTCAATCGATAATTGCCCTGAAAAATGTCTGTTAGCTATAGAGCCTTAAGCGGAGTCGAGGAGGACGGGGGGGGGGGTATAGAGAGAGGCCTTTTATCTGGTGGCCTTAGGGCTCGCCGGGGGAAAAGAGCAAAATTCACCCATTCACGAGTCATACCGATTTTACGATTGGGGTGAGTGAATGCCGTTTTCTTTTGTCTTCGAAGCGGCATTCGAAAGTGGCAAATAGAGTAGTGTCTGTATGTCGTGAGTGGAGACAAGCGAAGAAAAACGCCAACATTTGAGTATTTACCGCTGCCACGATGTGAGAGACCCGCAATGAGAAGACAGATACAGAGAGAGAGAGAGAGAGAGAGAGAGAGAGAGAGAGAGAGAGAGAGAGAGAGAGAGAGAGAGAGAAAGAGAGGGGGAGGGTGAGAGGGGGAGAGCGAGAGAGAGTGAGGAAATCCCAATATATCAACGCCTTTTAGCTATGCTACACATTCGCCCTAATAATAACGAAGTTGTAAACTCATATATTTAACACAAGTTACAATAACAAGATTATCACAGAATCAGGGCCCAGTCTCTGATCGTATAATAAACTTGTTATTGTAAGTTTTTGTGAACTCACGCATCCTCTGCTCGTCCTCCTGTTTCTTCTTCGCAGCCGCGTCCGTCTTGTCCAACGGCTCCTCATGCAACTGGTCGACTTCGGAGTGACCGTTTCTCTTCATTGCCACCTGAAATACTCGAAAAATTAATGTTTATTTCTCTTCATTTCTTCAAAAAAAAAAAACGCAATTTCAAAAGCACCATTACGTTTGCCTTAAATTTAAATAACTTCTGAGTTTTCGCTTATCAAAAATTCATATTTCCCCTCTCTACTATAAGATTAATGTCATAGATTTAAGAGAGCCTCTCTGTAAGCATCAAGCAGCCCTCCATGGGGGCCTGCCCCGGGGTAAAAATTTTTGATTTGGCTATCCAAAATTTAATCAGGGGTACCTATGCACACTATGAAGAAAATTAGAAGGTCAATTTTGTTATAAAATTTTTTCCTTGATTGGGCATGCAAAAGTAGGGGAAAAGTTTAAGTGCACATAACTTTCTTTAACATCAATATTTTTCAATTTTCTTTTTTTTATTGGCATCATCGTTGGATTCTAAACAAAAACTGCCCAGATGTTTCAGTCAGCTATTTCATTTTCACATCGAAAAATTACTTTTAATATTTGAATTTGACGGTTAAGTACCTTATACTCATTTGTGTGTGGGTGTTATATCTCAAAATGTAGAGCATTAAAAACTGTATAACATACCTTCTTTTCGTTTAGCCTGGATGTCTCCCAAGCTGTCAAAAATAGCCTCAAATTGGCGTACCTCGGATCTGTGGGATTCAAGGAATGCGTGAAAAAGATGTTAAATTCTTGTTGTAACATAAAATGAATCATTTCATTCGATTCAGCTTGTTCCTTTTCATGAAATCTCCCTACAAAAATTTCATAAAAATATCAATTTCCATGAAAATAACGCATTTTTCGATTTTTCTGCAATTGTCAGAAAATGACCTAAAACTATTCAAAGCGCTGCATTTTCAATGTTTTTAGCGAGAACAGAATGCGGATAATACTGTTCAGTACGCGACACAATTCTCTACATTATACATCCATTACATCTGGATAGGGCGTCCCCACCAATGACAGTATCGATTTTTCAATGGCGGTCGCGTCAAAACTGACAGATCCGCATTTTCCAACTTTTCGTGCAATCTTAATGTTTCGTACTCATCCAATACATTATTCTGCTCCACGAAGCACACTAAGGTCAGAATCGATGTTTGTTTTGCAGATTTCCCGTGGTAAAAGCCCGCAAAAGGGTTTGCACGCGCGCGGATTTGAACCTGCGACCCATGACATTCGACTTGCACAACCAATTGGCGAAAGTGACATAAAAAAATTCATTTCTGGAAAATGCCAAAACCAATCTTAAAGGTTGACCTATCAACCGATAGCTATTTTTGCGCTCTATCGAAATAAATATATCCGCCAAAATGTGTAAATTGGCAGCAAGGCCAAATAAGTGGCCAAAATATTCGAACCCAAAAAAGTAGATCAAACAATCTCTACATCGTAATGTGATGTATGGGATAGTTGCTCGTCTTTGCGAAAGCTATCGAATGGCATATAACATGTGGCGATAAGTTCAATCTGCGAGCAATAACAGCCGCTAAAATATCCCCCCCCCCCCAAATATTGACTTTTCAACGGACTCTAGGGCACTTTTTCGGTACTCCAGCCGAATAGCAAATAGTGACTGATAAATAATGTCCTCTCTATTAGTAAGAGTACCGAAAAAGTACCCTGAACTCCTTTGGAATGTCAATTTATTGGTGATATATTACCGCGGCTGTTATTGCTCGCAGATTGAACTTATCGCCACATGTTATATGCCATTCGATAGCTTTCGCGAAGACGAGCAACTATCCCATACATCACATTACGATGTAGAGATTGTTTGATCTACTTTTTTGGGTTCGAATATTTTGGCCACTTATTTGGCCTTGCTGCCAATTTACACATTTTGGCGGATATATTTATTTCGATAGAGCGCAAAAATAGCTATCGGTTGATAGATCAACCTTTAAGATTGATTTTGGCATTTTCCAGAAATGAATTTTTTTATGTCACTTTCGCCAATTTGTTGTGCAAGTCGAATGTCATGGGTCGCAGGTTCAAATCCGCGCGCGTGCAAACCCTTTTGCGGGCTTTTACCACGGGAAATCTGCAAAACAAACATCGATTCTGACCTTAGTGTGCTTCGTGGAGCAGAATAATGTATTGGATGAGTACGAAACATTAAGATTGCACGAAAAGTTGGAAAATGCGGATCTGTCAGTTTTGACGCGACCGCCATTGGAAAATCGATACTGTCATTGGTGGGGACGCCCTATCCAGATGTAATGGATGTATAATGTAGAGAATTTTGTCGCGTACTGAACAGTATTATCCGCATTCTCTTCTCGCTAAAAACATTGAAAATACAGCGCTTTGAATAGTTTTAGGTCATTTTCTGACAATTGCAGAAAAATCGAAAAATGCGTTATTTTCATGGAAATTGATATTTTTATGAAATTTTTGTAGGGAGATTTCATGAAAAGGAACAAGCTGAATCGAATGAAATGATTCATTTTATGTTACAACAAGAATTTAACTTTTTTTTCACGCATTCCTTGAATAGCACAGATCCGAGGTACGCCAATTTGAGGCTATTTTTGACAGCTTGGGAGACATCCAGGCTAAACGAAAAGAAGGTATGTTATACAGTTTTTAATGCTCTACATCTTGAGATATAACACCCACACACAAATGAGTATAAGGTACTTAACCGTCAAATTCAAATATTAAAAGTAATTTTTCGATGTGAAAATGAAATAGTTGACTGAAACATCTGGGCAGTTTTTGTTTATAATCCAACGATGATGCCAATAAAAAAAAGAAAATTGAGAAATATTGAGTTTGAAGCGAGATACGTCTATTCATAAAATATACATACTTTCAACTGTTCACACAAAAAAATTTTTTGAAAATTTTTTTTAACCATTTAATCTTGCTAATGGGGCCCTGTGCCATGCCTCACTATGTTTTCATACTCGAAATCCAACATCTGGATCTGGGGCAGGCCCTACTGGAGGCATACAGAGAGGCTCTCTTAATTACATAGAATTAGAAATGTAAACATCTATAATGTCTGATATATTTTCGAGAGAACGAAAACCCGCGCATACAGTACCATTCGTCTTTTCGCACGCTATTGAATAAATTTAGAGCGTATACAAAAAAAATCGTGAGAAGAAAAAAAGTGAAATCTTCTCTCTCTCGCTCGGTCTCTCTTTCTCTCTCTCCGTCTCTCTCTTACAAACATTTCTCTGTCACAACTTCTTTCTCTAACTCTCTCCATATCTCTCTCTCTCTAACCTTTCTCTCCATAGCCGCTCCATGAGGCAGCTCCTGTGCTGGCTGCTGCTCTTCCCTCGCATAAAACTCCACCTCCATCCCATCCGAAGGTGTCCGCGCGGGGTGCGACTCTCCTTGCTCAACGGGCACCATCTCGTTCGGGGGCGTGTGCCTAAAGAGAAGAGAAATAAACTATTAAATCAATAAAATATATTGAGAAATAAGTGCATAAATAAGTTACTATATCAAGAACAGGAACAATTTCTGTTTGAATAGAACAGAAGCAGCATATAATTAGCACGTACATATCACACGCCTATTCCTAAATGAAACTCTTTCCCAAATCCGAATGCCAAAGGCCATTAATAACCAATTTATCGTGACTTCTGAAAAAAATAGATTAGACTAATTGCAACTTTAATCTGACAACACAATCTTATCCAGATCCAGATACCCACACAGCAACAATATTTTTTTTTACTTTTATTTTCAAATTGTCTTACAAGCGCACCACTGGTAGTCAAGTTTAGTGAGACCATGAATTGATCGCAGACTATTATTATTATTTATTATCATTATTATTATTATTTATTATTATTATTATTAATATTATTATTATTATATCATTATTATTATTGCTATTATTATTATTGTCATAATAATAATAATATTAATAATAATAATAACACTTATTATTATTATTATTATATACACTGATCCCAGTTTAATTGAACATAATAAGTAAACGTTTACTTGGAAAAAATTAAATAAGACACTGACTCTTCCGACTCTTCTTTGAGATTGAGACTTGAGATTGACGTCTTGATTGCTTCTCCGTGCAGTCCTGAATTTTTTTATGTTCCAATTAATACTATATCAAACATTCATATAACGATTGAATGGTTGGACCCTTTTCCCTGAAAATCTCAATATAACAAAGCCTTTTAGCTATGCTACACTTTAGCTTTAAAAGGGGCACAAATGAAATCTATTTGAATTTTCCTGAAGTCGCGCCTCTCTAAAACACTGGCTATCCCGCTCTTTTGTCAGGTAAAAGAGCGCGATTTCAGGAGTTCTTGTCACCTTTACAACACTGTGAATAAACTCACGCATATTCCAGTTCTCCTGTAGCTCCTTCGCCGCCCTGGCTGCCGCCTTCGCCTTCGCATCCGCCAGCTTGGCCTTCGCCGCCTCGGCCTCCGAAAAGGCCACCGCCGCCGCCACCTCTTTGGCAGCCGCCTCCTCACGCAGCCGGCGCAGTTCGCGCCGTTCGCGGACCTTCACGCCGACGCGACCGCGTCTCTATAACAGGGAATAAAAGAAACACAGTCGAGGACCTAAAAGATTAGGGTGGGGAACGAGTTATTTGGTTAAGGAAACCAGGTGGGTTAGCTGTTTTTGTCTAAATGTTCCTCAAAAATATGGTGGGGTAGGGCTTTGGGGAGGCTCAAAAGGTCTGTCGAATCTACAGTACCTTTTTTACCCTGCCCAACTGTTGGATAGATGGGAGAAAAGGATGTGAAGGCCCCTGTGTGTTGTGGAGAAAAATATAAAATAAAGTAAAAATTATAATATGCTTACATTATATGTCGGCTGAGTTGTCTCGAGGATTTCGACCTCGTCGTTAGAATCCTCCTGGCCGCCGATGGTTGGCGCCGCGTCCACCTCGTGATGCGCCGCGCCCTCTGGCGCCTGAACACGTAAGAAGTTCACAAACAAATCATTTTATTATCCAGACAATTGTCAATATTAATACCTACAATATTTCTGAATACTCTACTCGAAATAGCGATACATAAGTTTCTAGCATCCTTATATATTACCGACCCTGCATTCATCATTTCCTTTCATTAAATTCGCTTACAGTAAACCTGCTAGCCAAGTTCACGATGCGCAGAAGACAACCAAAATTGTGTAGTGTCTATTTCAACTTAAAGAAAAATAATATGTGACGATTCTCCATTACTTTTTCGTCATTATTGAAAAAATAAGGAAATAAGATTCGATAAGTAGAAATAAGCCTGACAATATCCCCGGCTGCTGCATTCTGCTCGTCCACCTCCAACTCTGCCATTCTTTCGTCGTCGATCAGGTCTTCTGTGTCCCCGCTGCGCCCTTCTTCAACAGCGCCACGCTCCTGTAGAATCAGAAACAACATTCGAACATAAAGCTGAACTTATTCTCAATAATATTACCGTATTTTCTCTATTAGTACCCCCGGGGGTACTATTTTTCAATGCCTTCGCGACAGGGGGGAGGGCACTATTAGAGGGGGGGGGGGGGTTCTATTAGAGGGAGGGGTACTTTTTTCAATGTGATTGACTATAAGTTTCCTAAATCGTTGGGAAGAGCATCCCATACCTCCATGATTCATTCGAAGGACGTCTCGAGCCGAGGTATTAGACTATTAGGGGGTGGGCATTATTGGAGGGGAGGGGGAGGGGTTCTATTAGAGGGAGGGGCACTATTTGTCAATGGCCCTTTCAAAGGGGGGGGGGGTACTATTAGAGGAGAGTGGGATTCTAATAGAAGGAGGGGCACTAATAGAGAAAATACGGTAACTGCGATTACACAATGGCTCAGCAGCAAATATTTTTTAACAAAAAAAAAGCTCATTTTAGTTGCTATAAAGTTAGCTGTATGAAAAGAAGCTTTCGCACCCGTCGTCTCCTCTCGGCATTGATACCGTCCATGACTACTTTCATCTTCTCCCTCTCACAGTCCGGCAACTCCGGATCCGCAAGCATTGCCGTAACGACGGCGAGCATTTGTTCTGGAAAATATATGGAAAAATTACTACTTAGAAAAAATATATTGTTCATCCAAATATTTCATACCAAATACAACACGAAGCAAAATGGAAAAAGGCAGGATCCAATTTATCCGATTATTCACTACTAACCGCCGTCGGTGGTCGACTTGATGAAGCGCTCAAAGTCGTCGAAGTTGCGCAAGGCAGGAAGCGGTTTAATCTCTTCTTCTTCTTCTGTGTGGAGAGACGTGTTTGGTGCATCTGTCAATCAAAACATTGACTTAATCTCATATCGAGGAATAAAAGAAACTGCTGAGTACCAGTGCTGAACAAGGCCCCCCGGCTTGCTCAAAATCCCGTTGAACCCCTCCGGATGAAACATTTTTTTGCTTGAAAACGGGACTTTTTCACAAGAAAGGCGATTTTAGACCGAAAAAGTCATTTTTCCAGCTTTGCACCCCTCCCCCCAGGCTTGGAGTCTTGCGCCGGATCTTGTTCTGCACTGCAGAGTACCCAGAAGATGAGGGTGGGGAAGGAGGTATTGGGCCCGCTAACCAGGGGGTGGGTTACATGCTATTACCTAAATGTTACTCAAAAACATGGTAAGGTAGGGCTTAGGTGAGGCCCAAAATCAGGGTGGCTCTGTCAAATCGACAGTACCTTTCTTTTTCCTCAATCTCATATATCTCATAAATATTACTATTTGATGAAGTCATTTATGTAATCACCAGAATAATGCGGAGCCGGCTGCTGTGGAGGGAGCAGAGAAGACGATGACATCATGTCCATGTCCGCCGAGGTCATCGGAGGTGACAGAGAGGCGTTCTGAATAAGTTCATCTTTCCCTTTTGTTCCTCCTTCCTCACTACATTCTTTCTATACATTATATTATTATTTTATCGACAGTTCACTCTTGAAGAACAGGAAAGACATCAGAGACTCAACATATCTCCCTCGTGAGAGGAAAGAAAAACGAGCGTGACAATTTCGGTAAGGAAAAAAAATAATTAAAAAAAAAACCAACAATGTCCCCCTGGGGGAATGACGCCGGCGGTGGAGTGTTCTCTGGAGGCGGTGTCTGTGGCTGAAGTGAAGAGGGTGGCGGTGTGGAGAGGAGCAGCTTCTTCTCCACGGATGAGACAGCAGCTGGGCCATGCGGGCGTGGTGCATTATGAAAGGGTGTTTCACGACCGTTTGCGGGGCGATACTTCTTGGAAGGCCTAAAGACTATCTCAAGCCTTAACCTTCAAGGGTGCCCATGTTCTTAGGCAATCCGTTCTTTCTCTCTCACTCAGTTTAATGCTTTGAGCCTCTATATGCCCCTTAGATTATCGGCTGCTAATCAATAAACATAAGGAAAAAAGACAATAAACCAGTTATTACCGCATTTTCTCCAAATGTTTAATCGTATACTGTAGTAAGTAAACTGTATCCGTACTGCTAAAAAAAGGTGAAAGAGTAAAACTGACCCCGCCTCCTCATTGACAGAATGGCCAGGTCGCTTATTGTTCGATGCCGCTTCTGCATCTTCTGCATCAGAGGAAGGAGGCGCCCTTCTTGGCCGGATGATCTTCTGCAAAACATAAGTAGGTGCAATATTCTCGTCAGATCTGCTTCAGCTTTCCTCTTCTCTGTCTCCTTCTCTCTCTCTCTCCCTTCTCTCTCTCTCCTTCTCTCTCTCTCTCTCCTTCTCTCTCTCTCTCTCTTTCTCTCTCTTTCTCAATCACTCTCAACATTCTCTTATCGGCTCTAACAAGCATCTCTATTCACCTTCTTGTTGCCCATTCGTCGTTTCTTCTTGTACCTCGACGAGCCCACTTCTTTTTCCGGCGCCCAGCTGTCGTCAGAGCTTTCCCGGTGGAGCTTTAAGAGGAATGCTTCACGGGTATTCAAAGCATACTTAGTAAAAAAAAAATTCATTGTGTCCAGTGCAGTACGGTAGATGTTAAATCGAACTCTCTGAAATGCATGTCTACTGTAGCATATGCACTAAAAGAAAGGAGACCGCACACTATTTCTTCAGTTCCTCTGACCAATATTTTGAATGTTTTGGTGTCCTGGCACGATGTCCCTACACGGCAATTTTGAACTCACGATTTTTCTTCCCACTGTGGCTTTTTGCCGAAGTTAGCTAAGTATTCCAAACCCACTGAGCTAAATCACCGTGGCTTAATACAAGTGCACCTTTCACAGAATGTCCAAGGAAAATTTGGCCACCTATGCGGACTACCAAAGTGGAAGTTTACATAATTTTCCGAAGAAAAAAAAAATGGACATAAACTCATTCCCAACTACCGTCCGACTCTCTGCGTCTCCTGCCTCGCTCTCCGTCTCTTTCTGCTGCAGCAGCACGCGTTGTCTCTCTCGCAACACCGGGCCAAATCCTCTCTCAGCTACAGCTCTGTCTTCGACGACGCTATGAAGAGAACGGCCAGCACCAGAGTTCGTTCGGATCGGCTTATGACTGGAAAACAAAACGATGCCATTCTCCTTATCCTTTAGTGTTCACTATGTGGTTGTGAGAAGTATTGGGAGCACTCGGCTTCTTTCTGGGAAAAATAGTATTAAGGTGTTAAATAGTAAGCAGGGGAGTATCAAATGCCACTCTCACAAGTAGCGCAGTAAAAAGTAAACACATCTCTCAAAAGTGCCTTATGCAATTTTGAGAAATAAAAAACTTTTTACATTGTTGGAGCATTACTCTTTTCCTCGGATGTTTTTTTCCTAAACTAAAGTAAAGTCACTAAAACTATATGGTGTTCGGCGTCTCGATACTTAAAACTACCTTTTGTCCACTGATTCTCGCCGCCTCTCTTTCAGCTTGGCAAGCACCAGATCTTCTTCAGAGTCCGAGTGAGTGGGGACCTTTAAAATAATCATTCGTGACTAATCGTATATAATGGCTCCTTATATTCGAGATTTAAATGGATAAATAAATAAAATTAAATAAAGGAAGTAACCGGCTCGTCTTCTTGTCACTTTTTTTTTTACTTGTTCTACTAACTTTATCTATATTTTCTATGCTAATTATTCCTTAAATAAATAAGAATGAAATTTACGAAGGAACATTTTTCTTTAAAAAAGAATAAAAAATAAAATATATCTTATAACCTTTTTCGGACGCTTCTTCGCAGCATTTCCTATAGAAGATGACGGTGCTTGTTTTTGCTGTCGCTCCTTCTCTTTCTCCTTTTGCATTTCCTGAAACTCAGGAAAATAGTTGACAACGACTTCATTTGGTAATCTGAAATTAATCTTTAAAAAATCAATTAAAAAAAATACTTGATGAATTTAAATGAAATGTTTTATGAAAAAAAAATGTCTAATTAAATTTTTTAGACGAAAGAATCAAGAGTATTTAACTAACTGAACAGTATTTCACAACGGTAGGGGGAAATTGCAAAAAAAAAACAAATCAATAAAACCTTCTCCTTCTGCTTGCGCTCTCTCTCCTTCTCTCGCTCCATCGTCATTTCTTCTTCGAGTTGTCTCTTTCGCTTTTCCTTCTTCTTGCTCGCCTTCTCTGGCTGAATCTCCTCTTCGACGGCTGTTGTAGTAGCAGCACCCGGGTCGGGTGAATGGCTTGTGGTGTTGACTGTTGCGCTGTCGCCACTGTCTGAAGCAGGGAATACCTGCCACTATTGACTCCCGACAGCTTGGCAAAAGAAAAAGAGTGGAGAAGGGGGTTCTGAAAGCCAGCGATGCAAGGTTGCTACAGTAAAATACAGGATTTGTAAGTCATAATCTAGGAGGGATATGGTTCCGGGGAGGCCCACCCAAAAACAGGATGTGGCTGTGAAATAGACTGTACTTCTTTATTTAGCAGAAATGAGGCCGCAAACCCTCTAACATACTGATATCATGGTGTTCGGTCATCATAATCTATTAAATCAAAGATATCATTGACGTACCTACATCTATGATATCTGAGACTACACAGTACTTATTCAGTAAACATATTTTACATTTAAAAAAATCAATTCAAGATAATAATGAAATAAATTTCGCAACCTAGAATCTGCGGCTTTTCAGGTGGTGCTGAAGTAGTCGGCGGTGCCATTTTGCCAAAGTCGTCGCAGTCGAAGTCCGCTGCTGATGACTCTCGCTGCTAAAAGAAAAAGAAGCAGTCTACAGATCATTTATTTTTGCTGAAAATGTTTGGATTGAAAGCGTAAACTACGAAAAATAGTATACTCAATAATCAATTACGGTAGTAAAATTAACATGGGCTTTCATGCACCTGATTTGACATTCTTCCCTCGATACTCAATCACATTTGAATTTTAAAAATTGAATTTAAAAAACTACCTGTGTCAGCTAGCGCAGTACAAGCTCCCAAAAGTTAAATAATTTCCCAACCTAATTTATCTGCTAGAAAGCATAATACTACACACCGCATAGCCAGCTTCCCGACCTGTCTGGGTAGATTGGGATTCTGCTGTGGAGTATTGCACTCTTCCATCTGTCTCTTGCTTGCGTATCCTCCCTCTTTGTCCATCCCTGCCATGAATCTCCGCAGCAACGGGTCTGTGCGACCATGTGGAGCAGTCACAGTATTTCTGGAAGGAAAGGATATCGATTGACTACACTTTCAGAACCAGTGCTGAAACAGGTCTGACCCACGACAGCGTTGTAACCTCTCCCCCCCCCCCCCGGTTTTTTTAAACAACATTTCACTTTGTAACTTTGTAACAATCCGGGTTGGCCGTTTCAGCGTGTGTAACTCACCCGGCCCAAGATCAGAGGCAGACACTATTTCAGCATTGTTCGCCACCCATCAACAAAGCTAATCCTTTTGTGGCTCATATAGACTTTTGCATACGAGAACGATTCAGATAACTTCCGGGATTGCGATTCAAAACTGATAGGGGCTATCACACACAAGCCATTACCGAGAAGTGGAAGAGGATGGGTGGAGTCTGATCTGATTGGCCCTGCGGATGTTTGGTTGTTGCAGGAAACGAGCGGAGATGATGCCAGGGCGGGGCAGGCCAGAGCGGCTGGTCGAAGGAGAGAGATCATCTCAACAGGAAAACATCCTCATTTCACGACGATATCACGCAACTTTTAAAACAGGGACAATCAGACTACAACTGGTCAATTTAAGCGAAACTGACCTCAAGAGTAAATAACAGAGAAAAAAGCTTATTTGTAATCTTCTGCACATGTAAAAAAAACTCTCATCTCATTAAAAGAAATTATAAAATAAACTCAATTTCAATAACCTTTCCTTGCCGTTGGCTTGGTGACTTTCTTCTCGGTTTGGACAGGCACAAGAGTGGGATTCTCTCGCCGAACCTCAATTCGATGCCATTAATAATTAATTGCATCTTAAGGCAAAGGATATTAAACAGATATTTCATCACCAATGAATATCAATCTCTGACCTCTGGTCCATCGGTTAGAACATGCCCTCCGCTCTTGACCAGCGTCACTTTCTGCGTCTGCTCTTCATAGAGCTAGAAAATAGCAAATTAGTAGAAATTACTAAAATATGATTAAATCCCAATATAGTTTATATAACACCGATCTATGGTTTAAAAATTAGTCGGTGGAAAAAGTGCAAATGACTTAGGCCAGACATGTTGCATTGTTAAAAAATGGTTTAATTCATTTTTTCTTAGCTTAACGGACGGTTCTTATTAGATGAAAGAATCTGGAGAAAAAAGAACGATCCACCTTCTCACTCTACCTGTGCTGTCTCTCCTTCTCTCGCTCCCTCGTCGTCTCTTCTTCCTGGTGTCTCCTTCGCTCCTCTTCCTTCTTCGCCTTCTCTTGCTGCCTCTCCTCGTCGGTGGATGTGACTACAATTCGAAATGTGAGACCCCTTTAACTAACAAAATTACTCTCGCATGCTCTCCTGACCATGGCAATTGTGGTCTTTCAGAGCAGGAAGAGGGGCCGTGATGTCGCCAGGAGTGTGCGGTATGGCTTCCATCTCATCGATAACACGGTCCTAAAAGATTACTAAGCACTCTAACCCACTACTATAACACACCGTAACTTAACACTCATGAGATCGAACACTTTGGGTAATTCAACTCGCAGGGACGACTTCAGACATTCATATAGCGATCTTGCAAGAATTCACATTCTTTATTTTCTTAAAATTAGACAGAAACAATGAGTACAACGAGTAAAAATTACATCCGCAACCCTTGCGATGTCCCAATAAAATAGATAAATGATTTCATCTACTTTTTCTTAGTCGTAAGGATATTCTGCTGGATTCAATTACCCAAAACGTGTGCTCTAATTAAGATCAGTAGAATTGTAAAAAAGATAAAATTTACTGCTTAATTGCAAATGAAAGAGGATATAGTTTACTTCTTATTTCTCTACAGTACTTATTTAAAGGCAGGAGGAAAAACACCAAAAAAAAACAACAAAACCTTCTCGTTCCGCCTGCGCTCTCTCTCCTTCTCCTTCTCTCCCTCCGCCTCTTCTTCTGCTTGCTGCCTCTTTCGTTTCTCCTCCTTCAAGGAGCACTGGTGGCGAACTTACACAACATCGATTTTTTTAATTCAATTCAATTTTGACCGTATGATTTGAAACATGAAATGTATTATAATACACGTCGTGAGTTTATAATGAACATAAACTTTGTAACTAATAGGGAGAACAAATGTGCCTAAGGAGAAATAGAGGAAATAGCGAAGAGAAACAGTCATAAATGAATGATTAGAACAGAATGGGCATAATTAAGCAAGACATGGTAGGGAAATAAATAAATAAGTTAATTAATTAAAAGCAAACCTTGGGAGGCCGTCCTCTCTTTCGCTTCACACTTTCGAGCGACTGTGGCGTGTGCTTCTTCTTATCATGTTTCTTCTTCAGCGACTCTATCCGCTCCTTTAAAGTTTTTTTTAATTTGTTTTTTTTTCTGTTTAAATATGTCATCTTACAATTAGAATGTGTTCGAAAAAAGACAACGTCGCTTCTTCATATTCGGCAACAGAAAAATTCTCGTTCTTCATCTCTAAAATCTATTTGTTAGCCATAAACTTAAACTTGATAAAAAAAAACATTAAGTAAATTTTTTTACCTCGATTATTGTCAGTTAAAGCACTACGAATTATAAGTAGTTTTGGAAAGGAATAATACCTTATTAATTTTAGTTAAAATGCCTAAGTAATAAGTAATAATTAGGCTAATTTAGGAGGAAAAAAAATACCAGATTCATGAACGAGCTGTGCATCCGCCGCGCGGTGTCCTCGTCTATCAACACGAGAGGCACCCCTTCCGTATCCAGCGGATACGTACGGACGTAGGGCATACGGTCGAATGGCACGGAGGGAGAAGCGCTAGAAGGGAAGAAAAGGGTTGAGGTAATGCATCACCCCGCTTTGGTTTTTGACCGGTCAGATTTACCACAGTTTGATTTTTGGGGGGGTCCCCTGGGGGTCCTCCTGGGCCTATGAGAAGGTCTGAAATGCACAAAAATAGAGTAAAAAAGGAGTTTACCTCTAAATCGCCAATCAATCATGCAAGCCATACACAAACTGAATAAGTATTTCTACATCAAACGTGTACAATGCATGAATCCTCTAGGGCTGACCGAAACCGGAAAAAATACATTTTTTTCACTGAACTAACAAAGCATTTTAGCTTTGCCACACTTTATTCAACCGCACAACACCATCACCTTCTAACTAAAGCTAATCCTTACTAAGGCCAGGAGTATACAGTGATGTTCCTCCAAAATGGCCGAAATGTTCCAATCAGCGCGCATTATATATCTCATAGCAGATACGTTGGACCATATTGATTCTGTTTTCGTTGAAAAGGAAATTAAATTCCACATACAGTACAAATATTACTTCATTCCAAATATGAGTTGGAAATGAGTAAAATGACTATGAAGTTTTAATATGGAGCCATGCTCTAATCTTTGAGCTTTATTTTAACCCTCTAAATAAGGTCACCGTACCGTCAATCATAGTGTGCTGGATGTTGCAAAACAAGAGGATTCTAAATATATAAAGATATTTTCATATAGTTTACTTCCCAACGAACTACGACTTGCGTGGCATTTGGAACATTGCGCGCGCAGCGTTCCAAATCGGCCATTTTGGCGTTACATCACTGTAAAGACGAGTCAAAGGAAAAGTCTTACCAAGAGCATTTAGGTATAAATATCGGTGCTATACCTGTTGGGGGGGGGGCAAAATATTTTCATTTTTCAATCTTCCACAAATCATGCACAGAAGGGTTTTAGGCCATGGGGAACACGAATATAAGGTTCTAGGGCATGGGGAACACGAATATAAGGTTCAATTTGCATAATTTTTCCATTTAACAAAGTTGCAGTACTTGACATTTTTTTCCTACTTTACATCTAAATTCCTGTTCTATGGAGTTTTCAGAGCTGCCAAACACTAATATATTGTCAATTCAGCACAAATGAATAGAGATAATGCGAAAAGAACGTAATGTTCGAGTTTTGCAGGTCTGAAAACCCCTTAGAGCACCATCTTAGGTGAAAACGACCAAAACAGATGTCAGGTAAAAGTGCTGTAATTTTGTTAAATGAGAATATAGTACAAAATGAATATCATATTCGTGTTCCCCATGTCCTAAAACCCCCTGTGCACGATTTGGGGTCGATTAGAAAAAAATTTTTTTATTATGCCCCCCCCCAACAGGTATAGCACCAATATCTCTTAGGTAAACTCACGCATTCTCCGCTCCTCCCATTACAATAGGGTAATTATTCCCTTATAACCGAGGTACATCAAATCTTTTAAAATGGTATTTATGCACTTAAAAAGGTAAATAAAATGCTGATTCAGAAATCCGGATAGAGGGCCCCGAAGAAGTACGGGCCAGCCGGGCCGAGCATACGTGGAGCTCATTTGCACATCGGCTCGAAATTAGACAACAAGAAAAAACAGAATACTGCCGATGTGACCACTCATTTCCAAGGCATTGACAGTACTTTATACTACTTCATAGTTTATTATTTTTCTTTTGGAATCCAATACAAATGTTGACGACTTGGAAGAAGAACAAAAAATGCTTTCCATCAAATCCTTTTTAGCGACTAAAAGAGAATGAATAGTCAACCTTCCTTAGCTGCAGCTGCTGCCTCGGTAGCGGAAGACGTGGACGATTTCCGATTGCGATTGCTTTAATAAAAGAAATTGGTGGCAAATTGATAGAAGCATAAAAAACAAGTAAATAAAAAGAACAACAAAGATAACACGCCACACAATAAACAGCCAAATGAGGCTCTTGAAACTTCTACATCAGGAAAATGTGAGCGGTCGGTCGACGATTAGGAAACGTCGTCAGCACACTAAGTTTACACGGCATCCGCACCAAAAATGAGGTCAGTATAATTTATGAAGTTGGCAGTTTTCAACCGACTTTTTTTTTCTTTTCAACAGATTTTTTTTCTATCATGAATTTGTTTTATTAGAATGCTTTAAATTGTCTCGGCGATAGATAGCATTTTGTAGATTGCCAAACCCAGCTAGCTACTCGATAACTGCGCGAGAAGATAAAGGGCGAACAATGTGAGAATTTCTAGTTTGAGAAGCATTCCCTCCTTTAAAGTATAGAATATATTGCAGTTCGGATGCAACTACTGGGACACCTAGTGCACATTTATTTTTGGCTAACGGTGTGCCTCGCTTCTTGGTCATCTCGCTTTCTAAATATACTTTTTCATATTCTCGTTTTTCTTTATTATTGCTATTGACTGTGCCAAATAGGGTACCCACTCTGCTCTAACGCGGTTATGTCAGTCTGTCTCTCTCTCTTCCCTTCGTTCTCGCTCTTCTCTCTCTCCTCTTCTATCTTTTATCGATCTAAGTAGTGCGTCAATAAGATTGTGACGTTCATACAACAAAATACTCTAGAAATGTATCAAAAAAGGAATGAAATTTTAAAAAAATGGTCGACATCTGAACAAAAAAGTGGACACATCCAGGATCGAATTAAAGAATGAAAGAAATAGACTAATGGATGAATAAAACAAGAAGTGAATATATGTACTTAGATATACATATGTTCATGTTTCATTAATCGCTGTACGATTTGTTTAAAAACCACGCCAGATTTTGAAGAGGGCAGTGGCCAGCTTATGCAAAGGAATGTGGATCGAATGGCAAAAACAGTTGGGATTTTTATCGCCTGTGAATTACTTTATCTCTTCACTCTCTCACTCTCTCTTCTCTCTCTCTTCTCTCTCTCTCTCTCTCTTCTCCCTCTCTCTCTTCTCTCTCTCTCTCTCTTCTCTCTATCTCGGAGAATCACTATTTATTTTCAATATTGGCTATCTTCACAAAGTGCTCTGTAGCAGCTAAAAGCATCTTGCGAGATGCTGTCTTAATTTCTTTTACTTTCACTTTAGCTGCTTCTAATCTCTCTCGCTCCCTCTCTCTCTCACGCAATTTTTCTTACACTTTTAATTCTCTCTCTCTCTCTTTACGAAAATTCGGCTGCGCTTTGCTTCTCATCCAACTGACACGTGTACATTCAGTAATAAAGCTCGTTTTCCACTCTTCGTCTCCTCTCCCATAATCATCAATATTGCTTCTTCCAAACGTGGAGAAGGAGTATGCGAGGAACTTTTCTTTAAAAATTAATTTTCGTATTGAATTGAACATTCGTTTATAACCATATTTTATGACAAAAACAATATTTTCTCTACTTTGAGAGTACTTTTTGATAATGAAAAAACTAGTTTTCATATTTTATTGCTGTCATGTCTAAGTATATTCAGCTTGTATTTTACAAATTTTTATTTTATTTCTGATATTTAATTAGATAAGAGATGCTTCCGCTTCCACTTCTCCTCGGACTCTCCTTGCTCTCCCCTTCTGTTGTCCCCGTTCCAATCAAGGTCGACTTCAAACTCTCGTGCCCGGAAGGGTCGTTCACGAATCAGACTGCCAAAGTGCAGTTGTGGGACTACCACAAGTCCGGTTTGTAGATGACGGAAAATTTTAATACTTAATAGATTCAAACGTGGCTGAACTCTGAAGACTTTGCTAAGTAGACTCTTTCAAAACGACTTTCCGTAAACCTTTTACTTTTCTTCTTTTATATTTAATTTGTACAATCTTTGTTTCATAGTCGGAGGAAGTATGTATGTATGTACATAGTATGATGAAAAACTTGAAAACATGTATTTTTCTCAATATATCCTATGTTTTATAGCAAAAATAATCTCAATCGGAAATAAGTTTCTAGGATATCTCCTTTCAGACTAATTATGAATTTGCCGCTGCAAATGTGCCTAAAATTCGAATTCGATAAATTTTTCGATAAATTTTTCAGGCGACCATACGTATGTGACCTCTCTGGACGGTGTCGAAATCAATTCGGGAAATGGCTCAACAATTGAAGGGGACGCCGGAGGCTTCTTTGACTTTCTACCGGTCTCCTTTTTTAACTTTGCAGTTTATGTACACCTGTTCTACCGATGTCTTCAAAAGAGAACAAACAAATCTAGCTGATTTATTGATTTTGTTTAATTGGACAATAATTGTATAGCTTGAATACTTTTGGATCCCGAAGTATTCTCAAACTACCTGGGTAGGTGTACTCGATAATAATATTGATTTTGTAACTGTTCCAGTTCTATCACTACTACTTCCTGAAGATCGTCCATGTCTGCAATACAAAGTGCAAGAAGGGACGTTGGTCGTTTGTGCCAGCGATGGCAAGCGGCAAAACACTTAATGTTGATCTCAAAACGATCAACCTCTCCGATCCACTCAGCCTCAGGGAGAACCAAGAGGATCGATGTGGCGAATCGTAATGAGTGTCCATGTCTTAACGATGCCATAATCACTGATATCAATCAGAATTCGCATAAATCTTTTCACCTCATGCTTCCTGATGTGTTTACAGTAACAAAATAAAGAGAAAAAAATCATCAACACATTTTTCTCATCTCATTCGTGGCCCTAGACGAATGAGATGAGAAAAAAAATTATTATGATATGCAATGACGCTCGTCGGCTTCTTCTCTGTCGCTCGGGTATGAATTGGACTTTGAACTGGCGCAGAAAGGCTTTTATTTATGAACTGCCTTATGGCAACAAATAATGGGGCGATGGAATGGGAGAGGGACCGCTCCATATGAGCAGAGATTGGGAGAATGACTTTTGAAGAAAGGAAAATGACCCATAAGCTGGAGAGTGCATACGTGGAATAATAAGCGGGATGCACTACAGTGCATCAGGATATGAATGCAGGGGATTAGGAAATGATGATAGGAGAGTCGTCGTGACAGATATGCTTGAAATGTTCGGGGGCATCTGATATAGGCGACCGCGTTCCTTCGTGTGGTAGTCGAGAAGACGCACGCTCCTTCGACCCAGTCGGCCTCTCTCGACGCTCTCTTCATTCTGCTAAGCAACAACTTCCACTACCGCATCCACGATCGTTCCGTCAGAAAAAAACTGATTTTAATTAATCATTAAAAATAATAATCATTATATGAATAAAAATTAATATATTTCAAATTTATAAATTTCTGATCTAAATCGGCGGACATTTCAAACACATTTCAGCGCTATTTCTGGCAGCAGCTTGCATGCCTCTTCAAGAATGCCGACGAGGAGGGCAGCCACTCAATCATGGACCGCCTTTGTGTCGTCTTTCAAGAAGTGCACTGCCGCGACTGTGCAGAATATATTGTCAGATAGAAGAGCTAGCAAGAATCGGGGGTTGGAGGGTCGGTGGAGGGGAAAACATTCTAGAAGGGAATAACATTCATTCTCAATAAAGTTCGGCAGGTTATCGGAACTAAAAAATTGTTCTGAGGTATGCGGGAACTTTCACGACTTTTTATATGCTATAGCAGCCATAATCTCTTGAGCATCTTACGTCTGCATCACCCATTTTTTTCGATTTCGTTCCTTATAAAATTCCAAAGAATGTTCAGTTATACACCAAATGATACCCAAGAGGAGAATGAAATCACACAATGAATCACCTCACCTGGCAGCTTCCTACCACAAAGTAGCTGAACTGGACAGAACAAGGACGGCAACTGGAGTTAGATTTCCTATCTATTTGATCTCTCCTTCTCTTTCGCTCTCACTCTCTCTCCCTCTCTCGGTCTCTAGCTCTCACTCTCTCCATATCTGTCTCTTTTCTCTCTCTCGTTATCTCTTTCTGCTCTCTCTCTCTCTCTGTCTTTCTATTTGTATGTGCGCGACTCCCCATCCCCTCACGCTCTTATTGGTGTACTCTGGACAGTATCGAAGAGGGAATAAATTAGATATACTTGGCTATTGTTATGAGTAGGGAGTAATAAGAAAATATTTCTATTTTCTTTTTTTTCTTAACATGTTTAGCCACTAAATAACTGTGGAGAAATAAAAAAAGGAAAATAAGATATTTTTGTCAAAGCACTACGAGATTTTTTCGAAAAGAAAGGAGCAGAGAACTGTTTTCCAAGGAAAAGAAAGGGTCGAAAGCAGTGTGCTGGACATATCCACTTAACTCCAAATGATAGGGGCGATATAAGGGAGCGAGGAGCTTAATTACACGTTGTCTGATATTTGACACTCTGTGAGTCAGTGTACGGTTTGGTGGCTAGCAGAAGAGCCGCCTATCTCGTTTGAATCTTAACCCTTGGCACTGCCTTGTCCGGCAGAGGTCACTCATCTCTCCTCTTTGCTCCCCGTGTTATTTATATAAGTGACCTGCTAGTCAGAAAGTACTCGGTCATTCATTTAGTTGGCTTTTTACTTCCCTCTCTCCATTCTACTGTTAACATTTATCTCTCGCAATAAATCTCTCTATCCGGCTAGCCATCCGCTGCATGTCCCTCCTACGGAAGAACACAACAATTGTCATTGTAGCCATCATTATTATGTTCCGATTAAGGTGTAATATCAAAGATGCCGCAGCCATTCTTCTACTCAAAGTCCTCCTGCTGCCTTCCTCTGCCGCCCTCCCACCAGCGCCGCACTCTTTTGGCTGCCAACGACGCGCTCTTCGTACTCATCGAAGAGGACTACTCGAATTCGGACGCCGACGCTATTCTCAGGCTGATGCCAAGGCAAAGAGAAGGAAAATCCGCCGGATCTAGGGCGCCGACGAGCACTCTTGAAATTGGTTCGGTGTTGCAAATATTGTTGTTGTTGTTTTTCTTTAAAAACAAATAATGCCTCAAAAACTTTTTAATTATAAAACACCAGGCCATCTTTTTTGATGCCAAACATCATGGTACTGACATGAGGTTAAGCAGGTAAACGCGAGATTTAGCCTCATGTTTAACCTCATGTTTACACTGATATCAAGATCACCGTTTCCTTGTTATTCGTTTCGTTATTATTGATAGAAAGACCGAGGGAGAGAAAGAGAGAGACATAGAGAGATACTGAGAGAAAGAGACTGAAGAGAGATAGAAGGGGGAGAGAGAGAGAGACGAGCACGAGAGAAGCGGATCATGTACACTTTCCTTTGATTGGAGTGAATATGCCAAGGCAGTAGCTAATGGCCAATCGTACATAGGCTTAGATGCAACAATATTTATACGAAGATGCACTTCATAACAAGGGCATAACAAAAGCGGTGGGACAGAGAAACATAACAGAATAGCGGGGTAGTCCGGTATGGAAATTCTTCGAACGCGGTTTCTCCTTCTTGACGTTGAAGAAGGCGATGAGAGGCGTGTTTTCAATCTTGACAATCTTGAAGCCTAATATATGAGCTTGGGACTTGCAACATGAGGCTAAGTAAGACGGTGAGAGAGCATGCATTTTGAAGATATTCTTGTTCAATATGAATCTTGACTCGCTCATGTACATATCTGCCTGACGCTAACCGCAAAGTCATATCATGCTAACTGTGTGGGAACGGGCATACACAAGAAGAGTTGTTGTCGACGAGAGAGATGCAGAGATATTAGCCTCATGTCATTAACCTCATCTTTTGAGTCAAAAAAGAGACACTTTACAACGCCAGTAGATGTTAAGGATTGCCCTGCTTGAGACAAGTTAAGGCGCTATCTTATTGGGGGCAGAAGCTGTCTTTCCAAATTCGACATTCTACTTCTTGCCCATATTCTTTCTCTCTCTCTCTCTCACTCGCTCTTTATTTTTATGCCTTCTTTCTCTATCTTCCTCTTCCTCCTCTCCATTCTTTGTCCAATCTCTCTCTCTCTCTCTTTCATACTAGCTCTCTCAAACCTCACTCTTTCCAGCCATCTCTCGCGAGCACCTCCCTCTCGGATGGGCGGGCTCAACAAATGCTCCGTGCGTCCTAAATACGTCTGCTGCCGCACCTGCCTTCTACATCTTGAATCAGCCCAAGAAGCGTCTTCTCAAAGTGGAGACTACACTAGATAGAGAATCCACTCAACTCCAAGTCATGCAGTACAATGCTGGTAGGTGGGGTATGATTGTTTCTATTTCATTGCTTCTTTATTTATTTATTCGATACATTAATAATAATGTGACAACACTTGGAGATATGTATGTTCTCGACAAACGAGAAATGCGAAAGTAATATTGAAGGCAGGTGTTGGAAGGATCCGAGAGAAAGATCATAGAGAGAGACAGAAAAAAAATTGTGTCTTGCCGTCGGAATGGGGTGGGCAAGGCCCCAGAGGGAGTGGGGGTCGACGAGGTCCCCAAGGAGGTGGCAAGCCTTCAGTGGCATGTGCGAGAGAGAAAGCAAGCTTGAAGAACGGCTGCTGTGGAATGGGAGAGTTGGGGGAAGCTTATAACTATTCGCACTGTAGCAACTAAATAAGATAGTTGGCAATACAAAGCTATAAAACTCAGAGATTACAGATTTGCAATATTAATTGGGAGCAAGTTTAATATATGACTGGGAAACATAAAAGACCTCGTCGGAATCTGGCGTGCTATAGCTCATTGGAAAGATAATTTTTTTCTCTACAACTTAAGATAGAAAACCCATGATTATTTTCCATATAAGAGAATGACGCCTCTCCAAAATCTAGAGGCCGCTGAGACCGCAAGAGTGAATATTTTCAAATTCTACTTTAGCAGCTTCATGAAGCACTATTTTGTCCACTTATGATAAAAAATTTTATTGATATTGCTTTATTGTAAGCGAATCAGCGAGCGCGAACGTGCGGCCATCTCGGCAAGTCTCACCGAGCACTCGTATTTTGAACCGCGCACAACTCTCCAAAATGACGTTTTCAGACTCCCGGACCAATTTCACCGTGTTAAAAAGTACCCATAAGGAACTTTTGAGCGAAATCTATTTTTGCCGGGTCCCCGGCCATTTTGATTGATACTCTCGCAAATCGCGTCATGTTAAGAGCAACGGCCATTTGTAGGCTTAAATACAAATGATCTGCTAATCGAAATATCAATGTAATTATGCAATAGTCTATATGTGTACACAAGATCTAGAACTCGTCGTTGATACAAAGATGGTAAACCATATTGAGAAAGGCGTTTACTATAAGAAGGAATTTCTCTGAAAGAAATAAACCTATCAGAACTTGTAAGAAACAATAGTGTTGTGAAGATATGCTGAATCCTTTCGACTTTCTTAATGAGAGGAATCTGATGATATTTATTTGAATATATTTATTTTTATATAAATTCTGCCGTACTCCAGAGTGGCGGTTTCGAGCGTGTACATGATTGATGTGTTCGATTGCCTACTGTGCACGCGCATCTACAGTATCATCATACCGGCAGTGCATGTGCGAATAAACTGTAATTTAAAAGATTTTCTACTCTACCATTCTCAATACGCGTTCGTACTTCATTTTTTTTAGCGTCCCTCGCGCCCTATATCCGTGGCCTTTACAACGCTTTATGGAGAAGAGTGGATTCTCTGTAGCGAGAAGATGATGTAGACGGAGGAGCCCTTCGATTCGGGCAAACAAAAGGCAGTGAGATTGGGCGCCAAAGGGCAGGAATGGAGAGAGATTGTGTCGGTTTGCAATTTATTTAGTAATTTTTTTAAAAATAAGTTTCCTCTCTATTCAGATTTTCCCCGATGTTCTGCAGAGACGACGCTGTGAACCCGGTGGCAATAGGACATGATCTCTACTATGCTTGCTGCAATGGCATTCGTGTGGTGTGCTGTTTATTATATATATACATACATATATTTTTTTCTAATTACGGAAACTTTTCTTCTTGCAGAAAGTAAAGTGAAGTAATTATTTTAAAAGAAGACGAACACAAATGTTGAAATATATAAATATAGTTATTTATATATATATATATATATATATATATATATATATATATATATTTCAGATGAACGAAGGACCGGCGCCACTGGAACGAGTTGCGAGAGACATGTGCGTTGCCAATACGAAGAATCCAATAAGGAGACTCCATCCATACATGGTGAACTACCCGGTCAGATTCTTGTATGAAGTCGCATCCGGAATATTCAATTGAATTGGGTTAATTTAAGGTCTTAGGGCTTACTGTATTTTTTGAATGATAACGTTGTATCCGGGGTACGATATGGTCTATGGGCATTTCCTTCCGATTCACCACAATCTTCTGCCATAGGAGCACGCGCGCCACAAATATTTTCGGTCCTCTTATTTGCCATTTTCAAAAATATATTTCATTCACGTTTTATAATTTTTTGGTTCTACAAATATTTTTATTTTAATATTTTTTATGTGAAAATGTCATTTTTTTATATTCAATACAGTTGAGAATTTGCCTGCGAGGTTCTATTTTTATATAATTTTATGTTAATGTTGTCACATCATTTAACTGATGTATGAATAAATAAATAAATAATTCACGATAAAGAAAGAAGATCCGGTTCTTGTTGAGTATCCGCGCACAGACTTGAGTTTTAGAGTTCCCGTGAGTGTTCACTTTCCCTCTCTCTCTCTCTCTCTCTCTCTCTCTCTCTCTCTCTTTCTCTCTCTCCCTCACTCTTACTCTCACCCTCTCCCTCTCCATCTCTCTCTCCCTCTCCATCTGTCTCTCTCTCTCTCTATCTCTCTCCCTCCCTCACTGTTACTCTCACTCTCTCCCTCTCCATCTGTCTCTCTTTCCCTCTCCATCTGTCTATCTCTCTCTCCATCGATCCCTATCCTTCGTGGTCATCATCAACGGTATGAATTAATATTAATGTACATATATGTACATCACAATTCTGTTATATCACCAATGCTCACTTCTATCTCACTGGGTATCTTCCTGCTACGTACATACATATATGATTAAGGTGCAGTAACTGCGGTTATGTAGATTAGAAACTCCAAGTGACCAGAAAGTGTAGTCACAATCGGGTGCTGCGTGCTGGACGACTTCTTGCAGAAACTTGTTCATAGACGCGTGCGCCTTGGCTGTCGACGAGATCTGGCGGAGACAGTAAATGTGCATCAAGTAATCTTTTAAGGGACACATTCTCCAATTTAGAACAAGATTCAGACTGATTCCTACTTTTTAGAAGAATAAAGACATTAAAATTAATTGAGAAGTAATTAGGCTAATGAGAAATCGTGACCTGCACTGTTGTCAGGTCAATTTACTCGTCGCGAGCGGTCAATTTCCCGTGACATGCTTTTATTTGCACCTTATTAGCTGTTCATCTTGTGTTTTCACAAACTCTCAATCGACGAATCGCAACCTAAACGTTTCTATTGCTGTCCATTTTGGATATTGAGCAACTTAAACGACTTGTTCATTCCTTACTTGAATATCTCTCGCATCTCTCTTTCCGCATCGCTCTTTTCAAACATTCATAAATCTTCAAACTTGCAAGACCATTAAGCATTATTTTAGTATTTATGTTCAAATGTAGTGATATTATATAAATTAATAAAAACCGTCCCACAAACGCTCCACGAGCCCACATTTCTATAAGGTCCCAACAAATATGCACTTACATATGTATATTAGATTGGAATGCATCCAAACACTTGCAGCCATGGCAGTTCGTGCTCTGGTGCCAATCGGCAACTTTCCTGTTCACGATGACGATGTCCAGCTGGCGCCGAAGATTCTCGCCGTCTCCGAGCACGCGATTCTCTGGCGCCACTCGCAGAAGATCAACAAGCACAGTGCACACTTCCCTACGGCCTCGAGACGTCTTTTATCCGAAGACGACAACATGAACCCGGGCTATTCCATTCTTAGAATGTTCTATCGCGATGCTTTCGGCTGCTACTATTTCATCACCCCGTTAGCCCCTCTGACGTCATCACCACTACTGTCTCATCATGCAACGTGCGTTCTACCGCTTTTTTCAAGCGATAATCAGAGCGAGCTTCGCCAGCTCCACACAGCTCTTCGTGCCCGTTTCTTTGGGTTCTGTCAATTTTGTGATCGTGCGCATCGTCTCCGATTCACCGCTCTTTAACAAAGACGTCACGTACGACGTCTTGCAAGGAACACTTGGACATACGCGCTTATATCAGGACGTCTCGCTAACTGTCGAGCGACCAACCGATCCCGATCATTACACTATTCTTGTCTATGAGAACTGGTTCCTTAGAATGAGTAATAAGAATCTGACTCGCTACCGTGTTCGCCGCGAAGGTGGCGACGTCATCTCGAGCGAAGAAGTCGTGGAAATCGAAGTCCCCCGGGACGCACCCTTTCATTCTGGAAATGAACGGATTCGCGAGATCCTCGGACGGCGCACTTATCGCGTAGACTCTCAAATGTTTCGCTATGAATGGATTGGAGGTAAATGGAAAGCAAAGTCGTTTGCCACTCACATGCGCTCCATTCACGGCGACTGGTCACTGCAGCAGCCGACGTTGCACTTTGAACCGGTCCAAGTCTTCGGCTGTGATGTTCAGGCCGGCCGCAATCAGCAAGACGCCACAGTCATCCGATCACTTCTACTTATCGCTGAGAGTGGCAAGCAGACGATCTTGCAAAGAGCGATGAGGAAGCAGAGGAAGGACGACAAGCTGGGCGGCAACGTTAGACTCCCAATGATAGTGAACTGCAGCGTCGCGTCTTCTCGCCAAGGACGTGTCGTCGTGCGCTTCGAGGGCGCCGTCTACGCCGTAGGCCTTTCGTTCACATTCTTTTTTCGCGACTTATTACTAAAAAATTCGATGTAAAGGATAAAAGTAAGAGATTCGTTAAAAAGTTACTAAAACTTTTTTGTTCAGCTTGTATAATATTAGAAAATAAATAATAAAAAAACATAATAGACTCTTATTTATTTAATATTAACTATTATTTTGATTTCCAGGGTTTCGTAACGAGCGCGTTGCCAACTCTGGAAGAAGCTGGCCGAGCTGCTTGCTTTGATCTACTCGCAGGGAGACAGAGAGAGAATTTGATGTGCAAGCGAGCATTCGATTTCAACTCATTCATCCATTTTTGTTCAGAGAATGATGCAGGACGACATTAATTCTTATATTCTTGAAATTGTGCACTATTCAACATGACATGATACATGACACGATAAAGCAATAAGCAAACCAACGCCGAAGTAAAGTGTCTGTATAATAGAAAGATGCTCGCATTATTCTGGCTCTCCTTATTGCTACACGGTAAGAAGACACGAAGGTAATCGAGGATAACTTTACTCTTGGCAACATGGAGAGAGAGAGGAGTATTATTCTCAGAAAGGAATCTGTCTAACGTCTGATATACGTTATTTCTCCTCTTCCGGCGGAATCCTAAGGTAATCAAGTATTCTTCTTGGAAATGAAAATGCATTAATGGTCATGGAATTCATCGCAAAAAGGAAAATAATGAGAGGTGAGGAGAGTCATCGTAACAAAATGTCCAAAAAGGAATCCCTTGACCTTGAAAAACTCGTGGAGCAGGGGCGTGGAAATAGAAGGGGCGGAGCCTCAAAATGTAGTGAAACACTTTTCTGAACTGAGCTTAACCATATGCATTCTTCGCGAAGGTTAATTGTTGCTGAACTCCTATGAAATTCCGATACAGCTCCCATCCCTGTCAAACTAGAGTGATCAATTTTCTTTGCCAACATATTTGTTCGGTAAAGGCACACGAGTTAGCCATGGCTGAATTGTTCAACACAATCATCGGATCATTACAAGGACTCTTGTACGATTACTCAGAAACCACTTGTGTAAACTAAGGCAGTGAAGACGGTGTAAAGTCAATGGAGAGAGATCGAATTCCCCTTCAATCTCTCTCTCTCTCTCCCTCTCTGTCTCACTCTGTTAGTGGTAGACATACTATTAATTTTTCATTCTATCTTCACATAGTGCTCATGAAAGAATGTTGATACATTCGTCTCTCTCGCTCTCTCGTTTCCTTTCTCACACTTTTCTTTCTCTTTCTCATCACGAGAGCACGATTTAACTTTGCGACTCATCGAAATGACACGTGTTTTATTTATAATATGAACATTCCGTAATAAAAGTTGTTGTCGACTCTCCAGTTTCTCTTTCTCACGGTCACGATCATCAATCTTGCTTTCTTCATCACGAGGAAAAGTGTATACATCTTTAAAGAGCAAGCCTTCGCATTGAGACGAACATTTCTTCGTATATTTTCTGACGATAAAAATATTTTCTCAACCTTGGGATCACTATTTGATAAATATTTTAATGAAAAGTAAAAAGTACTTGCACATTTATCTACCTACACAATTGTATTCATGTATTTTACAATATATTTTAATAGCGAAAATAATTTATTAGAGTCGAAAAGAGATGCTTCCGCTTCCTCTTCTCCTCGGACTTTCCGTACTCTCCGTACTCTCTCCTTCTGTTGTCTCCGTTCCAATCAAGGTCGACTTCAAACTCTCGTGCCCGGAAGACTTGCTCACGAATCAAACTGCCGAAGTGCAGTTGTGGGACTACCACAAGTCCGGTTTGTAGATGACAGAAAATTTTAATATTTAATAGATTCAAACTTGGCTGACTCTGCAGAATTTGCTGAGTAGACTCTTTTAAAACGACTTTCCGTAAACCTTCTACTTTTCTTCTTTTATATTTAATTTGTACAATCTTTGTTTCATAGTCGGAGGAAGTATGTACATATGTATGTACATAGTATGATGAAAAACTTGAAAACATATATTTTTTGTCTGTCAATTTATCCTAAGTTTTATAGCAAAAATGTATCGCAATCGGTAAAAAGTTTCTAAGAAACCTCCTTTCAGAATCTAATTATGAATTTGCCGTTGCAAATGTGCCTGAAATTGGAATTCGATAAATTTTTCGATAAACTTTTCAGGCGACCATACGTATGTGACCTCTCTGGACGGTGTCGAAATCAATTCGGGAAATGGCTCAACAATCGAAGGCGACGCCGGAGGATTCTTTGACTTTCTGCCGGTCTCTCTTTTTTAACTTTGCAGCTTATGTGCACCTGTTCTACCGATGTCTTCAAAAGAGAACAAACAAATCTAGCTGATTTATTGACTTTGTTTAATTGGACAATAATTGTATAGCTTGAATACTTTTGGATCCCGAAGTATTCTCAAACTACCTGGGTAGGTGTACTCGATAATAATATTGATTTTGTAATTATTCCAGTTCTATCACTACTACTTCCTGAAAATCGTCCATGTCTGCAATACAAAGTGCGAGAAGGGACGCTGGTCGTTTGTGCCAGCGATGGCAAGCGGCAAAACACTTTATGTTGATCTCAAAACGATCAACCTCGCCGATCCACTCAGCCTCAGGGAGAACCAAGAGGATCGATGTGGCGAGTTGGAATGAGTGTGTTAACGATGCCATAATCACTGATATCAAGCAGAATCCGCATAAATCTTTTCACCTCATGCTTCCTGATGTGTCAACAAGAATTGTTAACAAAATATATATTAAAAAAATTACATTAGCACATTATTCTCATCTCATTCGTGGCACTTGATGGTGTCGTACACATTTTTTTTAATGATATGACGAAAAAAACAAATAGCATCGAGTTATAAAAGTTTACATTTGGGTTTTTCATGCATATTTTTCGAGGTAAAAGACAGTTCATGAAATTTTCGACGTGAATTCCTTGGCCACTGGCGGCGTCACGTTTCTCGTGCTTCTTGTAGCTGGCAACCTCTTCAGTGATGTTGATATCGTTGATGCCTTCTAGGACGAGACCATCAGCGACTTGGGCGAGTCTACGGTTGCCAGTGCATTTGTACATTTGAAATATGTACACATATATACACCAAAATCAGTGCACGAAATAAGGACGTCACCGATGGTCAATTAAACTATCAAAGAAAAATGACGAATTAACATAGACATCATAGGCAACGCCTCAATTAATTGAGGAATTGTTCTAATTGCACGTGTTTTCTTTGTTTTCGGGTCGATAAACTCAGGAAAACTCGAGGACAACACGTGATTTCACAATAGTTCCATCAAAAGTGCATAGAACTAGCCGTTTCCACCCTTCGAAGTGCACATCTGCATCGTTCCGGCCCTTTAAAAGCGATCCACTGCTGCTGTTTCCTCACTTCTCTCAACTTTCTCGCCTTCGTCTTCCTTCGATGTCTTCCACGGCGGAAGACACTTCTCGCGCTTCGCCTGCTCAGGAGAGGTCCTGCCAGCTTTTCAAAATATTCCCGTGCTTTTTTTCACGAAAAAATATGCGAATAACAGTGCCAGTAATATAATGAATTTTTAAAATTCTAATCCCGATTTGAAATTAAATAGAAATCCTGTTATATTTAGTATAGTTAATTTAATTGCCTCATTTAATATATTACGTTTCAGACGAAAGAATTCGGAATATTAAATATAATCAGTTGTTTTTAATTAGATTGTTCTTCGGTGTAGTCGACAAGTATACAGAGAGAGAGACCTCTGACCAAAGGTTCGCAGATAACCTATCACTTGTTTGAAAAAAAATCTTCCCGACTATTAACCTTTTTACAACTTTATTTGACCTTCTCAAATTCCTTTCGCTTTTCAGTTCCCTGCTCGAGGAGCAAAGAGCGCTCGAGTACTTCAGCCGCAGAATCGTTGAACAGTCGCTCCTGGGTCACTTCAACAAGTTCATTTTGGTACATTTGAATTTAGGATTATATGTAATGAAGCTCGTCGGCTTCTTCCCTGTCATTCGAGTGTGAATCGGACTGGAAACTGACGCAAAAAGGATTTTATTCATGAACCGCATTACGGCAAGAATAATAGGGCGATGGACTGGGAGAGGGACCGCTCCATATGTGGACAGATAGGGAAACTGAGTTTTGAAGACAGGAAAATGATTCATTAGCGGGAGAGGGCTTACGTGGAATAATAGGTGGGATGCACGAAAGTGCATCAGGATTGAATGCAGGGGAGAAGGAATGACTGCATAGTAACTCGCAGCTGCATAGTGACTCAAGGAGGAGAATATTCTATCAGAAAATTATCATTTGTACATGCATATTAAGATAATAGCTTGCATAAGCAAATGTGGTTTCGAAAGAAGGACAGGTACATGTGACCTTTAGAATAATATCCAAAAAATGTTCTGGAGCATCTGATACAGGCAACCGCCTTCCTTCGAGTTGCCGTGGAAAAGGCGCTACCGACTTCGACCCAGACGGCCTCCCTCGATGCGCTCATCATTCTGCTCAGCAACGACAGCTTCCTTCCCCGCAACCACGGGCATTATGTGAGAAAAAAAATTATTAATAATATTATTTTAAAATAATAATCATTATATATAAAAATTATAGAATTTCAAATTCATAAATTTCTGATATATGTAAATCGGTGACACTTCAATAAACACATTTCAGGACAATTTCTGGCGGCAAATTGCGCGCCTCTTCGAGGCTGCCGACAAGGAGAACAGCGACTCGGTCATGGACCGCCTATGCAGCGTAATCAACTTTCAAGAACAGCACTGCAGAGGATGCGCAAGATTCATTGTCAGATGGAAGAGCGAGAAAGAATGGGGGGTGGAGGGGAAACAGGAGATGGAGGAGGGAATAACATTCATTCCCAATTAAGTTCGGTCACGTTCCGGGAACTAAAAACAAATTGTTCTAACCATGAGGTAACTTGACCATGAGGTAATTTTCACGGACTTTATATATGCTATATCATGGAACCTCGGAGGTTCCTTTTACTTTACCACTCCGGGTAAGATATCGGGCCTATTTTGTTCAAATGTATGATTTTTCTGTGTGAACAAGTTTGGCTATTTGTTGTGGAGGCGATCGAAGAGCGGGCGACACTATTATAATTATAAAATGCATATCAACGAAATCAAATAAACAGTTGCATGCAAAAGTAAATTTAGTGCTAATGGCATACTTTTTGTTCTCTGGGACTTTCCCTCACCATACAAGATTTTCTGCCAGAATTATCCGGGACCGGTCCAGAAATACAAATTTTTTTATAATTGGCAGCCCAAGTAGCTGCCGGAATTTACCAACATCTGATATATGTAATAGCCAAACTACGAGGAGAGACACGATAGTGACGCGAAAGCGTAATTTTAATTTTAAACTTATGAAAAGAGTCAACCTATTAAAAAAAACACTTTGGGGCCAAAAATGTGGAAATTTTAGATTTGTTTCTGATATTCAACAAGAAATAGAGAGACCTTTAAAAATTAATATATGAGAAATATATTTTTAAATAAATTCTCTTTTTAGCGTTATCTTCTGCCCGACTCTCTGCTCCGCCGCTTCTCGCGAGTGGTCGACTCGCCCATCCAGAAACGAGAAGAGGTCGAAGCGGCGATGGCGCTTTTCAATGATCACGTTAAATCCGATGAGGAACGCGCGAAGGTTGGAAGAGAAACGGGAAGCTTGTAATGGGTTTTGCATTTCTTGCGGGATGTAGGAAATTGTAAAGGGTTAAAATAAATCGCATTCAACTAAATAAACATGAGCGAATATGACTCAAAAATTAATATTTCAATGAAATAACTGCATGAACAGATCACCGCCGCCATCTGTGATGGCTTCAACAAATGCATGGACTCGTCCTCGCTTCACGAGAAGCATCTTCTGAACCTGGCGTGGATCATCAGATGGGCCACCAACCACAACCTCAGCCCGGTTACTTTCCCTCTCCGCAGAACTTAAACAGATGTTTTCTGCTGTTAGGAGCTTAGGCATGATACGACAACTTCCAGTTTTACAACGAACCCTGCTTCGCACGCGAACTCCTTAAACGCGTTCTGTCGAACGGAAAGATCATGCTATTCTTCTCTGAGGCCCTTTTCCGCGAGAGAACTTGCCTTGCTGCGTGCGTTCACTGACTATACCATTCTGGCAGGAAATATTGTTAAAAACAATTTAATGGCACCAAGGCATTACAGTGCAAAACAAAATAAACAGTGCATTTTATAGAAAAACAATAGAACCTTTTGAAAAAAAGCATTCGAAAAAATAACGGAACCCCAAGCTTCTACAGTATATATCACTAATATTAAAAAAAATCCTCCCAAATTGGCTCATTAATACTGTCAACAACAAGCATTTTTCATTCATATATCAACATTGAAATATTAATTCCATATAATAGATTCATCATTGACTGTCTCCGGGACGCCTTCCGCGTCGACTCCTTGATCAGAGATTTGTTCATCTCCTCGAACTCGTACAAGACGCTTTTGAACGCAATCCTCAAGTGCCTCCGCCGTCTCATAATCAAGCACGGAGTGTCGGTTGGTGTGTTCGTTGCCGGCTCAAGCGTAGACCTAACTGATTGCAGAACATTTGTTACGGTAACGGAGCCGTTCATTGAATAATTAACGTATGGTTTTACAAACGCGGATCGCTTTGCATTTGTCTGAAAATAAAGCGTAATTCCAGAAAATTTGAACCATTATTTTCAACTTTCTACAAAGTTAATATTTTTTTATTATAGTCACTCTCCTCGTTCACACTCTCTCTCTCTAAGCAGATGAATATCTGAGGGCGCGCATTTAAAATGCCTTGATCTACTACTGTAGAACCATTCAATACTTGGTTCCTTTAACTCGAGCATAATTTGCATGGTCAGTCGTTGTTCGAGTGCGAGTGCGACTATCGCTGTTCCCTTCTCATCAACCACTGCCTAGTTATTCTTGGAAACATCTTGACCCCTGCCACTTTCATCGCCATCTCTGACGTCAGTCACCTTTTCCTCTTTCACTTCTTATGGCGATCAGTTCAGCTGAAAGAAGATACATACATATGTATGTATCTTATAGAGTTGTAGATGCTTGCGATATCCAAATACAACAGCTTTCTCCTCATTCTTGCTTCCTTGAGCGCGAAGACCTGACTGAGATCGTTCGCGCGGCAGTCGTGTCCGCTTCCGCTCAGTCGATTGCAAAGACGGGAACTGACAGCAACGCGGAAGACCACAAGAGGACCGCCTCGCGCTTCTTCATCCGGCTTCTGGAAGAGGGAGAACGACAAGGACGACTGGAACAGCTGCTCGGAAATGGCTCGTGCTTGACTCGCATGATTTCTCTCTTTGCGCAACTAGAGAAACAGACAACAGAGATAAGGGAGGAACGAGAGGGAGTTAGAGAGTGTAAGAGAGAGAAAGATGGAGTCTGAAATGTAGAGGATTTGTCTTTGAGCTACCATTTGTTTCCCACAAGAGAAAATATCCTGGACATATCCGAGACACTTGTCCATGTCCTCGAGGGAAAATAATCGTGCGGCTGCAGGAGTTCTCCTTGCCATGCTGGAGGTGCAGCCTACCTCCTCAACGTTGATTCCTTTCCCGCTCCTCGGACGGATCTTCGCGACGTATCCGGGATGGGCTAGCAAGTGCCTCCAGGACACTTCCATCCACCAGCTCGCAGTCCTCTCTGCGTACTCGCATTCTTTCTCTCTTCATCTTAATAATAATCAATTCTATCTCCTTGAAGCAAGCCTATAAGTTCTTTTTTCTAAGATAGAAAACAGTTTGTTTAAAGATTTTATTCTGAAGCAATATTTTAAGAGTCCCTCCGCTGATCAAGTCACAGTTCTACGACCACCCCTCGATTGCGGAAGAGTCTGTATTCCCGGTTTGTAAATATTCCATACAGAGAGACGTTTTAGTCCTTTCTTGTTTTGTCCCTGTGTTTCGAAATAACAAATTTGGTGTTTGCAGAACGGCGCCGCGGCCAAGGAAGACGCCGCTCCCAAGGAAGACGCCGCGGCCAAGGAAAACGCCATGGCCAAGGAAGACGCCGTGGCCAAGGAAGACGCCGCTCCCAAGGAAGACGCCGCGGCCAAGGAAAACGCCATGGCCAAGGAAGACGCCGTGGCCAAGGAAGACGCCGTGGCCAAGGAAGACGCAGTGGCCAAGGAAGACGCCGTGGCCAAGGAAGACGCCGCTCCCAAGGAAGACGCAGCGGCCAAGGAAAACGCCATGGCCAAGGAAGACGCCGTGGCCAAGGAAGACGCAGTGGCCAAGGAAGACGCCGTGGCCAAGGAAGACGCCGCTCCCAAGGAAGACGCCGCTCCCAAGGAAGACGCAGCGGCCAAGGAAGACGCAGTGGCCAAGGAAGACGCCGTGGCCAAGGAAGACGCCGCTCCCAAGGAAGACGCCGCTCCCAAGGAAGACGTAGCGGCCAAGGAAGACGCAGCGGCCAAGGAAGACGCCGTGGCCAAGGAAGACGCCGTGGCCAAGGAAGACGCAGTGGCCAAGGAAGACGCCTCGGCCAAGGAAGACGCCTCGGCCAAGGAAAACTACGCAGCCGGCGCAGCGGCGGCTTCTTCAGGTTTCACCGCGCTTATCTTAAGGAGTATACCCATATATTGAGAGGCTCTTTCTTCAGGGGGCTCTATTATACCCTTTTTGGACCTTGAAATCATGGGAATCACGATCAGAATCTACACATTGTTTGCATAGATTTTTCTATTCTTTTTGGAACCCGTGAATATACCCTTTAAATATTCCCTCAGAGTCGCCTTCGCTGGCCTGGACTCGTGCGTCCGCCTCTGATGGGCTCTTCGCTCTGCCGGTTCTCGTGTTCGACCGCATCACCTCCTTCCTGTCCTTCAATGATCTCACTTCTCTCCTTCTCTCATGCCGAGCTGCGCATGAGGTTATCGAATTATGAATGCACCGTTTTTCTCTCTTTTCGACCCTTACCTAAGCAACTGACTTGGTTAGAACTTTTCAATGAAATCTTTGTACTCTTATATTTAAATCTTTTTCTGAATAAAGGCAATATTTTTTAAGCTATTTTATTTATTCGTAAAAAAATTTCGTGTTTAAACTCCAATTAAATATTTATTTCGAAAAGCTTGCAGCTGGTCTTCCGTAAGCTTGGCTCCGCGCTCTCTCTCCACATTCTTCACAAGTTATTTCCTGCTATCCCTCGCACGGTCCACACCCTTTGGGGAGTGCACGCCTGGTCTAAACTGTTGCACCACGTGAACCCGGAGAGAATCTGCGAAGTCGACTTCGCCGGGATCGACACAATTGAAGTGACACAGCTGCAAGAGATTTTCAAGGCAAGCAATTTTTCTTCCTATCCTTTTGACAAGCGATGGGATAATTATAATAGTTACTAAATGATATTAGTTCTGTGAAAATCAGATTTTCATATGTTTCGTTTAGTAGTGATCACACAACGTGTTGTAATCTATAAAGAGATAATATAATATTTTCATCTATTATTTGTTTTTACTCATTTAAGCTAGCTTGATGACCCTTTTTTTGAGGAGCCTTTCGAGTTCGTGGAGAGTCTCCACCTGCAGGGATGCCTAGTGATGCCGGATACTTGGGCTATGCTCAGCAAACTTTTCCCGAACGTTCGGAAGGTCGTGGTCTCTGCTCACCTCGCTCACCCAGTGTCAGTACTCGAAAAGTAATCGTGCCTAAATCAGCAAGAGTCAATGATAAGCAATAAAAGTATTTCAATTATTTTTGACTTAATAGATAATGGAGATCTTCTGCCATGTTTCTTCCATCAACGAGTTCCAAGTTAATAAATGAAATCTATATTTTATTTTCCTTTGAAGGGTTAGCCCCGAGGATTTGCTGAAGACGTCGGAGCAGAACAAGAAGGCGGAGAGGGTGAAGGGCGAGCAGTTCGCCGCCCTTCTCATCACGATGA
The DNA here is from genome assembly GCA_945643635.1 of Allodiplogaster sudhausi. Classification (NCBI taxonomy): domain Eukaryota; kingdom Metazoa; phylum Nematoda; class Chromadorea; order Rhabditida; family Diplogasteridae; genus Allodiplogaster; species Allodiplogaster sudhausi. The sequence goes on from CALZFC010000005.1 coordinate 10,978,780, forward strand.
TCGGCTCCTTCGATCATCTCGAACGCAGCGAGTTGGCAGCTGGATAGAAGGAGGTACTTAATAATGTATCGTCTCTTTCAGCTATTTTTTTTGCTTTTATTGTGAAATAGTGGGCTGAAAATTCAAATATGTGCCTAATAAAATCTATTGACCCTCCTTTATGTCCTATTTATGCTTTATAGCAGCCGACAGAGGCACCTTGGGATGTAGTTTAATTTAGTCTCGAAGAGTCTTCTTCTTTTTTGAAATAGTTGTTCCTTTTCATTGCAGTGTTCTTGTCCGCCCTTCCCGACCAGTTTTCCGACAGAAGTGACCTGCTTCACCCTTTCTTGCGCATCTTCCGTCTACTCCACCAATTTTTTTTCTATTTCGTTCATTATAAAATTGAAAAGAATGTGCAGTTATACACCATATGATACCTAAGAGGAGAAAGAAATCACACAATGAATCGTCTCACCTGGCACCTTCCTACCACAAAAGAGCTGAACTGCACAGAACAAGAACGGCAATAGGCTTCATCTTAAATGATAATAAAAAACATAAACAATATAAAAATTTCTCCAGACTGTTAAGCATGTATGAAGCAAATTTCTAGCTACACACATACATACTATGTAAACTTTGTTGTTATTGTAGGTAAGTCACCCTCGCTAGGAATATGAAAACGAAGTAAATAAATATTAAATTACCAAAAACAAATTACACACACCTTCCAATGGAGCCATTCATGTTTTCTAAATTTCCGTTCCCTTTTTTCTCCACAGATTACCAGCGTTGTTCTTGAAAATTCTCACTTACAAACATTTCACATAGGTATCTGATTTTGTTCCTGATTCTTTTCGCCTGATGGCACGTCAATGTCGTCCTCGGTCTGTCCCAGAGGCCCTTGGAATGTGATAAAACCGTAAACCATAAATTATAAGAAAACCGTAAAGAAGAAATAATTGTCAATGCATTTTAATACAAAGGTACGAATCTTACAACACCGTAGATGTTGTAAGATTCGTACCTTTGTATTGGCTGCAGGCTCATGACTCCTGGAACTGCATCGATGTCACTTTTAGCTCGATTGTTCAGTGGATCAACATCGAAATCGCATGACAGTATCTTGGGGAATACTGTCTCTCTGAATTTTTTTTTCTGTTACAAGAGAAAATAGGGTGGAAATCGAATGCTCATAGCGATTTCTCGAACCTACACATTAACAATCTTCTGCAATACGAAATATCATTCATGTTATGTTGGTTGATCGCAAGCCTTGAAGCGCACCACATCGTTATCTCTAAAACAAAAATTGTCAAAACGATGTCTTCATTCAAATGCATCTTTCGTGAGAATGCCTGCACAAATGCATATTTAGCACTATCAAAACATTTCCCTCTCTCTTATGCACATTCACATATGTTAATGTTACGTCAGGATGCATGACAAATAATAGCTTAAAGTTCGCTTCATGATTTCGGTGAAAGGGAAGACCCAGCTTACGCAAACGAACGTGGATCAATGGAAAAACATTTCTCGTCTAGAAAGTACTCTCTCGCTCCCTCTCCCTCTCTCTCTCTTACTCTCTTCTCTCTCACTCTCCTCTCTCTCTCGCTCTGCTTTCTCACTCCTTTTTTGTGCTCCTCTCGTTCTATCTCTGTCTCACTGAAGGTGAGTAGTAGAAATTCTATTATTTTCTATTCTCTGTATGTATCTCCATAAAGTGTTCTCACCTCATGCATTTTGAGCTTCTCCATAAATTTCTTTTACTTCATTCTGTCCTTTTCTTACCGTCATCTTTCTCTCTGTTTCTCTCTCACTCTCTTTCACACAAGTTTCCTTCAACACTTTTTATTTATTATACGTATTCGTTCAAATTGTACTTAACTCGATGGACCGCACATCGAGTTCGTTTGCCAATTTATATTCAGGTATTCCGTGCCTTCAAAATTTAGCATTAAAATATCCCAATTGTCACGCTTCATGCCTCAAAAGTTTTCCATTTTTATTGACCAAAGTGGCGCAATGCCACGTTGAATTTGATGATATTTTGGTCTCATTAAGATGGAAATTTTTCAAGGCATGAAGCCTGGCAATAGGGACATTTTCATTCGATTATGGTAAAACTCGAGTGCCTGTATCTAAATATGCAAACCAAATCGACGTGCATTTATCAATAAACGCGCCATTTGATCAGAAATTACAAAACTTTCCGAAGGTTTCGAAAGATCCTGCACTCTTGTTTATTGGGCGGCACTTTATATCAAAATATTAATTTCGTATACTTGTAATTTCATGTAAATAAATAAATAATGTCAGTGCCTTTGATGCACTTTTGATAAATAATCTAATAACTAAAATAAAGAACTTGTTTTACTTGCATATTCAGTTTTGTGAAGAAATAGCACGTAAGAGGATGATCGTACGTGCACTATTCCTTTGCCCTTTAAAGTGCTCCATCCTCCAATCCTATAAAAGGCAAGCAATTTCGTCAAATAAACATTGTCTTCTCCTCCGTCTTCATTGTGCTCCCGCGTTCCAGTGTCAGTGGTGCCTTGTATTTAACATATTTCGTCAATTATTTAATGAAAAAATAATAAAGCTATTTAAGTCGATAAGAGATGCGTTCGCTTCCTCTTCTCCTCGGACTCTCCGTGTTACTTCCATCTGTTGCCTCCGCTTTCGTCAGCGTCGATGTCATTCTCGCGTGTGAAGGAAACCCGTCCAAGAACATGACGGCCAAGGTGCAGCTGTGGGACTACCACATAAGCGGTCCGTCGACGGCGGAAACTTATAGTCTACAGTTTGAGACTTGGACCAACTCGGAGGACTATGCCAAGTGGACTCCTTTTAAAAGGAAGCTTCCTAATCTACACATTTTCCCCTTTTCTTTTTAATTCAGGAGCGAAAGATCTTGTTCTGGCTACAAATTATGAATAATTCTATAGATAATAAAAAGAATCTTCGAAAAGAAGAAAGAAAAAAACTTTCCAGGCGACCATACATATGTGACTACTGTGGATGATGTCGAGATCAACACAGGGAAGATGGCAACGATTGCTGGTGATGCTGGCGGCTTCTTTAGCTGGCTGCCGGTCTCTCCTTTCAACTTTTCCCTTTTTGCCCCTCTTCCACCGACGTAGTCAATCAATCGTAGAGCAAATCGAAATGTTTCATATTTACATATTTATTATGAAATAAGGCAACAACTGTGTACTTTGGATATTCTCAAACATGGATAATTATACCTTGCTCTTTTATTGATCTTGTTACTTTTCCAGTTCTACCACTACTACTTCCTGAAGATCATCCACTTCTGCAATACGGACTGCGAGCGCGGACGCTGGTCGTACATTCCAGCCGTGATGGGCGCTTACTACCATTATGTTGATCTCGAAACGGTCAACCTCGCGCAGAACCTCAGCCTCAGCAATTCCAACCAGAACGACCGTTGTGGCACCCCATAACTCTATGAAGACATCCGAATAAATTATTGTGTTCAATGAAATTTGTAAACCGTTACAAAGTATGAATTTTGAGCTGAAGTATAGCCAAACAGTCATAAAACCTGTATTCATGAAGTTTCAGTTTGTGCCGTTCATAGTTGTCTTCCTGGATTAATTGCAAGGCTCTGATGCTTCTTGATCTGTTTACTAAATCAGCTAACACAGAATAAATATATTAACAATCTTTTTGCATTTCGTTCAAAGCGCTTATGGTGCCGTAAACATTTTGCTGAAACGTGGAGTTAAAAAAAATCGACAGAAGGGTCCAATAAAAGTGCATATTTTTGTTTTTCATGCACATTTTTCAACGTACTACATAGAAGGCAGTTTATGAAATATAAATGATTGTTTTTATACTGTCAGACTTTATTGGTTTCAGTGATCAATTTTTTAACGAGTAAAATTAATTCCCCAGTTCATTATTTAATTGCTATGTTATGAGATGCACGCATGCTGCCTGCCTCCAGTTCGCGATTCATGAACTTGGACTGGGATGCAGAAGTTTCAGCAGGATAATCTCGGAATCGAAGAGTGTAAAAAACAACAATAATTTCATTGAATCGTAATGCTTTTCCTTTAATGCGTCACTGAGTCCATCTGACCTCAATAGTTACTTTTCTAAACTTAATTATGCAATACGAATTGAGACATTATGCATAATAAAAACAATATGGAAACTCGTTAAACTGATTGTGAGATATACATATGTAGTTATCGGTTCATATTTTATATCACAAAGATGCTGGGAAAAGTTGTGTTAAATGCATTTGTATAAAAGAATTAATTAATGGTATTAATTTAAAATAAAGTATTTTAAGTTTTGTATTCAGTCTGAAAAAAGTTATATGTCAAAACGAACCTAGTTTTTTAGAGACTTACTTGTTTTATCAATCACAGCCAAAGTGGCTGACCATGAGACAATATCGGACAAAATGCAACTGATGCAAACTGTCTCACAAAATGAATTTTTAGAAAAGTTATAGGATATGAAAATATAGAGTGCATACATATATGAGAATCTCACAGAAGATTTCTTTAAATTATTTAAAAAGATAGAAATTCAAATTCGGGCCAAACAACCGTATTTTTCAAGAATGGTACTTTTTTTCAGTGCGATCATGCTGATTGGGGAGGGGGAGATGTATTCATATCAGAAGATAGTAGCCATAATTACGAAAATGATCAATATAGAAACACAAGCAGAATAACATCAAGAATTGTTTTCTTCGAAAACATCAAAGGATCTGCAGCGTATGCCGCCGCGCCTTTGATCTCGCCGCCATGACGAGCGACTTCCTCTTCTTCCTCGTCGTGCCTCCCGTCGGCCGTGGCGACACCTCGGCGACCGACTGGAGAAGGCGCGTGCCGCCTGATGCGATGAGAATGGACGGATGAGGAAGGAAAAAAAGAATACTTACAAAGAAAGTAACGAGAATAAGGAGATGCAAATGAGATGAGTTGAAAAAAAGAAATGTTTTAAGTCCTTCTCAACACAATAATAAACTCTAAATGACAAAAAGAGAGAAACAAATCGAAGCGAAAGAAGCCGAGCTACCGTAGCTGGCTGCGGGTCGCTTGAACGATCGCCATCGTCGCGTGACGTTGCCATTGGCGTCTCGCTCATCCACGATGCTCACTCCGAGAAGATGCGCGCATCGCGCGCGGAAGTCGCTGTTCAACGCGAGGTACACGAAGAAGTTCACGCCCGAGTTGACGCACGTCGCCCAGACGGAAGGCTTCGAAATCGCGTCTGACACCTGCGACATGGTCGATTGGTAGTAGAATAGGAACGAAGGAAAGGCGGCCAAGGTTCGAAACATTTGGTGAATTAGACACTACTTTATAGCAATAGTTTTCTAATATAAATATTAATATATGAAGATAGTAGAATAAAGTCGAGAAATACAGTAGCCTACCTTCTTGTAAAGCACTGATGTGAGCGAGACGAGATTTGGTATGCACACGAGCACTGTCGATATGAACGAAATGACAAGATAGCAGCGGAGGCGTGCGATATGGCGATTCTTTCTGTGAGGTCAAGACCAGTAAATTGCTTGTCCCCGTATATGCTTTTTTTTCTTAAAAAAAATCAACACACAATATCTAAACTACCCTTTCCCTCCGAAAAATATGTGCAGCTTCAAATTCACATTACTATTTTCACGCTGCTTGTAGCAAAATGGCATACGCGGGCCATTTGTACTACCTCTTTTTAATCGACCCTTTCAAATAAAATCAATCAATGCAAACCCATTCTTCCTAGTCCGAGCATAACAATAGTTAAAATTAAATAGAGGAGAATTGTTACATAGAATGATTGAATGCCGCGTACTCGCTGACTTTGGAGATTCGCTTGACGCGCGTGTACGCGGCGAGATTGAGGGCAGCGCCCGCCGCGTAGCCGGCCACGTTGGCCGAGTAGACAAAGGTGGCGAAGCCGGCCGAGAACGCCGCTTTTCGCCCGCAAAAGTATGGCGCCTGCAATGATCACTATCCGCCTGATCTAGGTTGCGGCTAATTTTTTTTAAGGAAAGAAGGGCCAAGCAGATAGAGCAATCTTCATGCCAGATAATGTTATCTAGATTGTTGACATTCTTGTGCTTCATGCTTTTGCCTTAGGTACATACAAACATATCTGGGGAATAAATAACCTAACTTTTCTTCTATTTTGATACATTCGCCTTGGCGTAAAGCGTATATCCATAAAATTTGAGCGATTTTATTCCATTACATTCTTAGCAATAGTGACTTGAAAACTAGGGGATGTAGAATTAGCTACGATAGGTCAGAGCAGCCCTCCTATAATATATTTCACATGCTCTCTCGACCGAGCGACAGGCAGCTTTATGTACGCGCGCATTTTTCAGCGCCAATGTATAATTATTCGTCGACTACGTCCTTCAAGCAGCCTGGCGATGCAACACTTTGAATTTGCCGTTCCTTTGCCTTTTGATCTTGCTGACGCCCCTGAATGATTTGCTCAATCAGCGCATGCTTCTTCCCTCACTTCACACGGCGGTCATCACAAAAAGAGGCGAAGCAAGTATTTCTACGATGTGGAAATCTGTTCAGTGTATAGCAATTCACACGCCCAAATGCGGCTATAAAGTAAATAAGCCGATATATAAACGCTCACGCTCTTTGATTAGACAACAGCATTCGCTCAATTTTGAGGATCCGTTCCGCATTTCTGCTTCACTTTTCCAAAGCAAAGTTCAAGAGAAAATGTACGAATTTTCCTTGAAGGCGCAAGAGTGTATTTTAAATGAGAAGGAAACATTAATGGTTTAATTTCTAATTGTTATCATTCTGTTCAGGAAGAGTGTTTGATGAAGGAAGCGAGAATGCTGGGCCTCGCGCTCCTTCTCGCCATGCCTCTGCTGGCAGCCTCGGCGAGAATGACCATCTATCTCGATCTGACGTGTCCAGAGGAACTTCTTCTCCTTAGCAATATCACGCTGTCTCTCAAATAAACTCTCATGTCGTCAGTTTGTCTTAAACCTGAACAAATCGAAATGAATCAAACAAAAATCAAGTTATTGAAATTAATAAATTGATTGCAACCTTCAACTCCTTTTATTTTATTTTTCATTAACAGTTGGGTGTGGGAAAAATAGCAAAATATCAGGATTAGATTGCAATGAATTTATCTACTCGCTCTCTTTCTTTTTTTAAATTTCTGCAATCTAAATCGGGAGATCGACATGCCGTTAAAATTCGTCGCCAGGAAGAGAGTTTGAAAAGGAGAGATGGAGATAAAGAGAGGGAGAGATTGAAAGAGGAAGAGAGAAAAGAGAGAGAGAGAGAGAGAGAGAGAGAGAGAGAGAGAGAGATAAAGCGTAATAAAGAGACGGAGCGCGAAACTAGTGCGGAGAGTATTTAAATTACCGTAATTCTTTATCTTCCTATCTTCAACGAATATCTTTGGATCGATGATCCAATGCTGACAGTGATCGCAATGACGTGAGACATGGAACTCTCATTTCTTGTAGGAAAGTGTAAAAAAAATTTATTTGCTCAAAGAATTGTGTGGTCTGAATGTTCAGAATGGCCGGTAGTATTGAACATCTTCTAATCGTAAGAGTTGCAGCACAATCAAGTCCGTATCTTGCGGCCTCCAATCCCTCGGGAGGGGGGGGGGGCAGAGCCGGCAAATGGCCCAAAACTTTTTGGGCGGCCGGCCCGGCCCGAACGATTTCCGGGCGCTAGAATTATGGGCCCGGCCCGGCCTGTGGGACCGTTTGAGCCCGCTTTAAAAAAAAAATTCCGGGGAAAAAGTCCGACAAGCTACAGAGCATTTTGAAATTCAGATTTTTTCACGCTCATGCTATGAACATTCATTTTAAGGTATAGAATAAAAAGTTTTAAGGGGAAAAATGGACAAATGAAGAAAGTTTTGCACTTAATACCTATCGTCCTTACTGGACGACATCGTGTGCTTATCGGGCCCAAACGGGCTCACGGGCCCGCCCAACTTTTTTGGGCCCAGCCCGGGGCCCTGGGAAATTGGGCCGGCCCGCCCCGCGGGCCCGCCAGGGCCGGGCCATGCCGGGCCGGGCCGGGCCGTTACCGGCTCTGGGGGGGATCAAAGTAGTGCTGACAGGTCGACGACCTCTCAGCGCTTCTTTGACCACAAGGTTATGAGTGCGACGACTGTCGATTTTATTTGTACCAGGGAATATCGTAGCATGTTGAGGACACTTCATATGGACTGGGCATTTAACAAAATAAAATTTTTGAATTGGAGATAAAACTGAAGAAAAAGTAATGATAGAAATGCAAATTCTACGTTCAATTAATACCTCGTCGAATCGATGCAACCACGCGAGCACGAAGCCGACTGCCGCAGTCGTCACGACGAGCAGCACGCTCGTGGCCACCATGCAGCAACTCCTGACACGAAAAGGCAGAGCTACCGTAATTCAAACGTGAAATGTTAGCGCCACCCTGCAGTAGCTCCTGACACGAAAAGACAGAGATACCGTAATTCATACTGACTTAGAGCTACCATGCAGCAACTCCTGACACGAAAAGACACAGCTACCGAAAAGACAGACAGAGCTTAATTTTTAAGGTCAATTTTTTAAACTTTAATCTTTTATGCCTATAAATCGATTGACTAGTAAGAACAGAAAAGCATCCGCCTTAGAAAAAAAAAGATATTTCATGACCACTTTATAAAGTATAAAATGCTGCTATCGCGGACTTTCATAATATGAAAAACATTCTCAAACAACCAATGATCATCTGCTTACTCTTTTGCTAATTATTAATGCCTTAATTAATTTTAGCTATTATATGTACCTTTTAATGAACTGCGCCCGGAAAGCGATCGGATAGTAGATCGCCGTGAGACGCTCCACGCCCATGAGAACTTGGATGATCGGCGGCCAGAGGTCGCCTGACACAAAGATATGGAATTCTGATTTGATTTTTTTTCTTTCTTTTTTATTTGGTGTGATAATAGAAATCATGATTGATTCGGTCTTTCTCATCTCTGACTTCTATCTGTCTGTGTTTCTTTTTCCTCTTTCAAGCTCTTCAACCTCGTCCTTTCTTCTCTCCGTTTCGCTCTGCTTACATTCACTCTCTCCGTATCCAGCTTTTCTCTGTTTGTCTCGTTCACTCTCTCATATCTCCCTCTCTCTCTCACCAATCCCTCTCATCCATAGCCACGGCTCGACGGCGCACGCCCACGGCGTCCTAATCGGAATCCTCAGCTCCCTCATGACATCCCCGTAGAGCGCCACTCGATTCAGGCCCATCAGCATGACGGCGGCGCAGTTGCAGAAGTCACCGAGGGCCAGCGCGATCAGGAGCTGGAGGAAATGGTAATTTGAAGTTCCCGCCAATTTTTTTCTTTTTAACACCAGTCATTCTTTGCTGAATTTCTATACCAAGTAAAACTAAAGGAGTTGTCTCTTTTACTTCTACGGAATGCTCCTTTAACGTAAACCACCAATGAAATTTCAACAACACTTTTTCACCCTCGTTCTCTCTCTCTCTTTCTCTTTCTCTTTCTGTCTCTCTCTCGCTTGCTCACCTTATACTTCTCCCGAAACGGCCGATGTGACATGAAAACGGATAGTAGCAAAATGTTGATCATCGTGAAGAAGGCGCCGAGTACTACGTTCACCTGAATTTTTTTAGTTTCTAAAAAAATGTAAAAAATTAAATATAAATATCTAGTTAAAAAGTGGTAAAGTAAAAGGAGAAAAACTTTATCAACATAAACGGTTGTTAATTATGATAGAAGAATTAGTGTAAGTAACAGTGTGAGTCGCGATGAAATCGTCCATATGTTCGGTGAAATTTCGTGGAACATCAACATAGAAAACCGGGTCCTCGGAGACTGCCAGCGGTGTTGTCGCCATGTTTCCTAGGCGATGGAAAAGAGTATAGTAATTATATTGTTTTAATAAAGGATAAAATTCATGTTAAAATTCACCACGGAAAATACAAATGGATATTCGATGCTAGTGAGAAATGTTTAAGCTTTGCCCCAAGCATATGTCTATACGACGTAGGGATCTACTTCTAGGAGAAGAAAGCGAGAGAGCGATGTTGATGAGACGCAGAGAAAGAGAGCTGATGGCGAGTGAGAAGAAGAGAGTTAGAGAAAAAACGCAGGATGAACTTGGAGGCTCAGGTTACACCAATAGTAGGACATGATACATGCACTTGAATACATACGAACTGAGGGTGAGTCACCCTCTGAGTCCAGGCAGATAAGTTCTAAAGAACCATCAAGAATCAGTTTATGAAAACGAAATGATTCGAGAGAGTCTGAAAGGAAAGATGGGCCAGAGAAGCAGATAAATCGAGAAACAAAAAAGAGTAGGGAAAGTTGATTTACGCACGTTGGCAACATATGTATGTACATATATGTCTCTACATTACCAAGTACCATGGAAGCGTGGGGCACAACATTGCTGTTTAAAAAAGAGTAGTAATATCTAAAGACATAAAAAAAACCAGAAAGGCTGACATGGCGAGTCAGACACAGAGAGAGTGAGGGAGTTAATAGAGAGCGGAATAGATAGAGAGATAGAAAGAGAGAATGAGTGTTAGAGAGAGAGAGAGGGAGAGAAGGAGAGTGTTTGAGAAGGCGGCAAGGAAGGCAGATTTAATAAGCCTAATATTCTCTAGGGAAACATTTCTCTTTCTCTGTCTGGCTTTGTCCAGTTCATCTATCTTGTTGGCATCTCATTTTTCTTTTCTTCATTTTCTCCCTTTTTTCAATTTTTGGCACTCGGCCAAAGAGCAACTCGTCCTTTTTCGAACTGTTTCACTGAGAAGATGAGGGAAGCCCCTCGAGTAATAAGAAGAATGTAACATATGATCTTTGTTTCGAGTATTCTTTCCTTCTCTCTCTCCCACTGTTTCTCTCTCTCCCTCTCTCTCTCTCTCTCTCTCTCTCTCTCTCTCTTAGATTCTCGATATCTCTCCCTCTTTATCTCTCTTTTCTCTCGCTCTCATTGCTCACTCCTTCTTTCTCGTTAAGCTAAAACGGATGGCTTCCCAGTGTCACGTGGACGGCGATGACAATAACAACACAATAAGGAACTTGTAAACTTTTCAGCAAAAAAAGTGGTAAAACAAAACTGTTTGAAGGAGGGCGATCTCCGAAACGACTAAAATTTCATTTGTATGTATGTTGAAAACAAGAATGATGTGTACAATTTTGCGCACATGACTACTAATATTCTATTCAGACCTGGCGAGAGGCTGCTCAAAAAAGGGACGAGAAACAGAAGAATAACCCCTACTCACCCCCCCCCCCACATAGTCCCCTTTCCTCGCCCCCCCCCCCTGGCTCTAACCACCCTTTTTTCTCATTCCCACGGCGTCCCCTCAGCATGCATCTGAAAGGGAAACTTTGCCTTCATCTGGAATTCTTTCTATATTTCTCTCAATTTCATATATCCTCTCAATCAGGGTAATTTTCTCGTTCTCACAGTCAGCTCCTCTCGTTCTCCTCTCTCTCTTTCTCTCTTTCATAGAATCCCTCGCTGAAGAAGCATCCCTAAAGAGACTTGCGAAGCGTTCCTAAATAATTCGTGCCCTTAGCTTCTGAAAAGTTGATACAACAAAGAACTTTCATATGAAACGCCTAGAAAGATTTTCCTTTCAAAAGTCGTAAAAATCGTGAGATGAGCATCAAATGGGGAGAATTGAATAAATTAGCTCACTAATTGTAGGAGGGATTCAATGGCGGCATTTTCAATGCCATATCAAATCTTAAAGCGCCAACTGTAAAGATGAAAATTCATGTGGCTAAATGTTTATTTAAAGTGTTGAAATAACATTTTTTTTAACAAGTTGTTAAAGAAATTTCAAGATATCCGTATAGAAATATGTGAAAATGAGAGGTGCTAAGAGAAAACAGGAGGAAAAACAGCAGTTGTTATTGCTTTACGAATGCAAGGATTAGGGTTTCAGTGATTCATATATTGGACTCGGAACGAATCAACATTCATATATTCGCGGGTCTCTGCATTCACCCCCTTCACGGGTGAAACAACGGGCAAACATATGGAATAGCACCAGTGGCATTCCCCGACATCCATATACCACCGCTGTGAGGAAATCTTTCTTCGTTCACAATGGATGATGAATGGATTCCTCCATTCAGGTACGGGGTCGGTACCTAAAACAACTTCAGTCCAACGGAGTTGGAATGAAAAATCGAGTGAGTATAGGGGAATATAGACAAGCACGAGAGCGATGCAGTGAATAAGAAGAGTGCTATGACCAAAAAAGGGGGGAGGCAAGAAAAGAAAAAGTAGTGCCAAATAAGAACACGCACATGATGAACAGACATGTGTGGTATTATTTATAAACGGAGAAGAAGAAGAAATATGGGGGAGGATTCGGGGAGGATAGTTATGCACTAAGCTTTGAGAGAGAGAGAGAGAGAGAGAGAATTCATGCCCCGGACAGGGTTCGAAGCACAAGTCTGAATGTGACACATATCTAAAGAGTACTCGCAAAAGCTTGTGTGTGTAAATTAGAAACGGAAAGAAAAATGGAACCAAGCAGCATCTGGGCAGAAAAAGGAGGGATACATACAACATTTATTTATTTTATAATAAAGCGATATTGCGACAAAATATGTATCATTATAAAGGTGTGAAGCTGTGTGAAAGATGCAAGTGTGAGGCCAGCGGAAAGATATAGTCAGAGATTGAAAACAGACGTGGAGTCACCCGCAGGAATTTATACAGGTGTCCGAGCATTGAAGGGCAGAGAGATGCCACGAAAGGAAACAGAGAACCAGTAGAGGCACAGAACGAGATACATATATAGAGAAAGCAAGAGAGAGAGAGAGAGAGAGAAGGAGTGAGAGGTAGGGAGAAAGAGAGTGAGAGACTGAAAATGAACCTGGGAAACGAGAGAGAGAGGGAGAAAGTGTGAGAGCGAGAGAGAATGAACCAGGGAAGAGGAGAGAGAGAGAGAGTGATAGAGAGAGAGAATTTCAGAGAACAAGCGTCCGGGAGTAATACTAGTTAGTCTGTGTACTTCGCAATTGTAATTTCATTCGGGAAAGCCCTTCCTTCCTTCTCTTATCGCTCTCTCCCTTTCTAGTCTACTTTCTCTAATCCTCTCTAACCCAAGCACTCCCTCCATTTTTTCCTCCTCTTGTTGCTCCCCCAGAGGAAGTGTAGAAAAAAAAGTTTCCGTAACTGGAACACGTTGTCTCACATTCACAATCTCGAATCTTGTTAGCTTCTCTCGTCTGTCTGGAGTTTTTCAAGAGCATAAAAAATAGAGTTCCCTCTAGATCTACCAAAGCAGCAGAGGCCTGACTAGACTAATTGTAGTCAATTCATCTCGTTCAACTTCTACTCGTCGCCTATTTCTTCCATTCCTCGTTATTGCCCACGTGTCTGGAGAATAGCAGAGGAACGTCCTTTGGGACATCTATTTCTCTCCTTCCCTCTCTCTCTCTCTCTCTCGTTCTCTCGTTCTGTCACTCACTCTTACTCGTACTTTCGTTCTCTCATTCATTCTCTCCCCTCTCTCTGTCTCATGTCTCTTCTCTCTCTCCCCTCCTCTCTCTCAGATAAAGAAGAATCCTGTCATTCCTCATCGCTCACGCGATGAAGATGCACTCACGCACTTTCATAAGTATCTGACAGAAGTAGCATTGCAGATGCAGCAGTAAAGGAATAAAGAACATTTATGTATGTATATTTGCAGACAGTTATGTATGGAGAAAACAGTGACATTATTTGTTTTTATTTGTTATTGTTAAAATTATTCGATTAAGAAAATAAGAAATGTACCATGTCTTTTCGAAACAATTTTTAACCGAAAAAGGCGACAAAAATGTCGGTTTGAAATCCAAAATGCACGCTTATATACATACATACATCAGGCATAATGACAATGTAGAACCTGTTACGTTCTGCCCCAAAGAAAATGATACAGAGTTTGAGCTGTAGCACATCTATGTTCATAGAGATAGAAGAGTGTACAAAGTTGCAGGGTTTCTTACTTTTTGTTAACGAAAAAAATCCGTTAATAATGGGTACAGTAGAGGATTTCAGAGAAGCTTGCAATCGGACGCGGCGCAATGCACATGTTTGTTTGAACATAATGTGGCCTTTTGACAGGCTAAAGCTGCAAAACAAGGGCAGAGGAAATTATAGAGTTGGAGGGATAAAGAAGACAGCGGTATGCTTTCAGATCTAATACATCTCTATATGTATAAAGAAGCGTTTGCAAAGCTCCAGGGGTGGGTTACTCTTTTTTGATAAAAAAATATATAAAAAATAATCGGGACACAGAGGAATTCAGAGAAATATTTGTTCTGACGCTATATAATCCAAATGTTTAAATGTGGCCTTTTGAAGCTGCAAAAGATGACAGAGAAAATGATAGAGTTGTGAGAGAGGCAGAACAGCGGGAAGCTTTCGGAGATGTGTGCCTGACAATAAGAGGTGTACATGAAAGACAAGGACACGATTCTCTCTTTCTCTCTAACTCTCTCCCTCTTTCCCTCCCCTCTCTCATTCTTTTTCTTTCTCTCTGGCTTCCACTATCTCTATGATTCTCGTCCTTGCTTCTCTCTCTCTCTCTCTCTCTCTCTCTCTTTTTTCCTCGCCTGCTATCATTCTTCCGCACTCTATTTTTGCCGAAGGATCTGAAGTAATGCTGGGGTCTTTGTCTTCTTGGGGGGCAGTTCCCTTTGAATGTGGAAAGGTGAGAAAAAAGGCGTGGGAAAAAGCGAAGCATTTTCTGAAGTAGAAGAAGTGGAAAGATTCACTGAAGGCAGAAGTTGTTTTACATCGAAGTAAAAATTAATGCCATAGTAATTGGTAGAGAGGAGGGGAACTAAGGAGAGAAGGAGTGAGATGGAGGGAGATAAGGTGAGAGAGAGGGAGATACGAGACAGAGAGACAACATAGGGGAATGTAGAGATCGGGAGAGACCTAGGCCCTGAGAGAGAGAGGAGAAACAGAGAAGCATCTAGAGAATGGATAAAGTGTCAAGTTAATTCAAGATGAAAACACACAAGAAGACTACTGTTTCGAAAGTGATAGACTTATCGTTAGAGAGGAATAGATAAAGAAACTGCGGGTAAATAGAGATCCCGGGTAGTGAGTAAGCCTGAGTAAATAAACGATTAGGGTGAAGCGGATAACACAAAACTATTTTGTGAATACATACATATTTTTGCATTAAAAAGAATTCCTCTAGCTTGCGAAAAAAGTTCTTGCGAATAACGTTCTTGATCATATTCAGCATCTGATGAATTATGAAGTATGTTTTGCACTCAGTTTCCCTCTCCGAAACCGCGTCTGACTCATTTGATATGTGCATTCTCTCATGCAGCAGTCTTTTGTTTGTATGCGAATGAGAGCTTCGAGAGGCGCTGAGCTTTTCAGTCATTTGAAAAAAAATGCATAGATTTATATCATTCACAAATATTTCATGTCTATTACGTATGTCATGGACGTCAGTACAAATGTAAACAATCGACTGTATAAACTTGAAAATCTATTTGAATGTTTAATGGCGTTTTGATGTATTGTTGAATACTTGAGTAAGACATGATATTGCAGTAGAGAGTTAAGAATTTGCACAAAAAAAATCGATACATGCATACATACATATTTACATACATGTTGTAAGAGATATTGCTGAAGCTGTGTCTTTCTTTTGCCTTCTACTTGACAAACAGATACTGTTCAACGAAGAGAAATACATTCCAAAGTGAAAATCTTTTGCGTTCGCACAATGATTCATCGTTTGCCTATCCAGTGATGCGCTTGGCGCCAAGTTTCTGTGGAGTGCAAAACCCGTCACTTCTCTGGTGTGGAGGTGGCGGCGACGGGAAGAATGAAGCGCGCGAGCTCCTCCCGCTCTCCTGCGCCTTTGCTTCTTCTTCCGCTCGTTACTGGCCATCTCATGACATCGAGCACTCTCTGGCGGAACTCGCTGTTCAGCGCAAGATAGACGAAGAAGTTAGCTCCCGAATTGACGCAGGTCGCCCAGACGGCAGGGCGCGCGATCTCATCCGACACCTTGGAAACACACCGAAATTTGAGGGATTTTTAGTGCGCATGCGGTAAAGTTGACCAAGTTATGAATTTGGGTCACAATGAAATGCTATAAAAATAAATATACTAAAAATTTAATGGAATAGGATATAAAAAAAAACAAGAATAAAAGGAAAGTTGGCACCTTTTTATAGAGCACGGACATGAGTGACAGGAGATTTGGCAGTGCAACGAGTGCAGTTGAGCAGAAGGATACGGCGAGATAGAAGCGGAAGCGTTCCGTGCCTCGTGCAGAGCCTCGCGCAGTGCTTAATGAGAACTGTTAAAGAAAAAAATAATAATATCAACAACAACAACAAAAGAAGCGCCTACTCCAGCGACATTTGATGTTGCCTCGCACGTAGAAACGCGGCCAGATTCAGAAGCGCGCCAATCATATAGCCTGTAATTTTGGATTTCTTATAATATCATATATTTTATTATAAAAAAATCGAAATAACTTTTTTTATTCAATTTATGACTGAAAGTCATCTTCTTTGCGCGATGCAAGTGGGAGAGTATTTGTGGTCATGGCATTTAGGATCGGTAAAACAATTCTGTACTTTAAATTATTTTCAAGATACCGCTAGGTTTGAGAAGAAGGAAAAAGATGAAATTACTTGAAAAGGACAGGCAAGCAAAGAAACCAGCAATATTCGTGACGTAGACGAATAACCCGTAATCATTCGAGAATGCTGCCTTGCGTCCGCAGTGGAACTTGACCTTATAGGAGGGCGATCACCGAAAAGTCATTGACGATAAATGAACCATCTTAGTTATTTTCGAATAGTCTGGGGCATGCAGAAAAAGAATATGTATATGAAAATGTACAAGAAAGTTCCATATTCAAGTAGAATGAACTTTAAAATGCAAATTTTGAATGAATTTGTGATTGGTGTGCCAGGGAAAAAGCAGAACCCATCGGTAGAATCCCAACTTCACGGCCACGTACCCATCGCGGGAAAATAAAATTACAAGGATTTGAAGAAATTGTTATGGTGAATGCTTTATCACCTTTTGGTTCATTTGTTTTAGAAAATGTTTTTATAAATTCTTGTTACGCAAAACATTATCAAATTGGTATAACAGCAATAACAACCCGCTTCAAAAAACACACGCACATTCCTAGTCTACCGTACATTTTTGAGTAATTAAACGGACTTCCGTTAGAAGTATTTGTACGTTTGAACGCACATTACTGTATTTTCGGTGATCGCCCTTCTTTAAATATAAAGACGCATTTGTCAAGTATGTTGAGAAAAGTTAGTAAGCCTTTTTCTAACGACTAGGTTGTAAGCAATTTCGTATAAATAAATTTCGAAAGAAAATGCATGAATTTCAAAATGAAATAGGTAACTAAGGTAAATTTCAAATGAAAAAAAAAATTTCAGATGAAATAAATAAAAATTAAAATGTGACACGAACCGCTTCGTCTCGTCTCGCATAGACCGCGACTAGCGCTGTGCCGAGCGAGAGCAACACAAAGACTCCGCTGGCGCCAATGCTCCAATATGAGCTCAAAAAATTGCATAAATCATTTAAAAAAAATTGTGCTACTTTATTTCATAAATATTTCAGCGTAAAACATAGCAAAAACTTGAAATAAAAAAAGTAATTTAATAATAGTACTTTGTGAAACAAAATAAAAATTAATTACCTACCGATTCCGCATGTTGGCGCGGAAGAGAATGGGCATGAAGACGGCGAAGACGCGCTCGGCGCCCATCATTACTTGAATCGACGGCGGCCACAGATCTCCTAGAGCGAACGGTTATTTTCGTAGTTTGTATGTCATTGTTCGGGTTTAGATTTGCTTCTTATTTTAGTTCAATAGATTCTAATTTACCTTTATGAATTAATGTATTGATCTTGAAGAGAGCGAAAAAAAGACTGCTAACCAATACACCGAACCCACACCCACGGCTCACTCGCGCACTGAGCGACCGTGCGAACGGGAACGAGGCTTGACGATAAGACGGAGGAATACAGGCGGACCTGAATTTTAAAGGTAAGGAAAGAGAGAGAGAGCGCGCGGACGAGAGAGGGAGAGAGAGAAAGAGTATAGAGAGAAAAGAGAATGAGAGAAAGAATATAGAGAGAACAGAGAGGGGGAAAGGGCATAAAGTGAAGGGAGAGAGAGAGAGAAAGAGTATAGAGCGAAATCTCTCACCCTATTAATGCCCATCAACATGATTCCGAGGCAATTCGTGAAGTCTGCAAGAGCGAGAGCGATCAGAATCTGCGAATAAAAGAAATAAAAGAATCGAAGAATTACGAACAGAAAATAAACATAAAATACAAAATATACATTTTTAAAACAATTTCAAGTATAAAGAAAGAAAACTCGAATACCTTATACTTAAGCCGAAATGGCGGGTGTGTGAGGAAGACGAGCAGCAGAGGCACGTTGATCAATGCGCATAAGGCCCCGATTATTATGTTCACCTGTTAAGTAATTAAAATTTAATTACTTATTAATTGTATTATAATTTTATTAAAAGACATAATTCATACTGTCAAATTTTGATAGAAGACCTGAAGAAATATAGACATTTTTACACATTTAAAATGTAAAAAAAATTCGAAAACGAAATTATTTAAAATATATATTCAGTGCTACCGTATGCTTCGTGATGAGATCTTCCGTTGCTGATGAATTTAGGTGCGTGTAGTCGACGCCATCGTAGAAGCCATGATGATCCGCTTCCTCTTCGTCGTTCATCGCTCTGCTTGTTTTCTTTTCCCTATAAGAACCGAAATTTTGTTGTTTTTTTTCTGTTTAAAAAATACTCGATGATACTCGTATAAAATAATAAATATAGCCTGGGTGAAACAATCCAAAAGAACACTATTTGAAGAAAATTGAGCTTCGAGTAACGGCGTCAAAATATTTCTTTTAAAATATTTCCAATATTTCCATAGACACATAGGCGTACTCGTGGAAAAAATACAAACAAAAGGATACTCGAAAAAGACGCGGCCGAAGCACTACAACACACACGCAAAATGCAATATTCTGTGGTCGCCTCATCATCAAGAAAGAAAGCTCTCTGGCAGGATATTTCTTGTGTATCTTCCGAGAAAAACGTGCAAACAGTAGTATTGAAGCTGCGAATAAACAGAGAAGATGAAGAAGAAAAAGACGAAACATCGTACACTATCGAAACAAGGGCATTGAATTTCACAGCGGGTTTTAGTGAACTAAATTGGTGCAAAAATCAATAGAAAATTATGTCCTTTCTCGCTGCCTGTTCCTCCCTTTTCGCGTAAAATTTTTTACTGCTCTTTAAATCTCCGCTTCTTTCACTTTACTCAATTTCTCTTCCGTTCTTCTTCTATTTGTTTCTCTCTCTTTCTCTCTCTTTTTGCATTGCTTTCCGGTTTATTTCCCACGCTCTCCTAATCTCTATTTTCTCATACTCTTTCTTCCTTTCCCCGTCCTTAAGATCGACACACACACTCTCTCTCAATATATCTATTGCAATCTATTTACTTTTATTTTTCTCATTGTGTCTTTCTTTTTCAATACGTCTTTGCCTCTCTAACGTTTCTCTATTTATCCCTCTCTCTTTCTTTCTTCATTTCTTCTTTTCTCTCTTCCTCTCTCTTCTCTCTCTCTTTTCTCTCTCTCTCTTTCTCTCACTCTCTCTAGCTTCCTTATTCCGCGTTCGCGCAATGGAAGACGTCCACTGTGCCAGCCGGACGGAAGCGAGAAGAAAGGAAAGCCGATATTTCGTCAGATGGTAAGCGGAGCGTGGTGACTTTGCGCCATTTTCCATGGCAGATAGCCTAGGGCGCGCACATAGAAGGGGAGCACGGGGTGGGCCTATGGCCGAAGGGGAGTGAGGAACTAGAGGAAAAGCTCCCTCCCCCATTTGATCCGTCTCATTATACAGTTGACACTGACAGACGACAGAGGAGTCGCTGTCGCAGACATCCGAAGCGCACCCTTCTTTTCATTGCACGGGCCTAGAGAGGGGTGTATAGGGGCCACGGCTCTCTTTCAGAATGATGAATGGATCAGAGAACCAAAATCCTCATTGAAAATCAAATGTATGCCAAGCCAAACAATGGCCATCCCCCTGTCGTTGCATACATCTCATCGGTTAAAATGGAACGGAATATATATGTAAGTACGCATGTACATACATATCTATGCATGTATGTACATACATAAATGTTTCTCTAATATAATAAAAGTGCAAAAGTGGCCCACGTGAAGTGTCCATTTGACTGAAGCTGCCGTTGTTTCGAATGGATGCGTTTACATTGAAAGCGTAGCTGCATACATAGATGGCCTGCTCTCTCTTTCTCTCTCTCTCTCTCTCTCTCTCTCTCTCTCTTCTCTCTCTCTACTTCTCACATCTCTTCCATTGTAATCAGCTCTCTACTTTTTCTTTTGCCTCTCCAGCGCACTCACTTTCTTTATCTTCCTCTCGCACCCGCTGTGAACCATGAGCGAGAGAGAGAGAGAGAGGGAGAGAAAGGCAGGCAAAGAGAGGAAGAGAGGGTGGGAGAGAGAGGGAGAGTGAGAGAGGGAGGGGCAAACAAGAGGTAGAGAAAGAGTGAATGCCCACCAGGACATCGTGACCTTACACATTTGGCGAAAATATATTGCCGGTCTCTACTGCAGAAAAGAATAAAAGTAGAGGGAGGGGTTCTACCGTAATTCATCTAATTGAGAACCCGGTTTACTGTTTCATTTACGCCACCGCGATGGGTACAATTAGAATACGGTATATGTATGTGGTATATGTAGAGTTGAGGAGAACAACAGAACAATTAGATCAAACAAACAGAAAAGAGTGAACGATGACATTTGAGAACACCAAACTTTATAAATGCCAAGAGAATTATATTTCCATTATGGGTAAACCGAGAGCCCTTTTCATTGCTCTTCGAAGTAATAATGGCGGGCACTTTCGAATCTTATGCGCTAGATGAGCTTTTCTTTGTTCTTTGGCCACTATGCAACCACATACTCTCTCTCACTCTACTTCTCTCACTACTTCTCTCTCTCCTTCTCTCTCTCTCTCTCTCTCTCTCTCTCTCTCTCTCTGCGCGCTTCCTTTCTCACCCGTTTTTTTCTTCTTCTCAAATTGCTCTGCCAGTCCTCATTTACCCAGTTCTGCCCTGTCTTTATATCCCTTTCGCTCTGTTTTCTCTCTCTCCATCTCTCTCTCTCTTTTTATTCTCTACGTTCTCTCGCTTTCTCTCTATCTCTATCCATCTGCTCATCTTCTCTCTCTCCCACTCCTCGTCTATCCATAAGTATGAAGCAGCCTCGCACGCTCATTCCATTCGGAAAGTATGATATATGATTAGTGCGCTGCGTAATGCGGCCTGGCTCTTTTTCGGCCAAAAGAAGGAAAAGCCGTCCGATTTTGAAAGGCGCTCTTTTACGTCTGGCTGGAAACGTACACGTAAACATTGTGGAAAATGACTATGTGATGCTTTAGGAGAGCACTACAGCATGAAAGATGAACAGAGAAGCTTCGCTTTAATTTTTGAATGCTTTCTTTTTTAGCTAGCAAATATATGAAATGCGAACGCTATTTGTATGTCATTGAAATTAAGCATGCTTGCTGAAGAGCTCACGATTACTGCTGGGGAAATTGCATAGATAAATCTCACTTGAAACATACTTAAGATATATATAAATAGCAAAGCGGCACAATTCCAAAATTTATATCATCGGTATACATTTCATTTTGTAACCGCCGGGCAATCTCCTGGAATCCTGTTTTGAGACCTCAGTACATGGATGACGATAGAATTCTTGGAACGAAAGACAACGGATTTCTGGTTTGTATTCTGAAAAAAAATTAAGAAAAGAGAAGGTTCAAAGCGAGAGGGAGAGCGTGTAGTTTTGAACGGCGGAAAGAAGGCTGCGGCCGCAAGAACAATCAAACTGGAACATATGTAGGATTAATTTTATGCTCTGTCACCATCCGAAAACAGACAACAAAATGACATTATTCTGTCGCGATCAATGTATGGCTGTTTTCCCTTTCCCCATTTCCATTCCCTTCGACAGTCGACTTATCGTTTGGAATGAAGGAAACAGCGGATAAAGGACAGAGCCAAAAATGCATGCTTGAAGAGTAGAAACGACGAAAAAATTCTTTTTTACCAAGAATACGAAGAGCGAACGTTATTTACAATGAATTTCAGGCTCGAGAAAGTTCTGAAACCGATTTTGTATTGGCTTACTTCCATGCTTCACGGAAAACACTTGACAGGTACTTGTGGTGGTTTTGCAAAAAAAAAAAAAAATGCAGCACGCCGAAATATTTGGCTGAAAAGTATGGAGTCCATAGAAAGCATAAAAAACGATATAATAAAAGGCGAAAAATAAATCTTGCCTTGGAATAGCTCTTTTCTCCTTTCACAA
Source organism: Allodiplogaster sudhausi (assembly GCA_945643635.1). Classification (NCBI taxonomy): domain Eukaryota; kingdom Metazoa; phylum Nematoda; class Chromadorea; order Rhabditida; family Diplogasteridae; genus Allodiplogaster; species Allodiplogaster sudhausi. Next base: position 11,001,210 of record CALZFC010000005.1, read on the forward strand.
TCAGCTGGTGCATTCAGCTGTTGTTTGGAATGGGGTGAGGCACACGAAATACGGGGATACTTTGTGGCCATCAAGATGCGTCGTTTAGCTTTAGCTGTCACGTGGCGATGGACAAATGGGGAAGACATCGAGAAAGGGAGAGAGAGAAAGACAGTGAGAGAGAGAGAGAAAGAGAAAGGGAGAGAAAGTCAGAGAAGTGCATTCCATTTCTCAATGAAAGAAAAAAAAATGCAAAAGGACCACGTTGTTTCCATACTTCGATAGTCACACCCACAAGGGATTCAAAAATTTGTTAAAACTTTTAGATGAGACTCCTTATGTATTAGCCTATTAATAAGTTGACACTCTTTGCACAAGGTGTTCTTGCCATTGAATTGTTTATCAGCACATTGCTTATTTTGTATACGAATATACACTTTCGCTATCGCTAGTCCGTCGCATGCAAAAGGTAAATAACACCAGTGATTAAAGATTTCAACCCTAATTCTTGAACTTACCCTATATCAAAAGCTAGTGGCTACCCATGCTCGATGAGAGATAAGAGAGATTAACGTTTACCTATAAATTAATATGTATATTGGATTGAAAGCGATATTCATCTACCAAAAGCACAAATTTGCAATGACATATTGAATGTTCGTAATGGGTGCAGCACGCGAAAGTGGCTCTTCAAGGACACGCCAAAATGTCGACTAAAGCAACATATATCGAATTCACTTTCTTCTCCTGGATCATTTGTGCCTTAAAGGGTGCACTACTTGTTCTATGAATGTTTTCTCTCTCTGCGTCTTGAAGCCGTTTTCGAGTCACATGGTGCAGAAAATTAAAACGGAATGGAAAAAAAATTGTCAGGCTAATTATATCATTTGACAGAGGGACATTCAAATATATACAGTAGCAGTTTAATTGAGACAAACGAAAATCGCCTAATCGAAAATTTTAAAGCTTAGAACATAAGGATGCATTGAGTAAGCAAAAAATAAGCAAAAATCCACAACTCAGAAAGTGAAGATATTCCCTGGTCGCGGCGCGGCGTCCAATCGCGCCGGCGGCGTCAGCAGTGAGAGCGCGGTAAGCGGTGGAGGACCGGGTGGAGAGCTCGATGACGTCATCGTCGATGACGACGATGACGTCATCGACCTCTTGGCACGCCGCCAGCAACCTCGAAGTGGACCGAATGCTGAAAGATAGCAGGAGATACAAAAAAAAGTAATTGAAAAATATGCTTTTCTTCTTTAGTTAGAGTTAAAGTCAGTTATTCAAGGGAAAAATATATTTAAAAAAAACAAATATTCGGAGCACAAAAAATCTATAACCTTTTTCAAGATTCGCTCCGATCTGCCGCCGCTGATCAGGCTGCAGTGCGAGATAGATGAACAGACTCGACGCAGAGTCGAGCGCGGACGCCAGCGGCAACGCAGAGCCGATGACTTGATGAAGCTGAGAGAAAGAGAGAGAACTTTACCTGGACTTGGCGGAAAAACGAGACATTTAGATTTTGAAGCATAAACACCATCCCGTGCAAGAAGTATAACCGAACTACTTAAAGGAGATATCCGGTGAATAATTAACCTAAGTTTTTTTCTATATGAACATGTTCTTCTTGGCGTAAAACATGTCTCCAGAAAGTTTGAGCGGTTTTCTTCCATTACATTCTGAGAAATAGTAACGTGAAAACTGGCGGGTAGAGAATTAGCTACGGTAGGTCAGAGCCGCCCTCCTATTTCACATGCTCTCTCGACCGAGCGACAGGCAACTTTATGAGCGCGCGCATTCAAACGCGTTCTCTAGCGCTACTGTAGAATTATTCGCCGGATGCTTCCTTTAAGATGTATGCATATTAGCGCATCATTAATAATTATCAAAACATTGTAAATTACCTTGAGGAACATACATACATACATAACTATATGATGGTAATAGTAAATTTAAAGTGATATAATAAAAAAAGAAGAAAGTATCGATCGATACCATCGTGCCATGGTTGGTGGCGAGGAAGAGCGCGTCGGGCACGCCATCGAGAAGCACGGACATGACGGAGATGACGAGGTGGCCGGCCAGGCGATGGAAACGCTGACGGGATCTGGAATTTGCAAGATACTTTTACTACTTCTAAGATACAAATCTTGTTCTTTCTAGTTGAGTATTGTCTTCTTTCTCTCACTCTCTCTTTCTATTCTCTGTCTCTCTATCTTGCGAACTATCTCTCCCTTTTTCCTTCCTGTCTCTCTCTCACATCCTCTCTTTCTCCCTCTTCCTATCGCTCTCTCTCTCTCGGCATCCTTTTCTCTCTTTCTGTCTTTCTCTCTCACCTCTGCTCTGACGCCAGCCAGAATCGCGCTCCGATTGCGGCGGCCGAGTTGAGCGCGGCCGCCGCGGCGCAGAAGCCAATGTTCATGGCGATGAGCGCGTCGGCGTAGCCATCGCCGAACACCTCCTCCGGGTAGCACGCCTCAGAGACCTGAGCTAGTGTCTCTTGGCTAGAGGCTTTCATTCAGCCACTATCAACCACATCATACACTTGTCAAATGATGATTATTCAGTCACAAATCATAATCTCTAGCAGCAAGCCACAAAACAAATGCATTTAAAGTAATTAAACATCTACAACTCTTTCTCACAATTATTCTTTAATTTGGATTTTATTTTTGGTAAACTTCTTCCGTTAAAAAATCAAAATATTTCTTTCTGACTCACTTTTCTTTGTAAAGATCGCCAAGGCTATTACTAAATATCGTAATTTTTGGTGTTGATTATTTTAGTGTAATTAATTACTAAATTTTTTAAAGTAGCTGAAACCTGGACATCTCGCCTCGAATGCGCGAGAACGAAGCCTCCGGCAACGAGCGCGAGCACAGCAGCCAAGCTGAAGCTGATCGTCCACGAGGCACTGCAAGTGAGATCCACTCATCTTCATTCAAATTTATCTTAGTTCAACTGAGAATAAATATGCTTTAATAAACATGGAGACGAGAAGGAAAATGCAAGAATACTCATGCACACAAATGCAAACTTGTATTCAGAAAGAGTTTCGATCGTAGTACATTAGGAACTTTTTGAAAGCGCGCACTCAAATAGTTGGCCCTTCTTCTGGTTAGAGAGCGTTTGAAAAAGGAGGGTGGCTAACAGCTACAGCAAATCCATATTTTGCGCGCTATTCACTTGGAACAAAAACGGTGAGAACTTATTTGAGCGTTTAAAGCAGATGCGAATATATCCACGTTCATAAATACATATAAAGCATATGTTAAATATTCAGTGAACTGCTCCTTCCAATTCCAAATCTGCACTCTCTCTCCACTGGCCAGCTTGAGACGCACGATGGGAGAAGACGCTTGCAGCGGCAGGCGGCGAGCAGCACGAACGCAAGGTGCTCCATCGACACCAACACTTGCAGCATGTCGGGAGAGATGTCACCTGAAGAGAATGAGGAGAGAAAGAGAGAGAGAGAGTGTGTGAGAGAGTGGAGAGAAGAAGGAAGGGAGAGGGAGAGACAGAGAGACAAAGATAGCGAAATAGATAATTCGAGAGAGAAAGAGAGAAAGTGAGAGATAGAGAAAATTTGAAAGAGAATTTGTGAGATGGAGTGAGATAGGAGTTAAAACGATTATTGAAATATCCTTCCTCGAATTTTCTCTTTTGCTCCGAACGACTCTTACTCTGCCAAGATTTGTCTCGTGTTGCCTCCACCCAAACTACCTCTTATTACCTCTCTATCTTACTCTCTCTCTTATTCTCTATCTCTCTCTTTCACTATCACTCTCTCTCTCTTTATCTCTCTCTCTTCCAACCCGCGAGTCGCAAAGGCACCGACGGCTGCAGTTCGCATGTCCACGATGTCTGCGTTGTGATCTCTGCATTGCCTTCATTTTCCAAAACGAGCACGCCGAGTAGTCGCGCTGCCGTCAAAGTGACAGAGAGACAGTTGATAAAGTCGGCCAAGGCCAGAGAGAAGATAAGCTGGAAAACAGAGAGAGAGAAAGAGAGAGAGAGAGAGAGAGAGAGAGAGAGAGAGAGGCCAGAGAGGAAGAAGACGAAGCGAATAAGACAGTGAGAGACGAACCTTTTGGCCCTGGCGAATCTCGGGTGTCGCCGCGAACACGGCAAGCAGCCCTGCGCATAGCACTGTTCCGACTGCGCCCACCGCCAGACATGCCACCTGCTCGGGCACCGAAAAGGCCTCCTGCATGTGGAGAGAGAGAAAGATTTATGCAGAGATATGAAGAGAAAGAGGCAGAGAGAGAAAGAGAGAGAGAGAGAGAGAGAGAGAGAGAGAAGGACGAAAAATTCTCCATTATGAAGCTTCCAGTGGATAGAATTTTGTTTGCTTGATGATTTCTAAGGCAGTTATGCACATTTTTGTTTCCCAAAATTCCGGGACCCATTACCGAATTTTCTTTAGAATGAAGGCGAGGCATTAGAAATGATATGTCGAATTCGAAGTGTATTTATCCTCTTTTGTTCCATTTCTTGTCGGCATAGTCATCGAACGTTTTGAAGGATTAGACAACGGCAGCTCTGGAGTATTGCATACCTGATGACTGTGCCTCGTGGAGAAGTTGCCGCTCGTAAGGTTCGTAGAGTTCTCGAGCAAACTTTGGATGTTATCTACCGGAGGCATCTCTTTGGAGCCTGCCAACCGGCTCTAATGGTTTCTGCCACTGAGTGGCTTAGCGCCTCACAATCAGCATAGGAAACCGATCGTGCCTCCCTCCCCCAACTCGAGTGGGCTCTCGATGTACCCGGCAGGCATGGCACGAGGTTAAGGCACTTGACTGCGCGGCCAAACGCATCGATGGAGAAGAGATCATCTTTCCAGCCCCAAGCCGCAACATCAACAATGAAAGCCTATCATGACTAATATCCGAAAAGAGCAAGCACCTTTGGAAAGGAAACAGAAAGCGAAGCAGAACAACGAAAGCGCAGAATAATTCTGTGAGCTCGAGATTTTGCGACCTTGTGGCAAGGAGTGCGCCGTACATCCTGAATTAAAGTAGTGAAATATAACAGTCCAGTGTTCCGTATTAGCCATTTGAATATTGTTTGGCATTATTTACCAGCGTAACCTATCGCTGTTGCGTAAAAAGAGGCCAGACAAGTATATCGAATGGCATTTAGTAGAATGGCCCCAAATTTTTTATCGGATTTTTACGTTGTTTACGGAACTTTTTTCCTTGCCTTTAATTTTTTCAAGGAACTTTTTTGCACTACTATTTCACTCCATAATCTCATCATAGTGTTTTGGGTTAATGTCAGACAATACATAATCTCTTGCTTCAAGGAAAGGCACTGGCGGGGCTTCCATTCTTCCTTATCGAGTGGCTCAATGAATTTAGTCGACTTTTGTTCTTACTACGCTTGGGAAGAAAGGCTCTTGGTTGACTCCTGAAACAACATGTGGCTAATTTAGGGATCCGCTATACTCTCTACGCAAGTCAGATTGACACAGACAAGGTGTGACTTTTCTGTGTCATTCTCTCTCTTTCTCTCTCTCTCTTTCTCTCTCTCGGCCTCGCTCTCTTACTCCCTGTCTGTCTGCCTGTCACTCTCTACTTCTCTCTCTCTCCTAAACATTTGCACACTGGAATGTGATAATTCAAATATCGCTCCGGAACAAAGGAATCCCACAGACAAGAGCTCTTCATTTTTTTCCACTAGTCCGAATCTCGCCTATCGACTGGCTTCTAGCTCATGAAATGTTTCACAATATCGCGTTTTGTCTGCTTCTCTCTTCTCTCTTTTCTCTTTCTTTATCCCACTCTCTCTCTCTCTCTGTCACTTTCTTTCATCTCTCACCGTTCTCTCCCTCTAACTCACTACCATTCCCTCGCTCTTTCACTCCAATCTCCATCTCTCGCTACTATTCCTTCTCTATTTCTTTTTCTTTCTCTCTCATCAACTCTCTTCTCTCTTTCTCTCACCTTCCTTCTCTCTCTCTTTCTCTCTCTTTCTCTCTCTCTCTCTCTCTCTCTCTCTTCTCTCTCTCTTGCTTTCTCCCTTCTTTCCTCGGCTGGTCATCTTGTATGCTCAGCCGCGCTACAGAATCGGCCCAAGGCTGCGAGTCCGAGCCCGAAACAAACGGCCAGCTATATGACCAGCGACTCGTGCTGCAATCTGGCTCCTGTCATCTCCTCTCAGCCCCCCTCCCCCAATCCACATTTCCACATTCCTAGCCACATTCTAAAGATTTAGCTTCCTAACGTTGTGATACGTTTATAAATTCTTCATGCTGTTTCTGTTTTTTTATTCAACAATTATATCTTCCGGATTGACTTTCTAAAACTTATCAATACAAATTAAATGATCTCTACTCTTCCCTACGCCGTCCTCTCTCGTTCACCACCTTATATGTTCACAACAAAATCACCTGCTTACTATTAGATACTAAGTGCTGGCAGACGAAGCGAAGGATAGATTTGAACGTTTGTCGGTCCCGCGGCGAAAAGAAGTGAGATATGGTAGCGATGTTTTGGCCGCTGATTCTCGGACTCGTACATGCTGCATTAGCAGGTGTCATTCATAAGGTGCGACATTTTTTTCTCTCTCTCTTACTCTAGCTCTTTCCCTCAATCTCTCACTCTTCTATCTCCCTCACTCCTACTATCTCACTCTAGTTCTCTCTCTCTGTCTTCTGTCTCTGCCTCTATCTATCTCTGTCTCTCTCATTCACAGCATCTTTATCGCGCTCCTATTTCTTTCGCTCCTCTCTCTTTCCTCAATCTTTCTCTACCACCTCTCCTCTCTCTCTCTCTCTCCCTCTCTCTTCCTCCTCTCTCTCTCTCTCTTCCTACTCTCTCTCTCTCTTTCCTCTCTCTCTCCCTCCCCCTCTCTCTCTCTTTCTTTCTCTCTCTCTCTAGCCTCATGACGTCGCTTGTTCTCTCCTCGTCATCTTCGGTGACTCTCTCTCTGACGACGGCATCGAGGCGGATGCCGAAGCGCCGCATGGCTTCATGCGAAATAGGCAAGCCAATTTATATTGATTGATTTTTTGTTCAAACATTATTGATTTTTTCCAAGGAGAATTATCGATTGATTTTATCTGAACATAAAAAAATCTAATCTAACAACAATGCTCATTTTTGACTTAATTCTTTTCGTCTCGCCCTCTTTCCATCCATATCAGTATAAGTCCAAAATTTTGAATTATTTATAGCAAAAAAATCCTTTGCAGCAACGGCCCCGTATGGCCCGAGTACTTACAGCGGATGCTCACTTGCCAAAAGGTTTTTTTTGTTCTTGTACATATCCTTCAAGATCGTTAACTATCTGCTCACAGTAGACAAATGTATGCATGTATCTACATATGTATGAACGTAAATAGTAAACCTATACTTTGCTTTCAACGAAAGGAGCGAGAAACAGCCGAAATAGATTTAGATTTTCCTAATCATTGTCGTCTCGCTAAATCACATGATGAATGTTTCTCTCCAGTACCTGAACTACGCGTACAGCGGGGCGAAGAGTGGCGACGACAACTTCTACTTTGGCAATTGGTCCGGCGTGCGCTGGCAAACCGAGAAGTTCTCACTCGACGCGCAAGTTCTGCCGGCAGGTCTGATATTAAAAAAATATATATTTATATATAAATATAAATATTAAAAACCTGTAAAGCGTTAGAGAAATGGCCTTTAAGTTCCGTCGCCATTTAAGAATTCCCACCCATCTGTGTTTCTCCCTCTTATCACTAGTTACTTCACTCTGTCCATCTCTTTATTTTCATTCTCTCCTTTTTCCATATCCCGTTTTCGCTGTCTCTCTCTCTCTCTCACTTTGTTCATTCTCTTTCAGTCACTTAATTTCGAGCGCTCTCTCTGTTACTCTCTTTCTCTCTCCCCTACCCTCTCCCTCTTTCTCTTTCTCTTTCTCTCTCTCTCTCTCTCTCTCTCTCTCTTTCTCTCTCTATCTCTCTCTCTCTCTCTCTCTCTCTCTCTCTCTCTCTTTGCTCACTCTCTTTCAGTCACGTTCTCTCTCTCTTTCGCGATCTCTCTCTTACTCTCACCCTAGTCCGTTTCTCTCTCTCTCTCTCTCTCCAGATACCATCGTGATTCTCCAATCGGCCGGCATCACCGACTACTTCGCCGGCGAGAACAACACGGACGTCGTCGTCGGCAACGTCCATCGCACACTGCTCAAGCTTTTCGAGGTTGGGCATTTCTCTTTCTCATTCTTTCTATCTTTTTCTTTCTTTCTATCTCTCCTTTTTTTCTAAACTTCACCAGTTCCTTACTCTCCAAAAGCGCTGTAGAAAGACAAAGCGCGTTAAAGCATAGAACAAAGGAAGACCGGAAGATATTCGAGTCTTTCCATTGGCATTACGCTTATATTACGGTAATCTGGGGATGTACAGTAACCTTCTGTCACTTACTCAGACCCTCGAATCCGGCACAATCTTCGTTCTCAATCTCGTTGATCCAACTTCCGCGCCCGGCATGCAGTCGGCGGAGCGCGCTGAAGAGATTGCGCAGAGGATCGCGCCACTCGTCACCGAAACCAATCGGGTACGGTAGTTTTGAGCAGAAAATAAGTTACGACTCTTTTATGTTAGCCATCTCGGGGTCACGCTCAAGAGAAACAATGGACATCAGTCAAGAACGCAGTTTTATAGCGAACTCCCTGTAAGAATAACAGTTGGACGAGGAAAGAAAAACACCAAACGAGAACAAACCAATAGATTGTAAACCCAGCAGTTCTTATCTGAAAATTCCTAACTTCTGCATCCCATCAACGTGCAAAATCCAAAATATTCTTCTTTCTATTAAGGAAAAAATACGGTAATTCAAACTTAAGCTTGAGACAATTCGATTTGAATATTATCAATATTCACTTCTTCCTTCCTTTCAGATGCTCACTCACATGATCTACGATCCAGAACTCGGTCTCTATAAGCGAGGAGCAAAGGTAAGAGATAAATTCAAATTCAAACTTCCCGCCAATTTGTGGGTATTTATAGTTTGCTTTTGTAGGCAACTTGAGAGCAACAAACGAAAATTAAAGGTTAAAGATAGATTCAAATTCAAACTTCCCGCCCATTCTTTTAAAATTTGATTTTGCAGGTGAACGTCCGTCTAATTGACTTGAATTCGATCGCGTACCGCGTCGTCGCCAACATGAACACGACCGATCCGTTCACGCATCACTCTTCCGAGACGCTGTTCGGAATTATTTTTAATTTAATTTTCGCGCCATTTTTGAATTTTAAAAACCAACCTATTTATTCTAAAAACAATGTATGCTTAATAAGTCTCACCATCAGTAAGAGTTGAAGATGACAATAAAATTGTGAACGATAAAATTTGCAACTAAATTTAAAGTCAAGAAATATTGGTTTCCTATTTGTCAGTCCCCGAAGCATCTACCAATACGCCTACCACGACCTATGGCATCCGTCAACGTTCGTGCACTACAAGTTTGCAAAGCATCTGTTGCGCGAGCTGCAAGATCTCTAGGAAGTGTCCTGACGCGAAAACACGGATTACTGTAATGAAGAGTTGCGATGCAACATCAACGGAGAAGTATCCAAAGTTGCGCTTTATTACATACTACTCGATATAGTATGTGATATTCGCATCGAATCATAACCAAAACGAAAAGCGGTTCACAAAGTGTGCCATAGTTTTCTGTTGTTTCGTACATACGTTTCCCCTATGATAATATCATATCAGTAACCTTTTTCAACAGAACAGATTTTTTTTTCCTATTAAATATCCCTAAACGAGTATATTACATACATCCTTGAACACAGCGATTCTCCAAAGATCGCATCTCTTTCTCTCGCCTTTCAGAAGTTGCCAAAGAAGTGTCCTTTCTCTCTTTTGCAGCGAACTTTCTGAACATTTTCATTGTCGACCAAAAAGCACAACAATTATTGTGCAGTACAATTTGTTCATTCATTGCCTTTCTTCAGCTTCTCAACATGTTTTTCATGTCTTTGTTGTACATATTGTTAAATGTCTCTCTGGTTACCTGTTTTTTTGGCTCTTCAACACGGTATTTATCCACGAATCAGTATTATTTATGATGTGTCCTTCAAATGTCATGTCAAATGAAGGAATGGAATAAAACTTTTTCATCTTCACAGCTTTGTCCATTGCCAAAGGAGACAGGGGGAAGAGGGCGAGAGTATGAGAGGGCGAGTAGGAGATAGGGCCAGAAACAGAGAGAGAGTGTTGAGAGATAGAGAAAGTGAAAGAGAGAAAGGAGAGAAAGAATAGCAGCATTCGAACCAACAGAGACAAGTAATCCGTTCACTCGAGCGAGCCGAAGCAGCGGGAGCAGCCGCACTGGCCACTTCCTGCGATGGGCGTAGAGAGAAGCGAAGCAGATCCCCCCTCTCTCTCCCTCGCTCTATCTCTCTCTCATGCACTCGCTCTCTCTCTCTCGCTCTGTCGCTCTCTTCACCTCTCATGCTTATGGTTTGCTGCTAGTCTCTTTCACTGATCGTTTCTCACCTCTTTCTCATATTCCATGTTTTGGAGAACTCAATCTGTCTCACGCCATAACACCTCTTCTTGCAAATCAGCTTTCCGTGCCAGTTCTCTCGAGTTATGCGTGAATCATGTTCAAAGATCTTGCAGGGTATCTTCCTTCATTCTTCCACGTCATTCTCTGATTTACAACTTTCTAATTTTCCTTGTTTCACCTCTTTCTCTCTCTCTCTCTCTCTCTCTCTCTCTCTCTCTCTCTCTACCAAGCTAGTCATTATTCTCAAGAGGGCGTTCCCTGCTCACGTCAGCTCTTCCATATCCCTACATTCATTCCTCGTCTTTACGGAAGCTGTTACTCCCAATGGCCAGTGGATTCCTACTGCTACTGCTACTCTAGTGGATACAGAGCAGCTCAATCTATCTGTTTCTCTAACTTTCTGTCTCGCTCTCTCTCTCTTTTACTCTTTTTCTCATATTTCTTACTCTCTGTCACTATCTTGCTCTCTCGTCTCTGTCTTTTTGGGTTCCTGGCCAACATGCCCCATTCTCTTGGCTTGTTCCTGAGTAGCCTACGTTTTTATGCTTTTTGTCGTCTATTTCTACCTCTTCTGAAGGTCCTTTGGCTCTCTCTCTCTCTCTCTCTCTCTCTCTCTCTCTCTCTCTCTCTCTCTATTTCATTCTATTTTCACTCCCTATCTCTCTTTTTCACTCTCTTTCTCTCTCTATCTTCTCTTTCTCTCTATTTCACTCTATTTTTCACTCTTTATCTTTCTCTATCTCTCTTTTTCACTCTCTTTCTCTCTCTCTCTCTTCCCCGTTTCTCTCGTTGTCCCAATCTTCCTGGCATTCTCTCCTACATCGGCAGCTCTGTGATGCAACGTTTCGAGCGAGATATTCATTCCACTGAAACTCACTAGCATTCAGACGTGCAACCTTCCAGAGTGTCAGCCTACTTACTCCCTAACTATGCAGTCTTTTTTCCTATTACATGCATTCACATGTTTTTAAATATATATTCTATGGACGATTTTTGAATGAATTATGAACATTTTGGATTTAAAGTCGTTTACATACATATGTATATAAAAAATGCTATTTTATTTTATTTAAAAACTTTTTGTCTTCCTACCAACCAAAATCTCCTTTAAATTCTTGGCAGCTGTCGTATTCCCATGGGATCTTTATTTCTTCTTTTTCCCCAGACTTTTTCTAAAGAGTACTCAGAAATGCTTGCGTTGGTCCGAACTTGCGAACCACATATCAAAATGCATTAGAAGAGTGCATAGTAGAGCGAAGGGGGGGGGGGAGGGCAAGAGAGAGAGAGAGAGTGTGTGAGAGAAAGAAATAAAGAATGAGAAGAAATTATTGAGAGAGTGAGTGAGAGTGATTGGGAGATTGAGAGAGATGGTGCCAAAGGGAAAGAGTAGAGAGAAGAGACAAAGGAAGAGATAAATGAAAGAGGGGAGGCAAACAGAGAAAGAGAGAGACAGGGAGAGAGAGACAGAGAGAGATGCTGAAAGGATTAGAGAGAGAAAGGAAAGGGAAAATAGTTTACCAGTACTGAATGCAAAAAATCGCTCGTCAAATGAAAGGATGCATCGAGACGCCCTCGGCCATTAGGCTGTGGATTAGAAAGAAAGAAAAGAATCAGCGCGTTCGTCCACATTCTGTTTGCTTCTTACCATTTCTCTCTCTCTCTCTCTCTCTCTCTCTCTCTCGCTCTCTTATTTTCTCTGCTTCCTCCATTTCTCTCTCTCTCTCTCTCTCTCGCTCTCTTATTTTCTCTGATTCCTCTCTTTCTCTCTCTCTCTCTTCCTTCCCCTCTATCTATCTGTTTCTTCTTTCCTTCTTTCTATCCAGGTCTTTCTCTCTGTCGCTCTCTCTCTCTCTCTATCTCTCTTCGCTCATAATTGAGTAGAATCCCGGGCCATCGTGAGCAGTCGACGACGTTAAAGTTTGACTTGATCCTCAATTCGATTCCACTACATTTCGTGGAAGGCACCACGCCTCACTGCTCAATCTTATCTATTTATCTACGGCTAATGAATGTTTCTGGCATACATCTGCTAAATTCCCATTACCGATATTGCACAAATAAATGACCAAAGGTTAAGTACATCAGTTATTTAAAACATTAATTTTGTTACGGTTTTTTTAAATTAAAAATAAACTGCTTAAAAACGTCCTCCTCTTCCAAGAGAAACGAACGAGAAGAGATGGAACGGGGGGGGGGGCAGCAGAAAATTGGACATGCCATGCAGTCTCTCGGCTCGAGTTTCGACTCGGAGGGTCTCGAGACTCGATTGTCTCTTCTGCTTGCTTGTTATTGCTCTTTTCTCTGTGTCCCTCTTCATCGTTCCCTTCGTCTCTTACTCTCCATCACTTTCATTCTCTGCCACTCTCTCTCTCTCTCTCATTGTCGCTCCCTCACTCTCTTTCTCTTTGTCTCTTTCTTTCTATCTTTCGCACCCTCGCTCTCTCTCTCTCCGTCGCTTTCTTTCTCAATTTTAAGTCCTCTCTGCCTCTCTGCTCCTTGAAATATCATTGCATGTTTATGCCATAACCGTTGGCTTGTTTGTTTTCTTTTTCTTCTTCTTTTTCATTCGATTTCCTTTCACGTCACGAGCGAATTGGAAGTGGATGGGAAGGGTTGCCTGGAGAAGTTCCATATCTACGTCTTCCTGCCGCAAAACGAAATATCCCGAAGAGATGACGAAAAATAGACTGTTGCGAAGGGGTAGGATACTTATGTATTTGCCTAGGTGTTGTCTGGAAGAGGTGATGTAGAGAGAGAGAGAGAGAGAGAGAGAGAGAGAGAGGAAGAGAGAGAGAGAGCGAGAGTAAGAAAGAAAGAAAAAGAAATAAAACGAGATAGAGATGGAGAAAGAGAGAGAGACTGAGAAAAAATAGCTCATGGTTAGAGAGAGATTATTTCATGGTACAATAAGGACTCTTTTTGAGTTGAAAACGTTCTCGACTCAAAAAGAGTCCGTTTTGAAAAACAATTAGCAATGCATACGTGTGAAGTGGAGCTTTACTAAAACAGGATGCTGTTCCTCGAGAAGGTAGAATAATGTTCGAGAGTGACGGGGAGAGTAAGGTAAAGAGAGAGAGAGGGAGAGCTGTGAAACAAAGCAGAGAAGAGATGAGAAAAGAAAGGAAAGGGAAGTGTTCCGGCCCGGAGAGGACCAAGTGGGTTCCCTCTCCGGAAGATGCAACGTGATGGGATGGGCCGAAGAGTAAAGTACGAAGGGAAAGAAGACGAGGCCCGCAGGGTTCACTTGCGGAATTATTTGTTTTAATATTCTTGAAACAAGCCCTACGGCGCAATTTCACGCAAGCTGTTGAGCTTTTGAACTGTTTAATATGAAGCGAGATGGAAAGTTTTTTTTCTTTTAATATTTGTTCTTTTGGCATAATACCGCGGCTCTTCTTGGAGTATTATTTCGTATCGTTTCTATATTTGAAGAGTAGTAATGTATTTTTTTCCTCCTTTTTCCATTTCTTTCCCCACTCTATTTCTCTTTCTCTCTCTCTCTTTCTCTCTCTCTCTCTCTCTCTCTCTCTCTTTCTCTCTCTCTCTCTCTCTTCTCATTCTCTTTTCTTTTTCTTTTCTATGAGTTCCGCTTACTCGTGCACTTTCCTTCGATCGTTAGAAGACAAGTGTGCCCGTTGCCATGCAGTTTCGCCATATTTCACGAGACATTTTTCAAAGTCCTCTCTGTACTCGTGACCCTTCATCTCCCATTACTCATATCGCTACATATTTTCTTTCTAATCTCTGCACATTTCGCTCGTCATCTACAAATCTTGCATAATTGCGATTTGCTGTTGAAACTTCGACTGAACATATATTAATACCAGTTTTGTAATCGACTGCATTTTTTTCTTTTTACTTGTTCAGATTCAGTCGAGAATGCGCGGTCGCTAGCACTGAGCCCCTTTCTCGTCTTGCTCTTTATATTTTCTTACCCTCCACTTTCTCTCTCTTCTACTTTTTCTTTTACTTCTCTCGCTTTCTCTTTCTCTCCTCTCTATCTCTCCCTCTGTCTCTCCCTCTCTCTCTCTCTCCCTCTCTCTCCCATGGCCGATGCCACCTCCTCGCAAGCCTTCCTGATCGTGCTGGCTGCTGCGATGTGCTCGATCCTCTGCGCCTTCTCCGTCTTCGTCGTCCTTGTCTTCCACTGCTGCAGAACAAGCGGAGCAGATGAATACGTTGCAGTGGTTCATGTTAGAGAAGAGAGAGTGAGAGAGAGAGGGAGAGAGAGAGAGAAAGGAAAAGCGAAATGAGAGAGAAAGGGGAGAGAGAGAGAGACAGAGAGATGTTTTTAGCGAACGTACTCAACGCCCTCCACGCGCACGTCGATCTACCATCGGAGTGTACAATGCGAGGAGAATGGAAGATGTGCTGGGCGGAGTGGTGGAGGAGGAAAAGGAATTGGAGAAGGCAATGGCAATGGAAAGGAAGCGTCCAAGGTTAACGCGTCAAAGGCTAGCCTTTGTCTGGGAGGTCAGGAGTTTTATCGAGTTATTCTTTTTTACCGATTTATTTATCCCTCTATTCTAACGATCTATTTTCTCTTTTTTCAATCCAATATCTGCATGCTGTCTGGGCAAAAAAAATGACCGTGAAATGGCCTTTTACCGTTTGAGTAAGTATTAAAAACAAAAAAATTATGCTATTCTGTAAATTAGGGACTATATTGTTTTTTGTTCATAGTTAGACAACTTTCATATTTGGCAATGTGGACTTGAAAAAAATTCAAACATTTATAAAAATTGTTACAAATTCCTCTGAGCCAATCAGAATATTAGTACAAAAAACATTCAATAGGTCTGAATTCTGTCGACGTCGTCGAACCCTCCGCGGCCCACTGTACTTCTGCCGTCCAAGTCTCCGCCGAGCCCTCTCGCGCCTCCTCTCGCGCCCTATCTCGCGCTCTCTCGCCTCCTCTTCCCTTATCACCGCAAAACCCTAATCCATCTCCGCAAAAGCCACATCAACAACGGAATTCATCATCCTGTCAATTCTATTCAGCCTAGTACAAGAATGTTTTTGGTTTCTTTTACTTTACAATATTTTTTCTTCACTCACTGTATGATTACAATTTCGTAATTCGTAAAAAGAAAAGAAAATTTTGTAAATATCAACTGGTCTTTTCTTTTCCGATCAACTTACGCAAAACTTCCGGGTTTCAGAATGTCAGATCTGTGCTAGATTAAAACCGAGTTCTGTAGCTATGTATAAATGTTCAATGTAATGTATAATCTTTTGTATTCGGGTGCTTGTACAAATTGTTGAACTGTTTTGTGAGTTTCTTATTAATGTTTTCACTCGCAATAAAAGTGTATAAGTACATTTCGCGTCAATTACAAAGTAGACATGAAAAGGTATCACAAAGTTTCGCCGAAGATTACGTAGAGTAGAAAGTTACGTCGGCCATAACATTCCTCATTTCACAATCAGCGCAACAGAATCCTTCGCTGGCTTGGTTAGTCTCGACGAGTTGCGTCGATGTATCGTCGGAGTCGTGGAATAGAGCGAATCTAATCAATACTTGAGATTTTATTTTCTCAGATCTCACAATCCTAAAAAATTTTAATCTTTAGGATTCTGAGATCTGAGACTAATGCTTACATATTATTACCAATGAGAAATTTTTATAAATAAAATAAAATAGTTTTCTTTGTTCCTTTTCTTCTTCTGCCGCGCCTTGATTCTCAAGAAACTTCGGACAGGGTCCTGGAACTCTAGAAAAAGAGAAAGATAACGACCTCTTTGATGTACTGCTCGACGACGGGGTAGCCGTCGAGGAGACTTGGCCTTCGATCTGCGAGTTGCGCCAGTGACTCCGACACGAAGAGATCGACGTAGGTGAGAGAGCTTCCGACCAGAAACGCGCTTTGGGACTGGAGAGTTTGGAAAGAACATTGATCATAAAAACAAATTTGCAGACTTCCCTGATAATGGGTCAATAATATAAATTGGATTTTTAAAGCTTTTAAATAAAGGGCGCAAGAAGAAGAAGAAAAATTTCATATAAAGAATTATTTATTTAATGGAAAATAGACACCTTCTGAAGAAAGATCTCAATGCACTTGAAGAATTTGTTGCACGCCGGCTGCAGCACCGATGCGAAAAGTTCTCGCTAGAATTGGAAACTTTCATGTTTTAAAGCAAAATATACTTAGGAATATAATTCATTTTGAAGAATAAAAACACATATGTACACAAACACATAGATACCGTTGGAGCAATTAAAAAAAAATTTTTGTTATCGTCTACTATACGAGCGAGAGAGAGAGAGGAAAACCTCGTTGCCCCTGACAATGCCGCCCGTGACGTTGGTGTACGGCTCGATCTCTGTACAGAAGTCCTTGAATCGGTCGGCCAGCGAATCGACGATGGCCTCGTCAAGCGCGGAACGACCCGCGTATCCTGGAGCGGAGAGAGAAAGAGAGAGTGAGAGAGCTGAAGAGAGTGGAAGAGAGCGCGTGAGACAGCGGGAGAGAGCGTGTGGGGATACGAAGAGAGAGAGAGAGAGAGAGAGAGAGAGAGTGAGAGTGAGAGTGAGAGAGAGAGAGAGAGAGAGGAAGACCAAAGCATGAATTTGTAATAACAAATGCCAGTTGTCTAAGATGAGAAGTCCTCAGGCTTCAAGAAGAAAAAAATTATGTAATATATCTTCCTGACCAAACTGTCGCGCGAGGAAGCGCATAATCGCGTGGGACTGGCCGAGCAGAATTCCATCAACATCTAGGAAGGGCAGCGACTGGAAGGGCGTGCCTGCGAAAGGGAAAGTTGAGATGTATTGGGTAAGGAGCTTTTGGCGACGGGCCGTGGATTGTGATAAAAACAAGAGTTAAAAGCACTATTACTACAAAGTGTTGTCATAAATTTGAAATAAAGAAGCATTTTTCTTCTTCTTCTTTTTCTGCCCTAATTAGAGACAAGTTAAATGCGAGTAAATAGAACGGCAAGAAAAGACGGGGCTAACGATGCTTGGCAGCCAGAAACTCATCATACGTGCATCTGTCGTCGACGAAAGGCACACCTTTACACCGTAGAAAAAGGAAAAAAAAATTAATTTTAATTTTAAAACGTTCTTAAAGGAGGTTGAAAGCCTTTAACTCCTAACACGAAATGCCTACTCGAACAGTTACCGTATTTGTGAGCAGCGCGCTCCTGGCAATTTGCCAAGATCCTTGTTTCAAAAGTTTTTTGACCAAGCTGCCTGGATTAGCAATCCACTTTTTGCTTGATTTCTGTTTTTTATTTGTTGGTATTTTTAAGTTCGGGTAATTTGTATTTTTAGGAAGCATCAAGGTGCCTGTCAGGCATCTTGCTGTCAGCCCATCAGAGGTGGGAATTGGCCGGCCCGGCCCGGCCGGCCGGTCCGCGAACCGAGCCGGCCCAATTTCCCAAGTGCCCGGGCCGGGCCGGGCCGGGGTTGGGCCGGCCCGCAGGCTAGATTGGGCCCGATAAGCACACAATGCCGTCCAGTCAGGACGTTTGGTGGCATTGATAATTGCAAAACTTTCTTTATTTGTTCATTTTCCCCCTAAACGTCTTACTTCTATACATTAAAATGAATGTTCGTAGCACGAGCATGAAAATTTCTGAATTTCAAAACACATTGTAACTCGTTGGACTTTTGTTCCCCAGAATTTTTTGAAAATCGGGCTCAAACGGGCCCACGGGCCGGGCCGGGCCCTTCGTGATGGGCTGCAGAGGTGGGAAAGGCCCATTCCCACCTCTGCAGCCCATCATGAAGGCGGCTTCCTAGCTTGAATTCTAATTACGGATGAACACACTAAAATGTTCCCTTGTGATCAGGCGACGCATTTCTGATGCAAATTACTCCTTTAACGATAACTTTAGAACATTCAATTTTAGCTGATGTTCCGGCAAGCCCAATCCGGACACATATACAACATCATCTTTAAACCGAAAAATTTGAGTTTTCGCCTCCTTTAACTGGTTTTGTAAGTATAAGAGAAAGTTTCTTGCCTTAAAAATTTTGTTTTAAAAAGCGAACAGTCAACTCCTATTTTATTATTTGCTGTACTTTAAATGGTTTTCTAATGGCAAAAAATGCGAACCCGCAACAGCGAAGAGATGTCTAATTGGCTCGGCTCGACCGCGAATGTCAAAGTAAACCAGACGATACGCGGGCTGCGCGTTCATGCGGTAGCCTGCAAGGGTACTGTAATATCAGGCTATTTGAAAAAGTACGGTATTCTTAGGTCAAATAGAAAAGGTTACAGTAAATTTACCTATTTCATGAGGAGAACTGTTCAATTGATATGGAAATTACCAAAGGTTCATATACATATATTCTAGTGCAAAGATACGGTGGCATTTTCTATATCAATTGAGCGTTTTCCTCACGCATAGATAAATCTAACGTAACTTTGGTGGTTTAGCTATCAATCGAACATTTTTCATGGAACATATAACTCTCTCAATTTTTTCTCTAGAGTCATCTTAGCTTTTGCCATCTTTGTTCACTGAATACATTTATATTATTAACAATATAAATTATCGGTAAAATAAAAGAAGAAGAATAATAATAACAATAAACCATTACCTGACCGTTCACGAAATGCAGAGCGTGGCATGATTTGACACAGTGACACCTTCGAGGGGGGCCGGGAGAATTCCGTTTGGATAGAGTGCTTCACCCGCTGCTGTCTGACCTCTCAAGACCTTTTAAATATTTCAGCGTCTTCTTCTTCTTTCTTATTTTCTTCCTTCTCCTTCTTCATCTACCTATCAGTCTGATCCTATCTGCTTATAAGAGAGCTCTCTCTCTCTCTCTGTCTCGTTCTCTCTCTTTCTTTCGCTGTCTATTTACTCTCCTTCTCTTTCCCCCTTTATGTTGCTTTCTTTCCCTTTTTCTCTCTCTTTCTCTCACTCTATCTTTCTGTTTCCCTTTTCTCTCTCTCTCTCTCTTTCTCTCTCTCTCTCTTCCTATCTCTCTCTTCCTCTCTCCATCTCTCTCTTTCATTCTCTCCTTGTTTGCGCAACTCTTCAGTCATCGTCGCCGTTGGCTACCACCTCAAGGTTGCGCAATGCCACAGGGCAAAATGGAGTCATGGCAAGTAGCAATGACGAACTAAGACAAACAAATTGGGACGAGGAAGACGTGCACACTTGTTACATCTTGTACATGTCGGCAACCGAGCAGCTAAACTTCGGCCGAGAAATGAAGAAGGCAACTTTTTGCACGTGAACTTGAACAACGGCGCAAAGTGACATTCTAAAAATGGGACTAGAAATTTAATAGGATGCAATCCCAGTAGAAAATTTCTTCTCCCCTAATGGTAAACATGAATAGGAAAAATAACTAAATTAGCGCAAGTTCTCTTTAGGCATTTCATATTCTGTTATCTCAATGAGCATAAATCACCAAAATTTAAATAAGTTATCCTCTAAACTTCAACAAGTGTCATAAAATACTTTCACTTCCTCCTATTTCCAGGTTGCCGCGCGGTTTGCGCCTTTCCTTGTTCTCCTATCACTCCTTCTAATGGCCTGGCCGCCGCGTGGTCGGCTCTTTCTTCGCTCTCCTCTCCGTCTGGCTCATTCCGATGGCTCATCAACAACAAAAGGAACGTAGCAATAGCTAGAGCTATTCATAACGCATTTTGTTAAGATATCAGATTCACTTTGAAGTTACGCATCATTTTCGTCTGTCGAAGTTTATTCATTATTTTATGAATGATCCATGAATCTTTGATTAGGTAAGCTATACGAACTGGCAGAGACCAGAGATGACGACGGAGAGATTGGCAATCAAGAATGTCCAAAACCAGGCCCGGGCCCAATATTAGCACTTCCTGATTTTGGAAAATGCCTGGTGTCAAGCCTTGTGTATACGCCAGATCGCTACTCGTGAGCTTCTTGCTCTCTGTACTGTTTCTATCACGTAAACCCACGGGTTTGCTCTAGCGATTCGATTTTCGATATGTCATTCTCCGAGAGCACTCGTATTTTTCATGTTTTCAACATCTACCTAAGATATCACCTTTTAATGCTCTTGAGTTTTATTATTACTTAATGAATACCAAACACCAATTGTTTCAAAGTTCGGTGCTTGTAACTTTGGTAAGGAAACAATATTTTGTAGTATATGCTTATGATGAATAGCTGTTAATTCACTAAAGAGCATAAAATACTATCAAATTAAGGTTGACGGAATGGAACACTCGGGATACCAGGCTGCTTATGCGAGACTGAATTGTCTCTATCTGTCAACTCGTCCTTTGCGAAGCTTACACGGTTCGCCGGAAGGCTGAAATCCGCGTTTACTAAAGATAATTGGGCTGGCAAAAGAATAATTGAATTCGAAAAGGTTTGTCGTGTTACTGAACGAAATTGATAAATAGATCTTTGACTGTCTTCAAAAACATTCCTAAATTAAACGCCCATTTGTTGCTAAACAAAAAAATCTCACGTTTGCAGATGAAAACGCTCTGGACCTCGCAATCGCAGCCGACCTCTGCTGATTCTTTTATTTGCCATTCGCCTGGAAGAAAGGAGTTTTTCAAATTTTCATGTCTCAGCCAATCTGCTCAGGATTTTGAGGATTACGAGTAATTTAACCTTTCGATTAATCTGGTTGGAGATATCTAATATTCTTTCAGAAACGACACAAGGGGCTGGCTGTGATCACCATTCTGCTTTGCGCAATCGTCAAGGAAATGGGACGGCAGAGCCCATTATTGTAACGTGCCGCACTGTGTAATAAATGCAAATTTTGTTGCTTTACCTCTCGACCCGATCTTAGTAATTGTGGTGTTCCAGGCTGTAACAACTGGAGAGGGCGGGAATCCATCGTGGGCGACCGAGGCGAAGGAGGGCCTGGTCAGCTTGCGAGGATCCAAGAGTCCTCAAGTAGAACGTCGCTGTTGCGGCCAGCGAGTCTACGACCTCCCGAACCCAATAGTTTTCATCCCTGGCTCTCTTTCGTCCTCAAGTCTCTTATCTTCTTACTTTTGTTTGTGTTACATGATTTCGGTATGTGGTTGATAAGCCTGAAGGCGCGTTGTGATTTCGGCACGTAAGCGGTAATCCCGAAGACTAGAGCTTAAATGGAACATGTTCCCTATTGTACAGGAAAAAAATAAAACATTTTCCCACACTATTTTTGCAAAATTGCAATGTTTTAGCTGCGCGGAAGGCATGCCCAGTACATGATATGGTCCATGTTGTAGTCTGAAATTTGTTTCATACAGAATCACATGTTTAATAGTCATTAATCAGGAGAACATTTTTATGATACATGTCGGATAACAGATCAGGAAAGTATTCTCACCAGGATGGCGATTAGTTGTGATGACAGTGACCACTCAATTACTAAAAACTAGACGAATTAAATTGCCTGTTTCATCTAATGTACACATAAAAATTCTACAAAAATAATTATGATGTTATAATCTGAAGCAGAAGGTTGCCGATCACGAAGAGTAAGCATTACACCACTCGTCGTTAACCATTTTATAACCAATTTAGTCATACCTAATTAGACCGAAAATTTTCATAATAGATATGCGTAATTACCCTTATTAGTGCCCCAACACTATTCCTTCTGCTCATTGTCTCTCGTTCTGGTTCTGGTTCTGGTTCTCGGTTCCTCTCTCTCTCTCTCTCTCTCTCTCTCTCTCTCTTTCTCTCTATCTCTCTCTCTCTCTCTCACACTCTTTCTCAATTTTAATCTCTCTCTCTCTCGGTGTGTAACTTGTCGTAGAGAGCCGCGCTAGTATTCCCTGTGTTTAACTCGAATTTTCTTTCACACCTAATTTTATTATCATAATTAGACAGAAAAATTTAATCAACCGCAAACTCCAATGTAGTGCCGTGCCACTTTTAATTTCTTCAGGTTTCTCGTTCACTTTCGATCCCTCTCTCTCTCTCTGTCTCTCTCTCTGTCTCTCTCTCTCTCTCTCTGTCTCTCTCGCACTCAACTCCGCCTCTAATAATTGTCCCTTCAAAAGTCTCAGCCCAGCCTCAGTTCCGCTTCGAGAATGCACGGCATCCACCCGGTTGCGTCCCTCTCCTCTTGTTCCTGGTCCGTTGTCGCGGCCAGTGATTCGCTTCTCGTCCTCTCTTCTGCTATCCCTGAGCAGCTACTCCGTGAACACCACGTCCTTCCGCTCTCATCGCTGCAAACCTCCAGCGACCTCGGAGGTGGCGAGCTCTTCTCAAGTGGCTGCCGCTTCAACGTTCGCATTTTACATGCTGATCACCCACCGAATCCAGTCGTCTTTCTCGATGAGCGAACTCTTGCCACCATCGAATGTCTCTCCAATGATGGCGTCGTCGACTATCGACTGATGTTCGTCCGGGTCGATGACCATTCCGAGTTGGCCATCTCGTACTCAGCCGCCTTCAGCTTCTCGCCTTTCGACGGCGCTGCGCCGCTGCGAATGCTTCGGAGTAGTTCGAGCGACGCGCAACAACTGGAGTTTAAGGTGATCATGTCGCTGGGGCTCACAGCTCGAGGTGTTCATGTCCACCTCGATCACAGCATTGGACTCTTCAAAGTGGAGTGCCACGACAGCGATTACGTCACGATTACGTGTCCACTCGTAAGCCGGGTATCTGCGAGGTGGCAGCTAGAGAACATGATGAGCAGGGCCGAGTTCAAGGTTAGCACGGACGACATAAATTACTGTAGTCAAATGGTACAGTAGTCAGGAGAAACAGTTGTCGTTACTTTACCCCGTCCTTGACTCTATGTAGCTAGGAGAAGCTTCGCAGACTCCTTCTTTGCAAAATTTGAGCCCACTGGAGAGTACAACCACGCAAACTACTTGTTAGATTACTTGTAATTGTTTACTACTCGTATTTGTTATCTTTCATACTTGTACTTGTTACCTCGTTGTTACCTCCAACTTGCTAGATCACTCTGTCTGCAATCGCATGTTTCTTTTTGCTTCAAACAAATACATACAGAACAGTTCCTATTTAATATTAAAGAGATGAGAGTAATAGGGGGCATTGTTATGAATACTGTAAAAAGCGGCTAAAGTGTTTATTTAATTTTCCTGACTATTGTATTGTCGTCTCTCCAAAGCACATGCTCTCTCGCTTTTCGTTCAGGAAAAAAGTCGAGAATTCAGGATTGAGTTTTCACCTCGTTTAAGTACGTCCTCGCACCGACGCTCGCCGCCTGGCACGCGCCCGACCGCCCGCGGACGAGCGTGCTCATCTACGACCACTTCTGCCTCACGGCGTCCGTGCTCTACCGACGGACGGCCGTGATAGAAAAGGATGAGGCGCGGACGCGCCGCTACGGCGTCTACCACGCGCTCTACGAGGAATTCGCGCGCGTCGACGCGGCCACCACGCGGTGGCCGGAGACGTCGTTCGCCGGTGTGCAAAGATTCTTCTTCTCGGCGAACAAATCCGCTGATTGTGAGACTCAGGTCGGTCTATTCATCTTTTTATTTCATATTTTTTTCAGAAATTTAAAATTCTTCAAAAGAGATTTAAAAGGCAATGCAAGGCGATGACATTTATGAAATTAAAACATTTGAGCTGTAAGTCAAATTGACTGACCTCGACCTCGGTTGCTCGACGACGCTGAGGCTGCGAGAAGTGCCGACCGACTGGAACAAGACGCTGAGGCCCGAGGGCGTCGTGCACTCTCCAGGCGGGCGAGTCTTCTTCATCCTCGACCGCATTTTATACCAGGTAGGCCATTTTCTTTTCTTTTTTACGAGACATGAAATATTGAATTATATTACATTACTAATTATCAGTAAGTTACATGTACACATGGTAGATACATATACATATTCGTGTGGCATCCTCATCTAATTCCACCATTCTTTCCAGATGCGCCTGGGGGAACGTTGCTCCTCTTAGTGAGATCGCCCTCTCCGTGTGCTGGTCGCTGCTCTCTCCGACCATCCCTCCTAGCTCAAGAGTGATTTCTGCTTGGACCCTTTCTGCATTGTATTTTCTCTTTACTAATAAAGCTAAAGCAATTCCCCGCCTTTGTGCGGAAAGGAGAGAGAAGGTATGGCCTGCTCTCCATCCGAATGACTCTGCATTGCCTTGTGACCTGTTACTTATTGAGGAGAGAAAGCTTGCAAACTTTAAGAGTTTTTTATAAAGCAAACTAAAATATAATCAATACATAGAAGAAAAAGGGATTTTATATCAAACGAGACGAAGAAAGAGATGAAGATCTCGATAGTAGAAATCTCGAATGAATAAAGAAGAGAAAAGGAAAATGAGAAACGAGGAAGACGAGGAGTGACTGGCTGAAGAGGAGTAGGGACTGGTCAGCTGGATCCAAGAGTTCCGGCTGGACAAGACAAATAGAAGGTCGCTGATGCTGCAAGCGAGTCAAGGACTTCTCGCACCCAATACTTTTCTTTTTAGGATCCGGTTTCAGTTCATGGTCGGTAAGCGAAATCATGTTGTGATTTCGGCACGCAAGCGGTAAGCCCGAAACCTAGAACATATTTTCTAGGTAAGCCGAGACCCGCTATCGTCTTAACTATATTTATATTTTCGTTCTTATTCTGTGCAGTTCAGCTACTTTGTGGTAGCAAGCTGCCCGGTGAGGCGATTCCTTGAGTGATTTCTTTCTACTCAAATGGCCTTTGGTATCATTTTGTGTATAACTAAATATTCTTTTCAGTTTTATTGGCCGGGGGGAGAAGAATGAGAAGAAGAACGTTACTTATGTCGGAGAACTGGGAGAGAAGGACGACCACGAACACTGCAAGAAAGAGGAGAAACTAATTCAAAAAGGAAGAAGGGTCTTCGAGAGTAGATTGAACTAATCCCATGTTGCCTCAATTGTCTGCCATAAGACATAAAAGGTCACAAAGAAGGAAGGGGTCAAAAGATTTCATTAGGCACATATTTCAATTTTCCGTCCCTTGCTTTACAACGATATATAATTTAGGACCTCCTTTCAGACCGCGGCGAGCTCGCTGAGCTGGATATGCTCGAAGGAGCCGATCATCGTGGTAAGAAGGGCGGCGAACGGCTCGCCCTTCACTCTCTCCGCTTCCTTCTTCTGCTGCGCCGTCTTCAGCAAATCACCGGGGCTAACCCTTCAAAAGGAATTAAAATAGAGATTGCATTTATTAACTTGGATCTTGTTGTTGGAAGAAACGATGGAGGGAATGGAAGAGGAACTATTTGAGTCCTTCAAATCAAGTGAACAAGTCACTATAGCCAACTCATCTCAATTATATGTTAAATCATAAATAACTAAAATAGTTTTACTACTTATCATAGTATTACTGTAGTCTTGTTGATTAAGGCAGATTACTTTTCGAGCACTGACACTGGGTGAGCGAGTTGAGGCGAGACAGCGATCTTCCGAATGTTCGGAAAGAGCTTGCTGAGAGTCGGCCAAGTATCCGGCATCACTGCGCATCCCTGCAGGTGGAGGCTCTCCACGGACTCGAAAGGCTCCTCAACGAAAAAGTGATCAAGCTAGTTTAAATGTGTAAAAACAAATAATAAATGAAAATATTATATATTCTATTTATAGATTACAGCACTTTGTGTGATCACTACTAATCGAAATATACAAAATTTGATTTTCACACAACAAATATCAATTAGTAACTATTATAATTATGCAAATTTTTTCACTATTCGCTTGTCAAAACGCTAGGAATAAAAATTGCTCACCTCAAAGATCGCCTGCAGCTGTCCGATCGAGATTGTGCCGATCCCGTTGAAGTTGACTTCGCGAATTCTCTCCGGGTTCACGTGGTGCATCACCTTGGACCAGCCGCGGCATTAATCTTGCCTTTTGTCCTGGACATGTCATGGACAAGCGGTCATGACCGTTTCAGAATGAAACGGACACATGTCCTGGACACATTCACTTCTGCCTATCTTAATACACAGGGGTCTAGGACATGTCTAAGACATGTCCCAGACGTGTCCTGGACAAAACAGGAAAAAATCGCAACGGTCATGGACACTTTTCTCGGCTTGTCCCTTATGTGGTCATGACCATGGCGAGAGAGTGCGTAAAGGTGGAGAACACAGAGTGACACGCTCGCGGATACTACCGATGTCCAAGACAAATTATCGCATGAGACACAGTTTATGACAGACGGCACCTTTATACAGTAATGTTTGAAACTAAATTAGCGGGAATATTTAAGAGGAGCCAGCAATTTTCTGAAATATGAAAGACATACTTTCTGCCTTTTTTTATTGACTGCACTTATTTCATGTTGATTTGTTCTTTTTTACAGATTTCAGCCTAATTCTTGATGCCGTCTCCACCTTTGTCCGGCGAGCAGCGCGACGTGCTGTTGAAGGAGATGCTCAAGAATCGTCATATCCTTGTTGAAAACAACAAGACGCGCGAACCCGGATTTCTGGAAAAGAAGGAGCAGACATGGAAGCGAATCGTAGAATTCGCCGCCATACGATTTGGGTAGGTTTTTTTTTATTTTCGCAATATCAGACAATGTTCAAAAGCTTATTCGCATAATAATGCATTGATGTGTTCACATGTTTAAAATCTACATTCAACTAATTGAGCCGCACCGTCACGAAGACGCAGCTGACAAAGCTGCTCAGCAGGGCCATGTCGAATGCTCGTGCCGCGGCTGCGAGGAAATCGAAGTATTTATAGGTTTTCTGCGTAAATTTTTATCCATCAAGCATAAAATAAATCAAATTCCAATTTCTTCTAAGGTATCGAAATCAAACGGGTGGCGGAGTGGATTTCGAAGAAGAAGAGGCAATCGATTCCATGGATCTGCTAGGCCAGCAACAGCAAGATGAGCTTCTGGAACTTTATGCGAACACGCCAGCATATGCAGGGATTGATGGCGGCGAGGAAAGCGTGCTTGGCTTGGTAATTTTGCTGATATGCATAACTTTAAACATTTCTTCGCTTCACTTTACTTTATATCCTTTCTGTATATTCAGATTTTTGTTTGTTTTTTAAGGCCCGTCATTCCATATCGATCGAAGAGGAAGTTGTCGTCGATGCGGATCAGCTGAGCGAAGACGAAAGCGTCGAGGTTGTGGATGTTCCCCAGCATCCGGATTTGAATGAGATGCGTCATAATAGAAGAGCCGAGTTCCGGCCTCCGCGCGTCCTTCAAGAGGCCGCCAATTCAGAAGTTATTAGCTCAAATATTTTAACATAAATATGTTGCACAGGGCAAAGTTGGGGTTAGTTATTATTCAGAGGGTTTCTATTCATCTCACTATATTAATTGTCGGTGATTGATCAGGAAGGCCGTCCTAGTTCATCCCGCGTGTCCAATCAGGCGACTGAGGCTATGATTCGCCGAAAGCATATGGAGC
This sequence comes from Allodiplogaster sudhausi, assembly GCA_945643635.1. Classification (NCBI taxonomy): domain Eukaryota; kingdom Metazoa; phylum Nematoda; class Chromadorea; order Rhabditida; family Diplogasteridae; genus Allodiplogaster; species Allodiplogaster sudhausi. Next base: position 11,028,951 of record CALZFC010000005.1, read on the forward strand.
TGCTCGAGGTTTGAACTTTCCTGGCGGATTGGTTGGGATGAGCTGTTTTGTTTTCGGTCGAAACTGACGCGTTTCGTCGAATGAGCTCGGCAATGCGTGATGTTTCTGCGATGTGTCAACACACAAAGAAGCTAGTGGAAGAGGCAGGAGAGGCTTGCCGCGCGAATACACGTCTCGCAAATGCTGTCTTGATGTTGCTGACTGGAGCCAACTCGGATCCCTGTCCGCTGGGCGCGCAATCTGCTCGGCTCGGCCGTATTCAAGATAGGCTCAACGATATCGCTGGTGCCAATGGTACGCAGTACATTCCTAATACTACGGATGGAGCTGTTGATCCGGCTTTTGAAAATTCAACTGTTGGCTCGAGTATTTAACATATATTAGTCTCCGAAAAGCATAATCTATTGAAATTATTTAGAAATTTATTTTAATATTCTTCTTCTTAACATTCGTGTTCGTAAGTAGATTCATGATCTTAAATACTTTCGTGCTCTTTAGTACATTCGTGCTCTTAAGCACATTCCGGCCCTTCTTTTGTGCTTGTTTTTGTAATTCAACAATACTCTTGATAATTCCCCCATTTTATCAACTTGTGTTGCACTTACAGTATGCTCAGTAGAAGTACCGTATACAGTTTAACTTGTAATCACAAGCCTTGATTTCTTTATGTAAGAGGTTTTCCCTTTTTGTTATTGACGTCAGTCTTGTTTGCATATTAACATCTTTATTTAATATCTTTATTTATCATCCGAATTAAAGTTCTAATACGAATTACATGTTGTTTACCATATGCTGGCGTGGGTCTGCTCCAACTGGAGGCATTGGCATTCTAGCCATTCTAACATTTGTGATGGGGAATCCGCCAGTTATTCTATCAATGACAATGTTATGCAAAACACAACAATTATGGATGACTTTGGAAGCTTCTCTGGGAGACATACGAAGGGAATCTTACAGGACACGGAATCTGACTTTCAACACTCCTATGACTTGTTCTACAAGAACTCGGACATGGCGAAGAGCACAATTAAAATCAACTTCCTGAGGAGTATTAGCAGCCCTTAGTGGAGTGACTAGGGTAGTTGAGTTGGCGAAGCCTTTGTCACCCAATAAGACATATTCCGGTGGAATTCTTCCTGCTAAGATTGCCTGGCCAAGCTCTGAGAATTGCAAAATAAAACTATCATGGCAAGAGCCAGGCCATTGGGCATTGACATATACAATTCGCCCGTATGCATCAACAACCAACAACGCATTAATGGCACAATAGCCTTTTCTACAACGATACTGCCACGGTGCAACCGCAGGAGTTTTCAGCGGAATCAAGCTGCCATCAACGATTCCAATAATGTCTAAACAACCATATGATTAGCACCAATATTTTTTTTTTCAAGAGATTTTCAGAAGGTTTACTTGGAAAAGGGCATCTCGTCGCAAATGCATCAGCCGTAGCTCTACAGTAGTTTTGCGAATCGAGCGGGAATCGAATCCAGTCTTGGGAAATTGACGTTATGCCTCTTGATGCTCTCCAAAAGCAGTTACTGATTGTGGACCCCGCGTTCGTACCCGAGGTCGACCCCGAGGTCGACCCCGCGTTCGTACCCGAGGTCGACTCCGAGGTCGACCTCGCGTTCCTACCCGAGGTCGACCCCGCGTTTGTTCGCGAGTTAGTAAGCCAGCTCTAGTTTAAGTTCTATTCCACTCTAGCATTACTTTTCACAGCGAAAATAAACAACCTGATGAGATGGTGTGATCGTCCAAGATCCTTGCATGTGTAGATTCAGGAATGGAGAAATTAGACCAACAAGGTAGTTGACTTCGGCAGGGAGAAGACGGTACCTTCTCACAAAGAGATCCTCGTTTGGCGAACATAACCGATGATAGTTCTGCCTGATGTAGGGAAGATTTAGCCTTCTCTGTCGTAAAGGTGGCCGTTGAAGATGTCCTGCCATTTACCTATAAAATATTGCTGTGCAAAATATATCAAATGAGCATCAAAATGACAATAAAAATATAAGAATGTAAGAAAATTGTATCCAGTACACTGTCTTTGACATGTCTTTGATATGGTCATTACCATGTCAAGGACATGTCCCTGACATGTCCTTGACATGGTAATGACCACGAACGGTCATGACCGCTTGTCCATGACATGTCCAGGACAAAAGGCAAGATTAATGCCGCGGCAGGTGTGCACACTCCAGAGGGTGTGGACCGTGCGACGGAGAGTAGGAAACAGCTTGCGAAGGATGTCGAGAGAGAGCACGGAGATCGAGCCAAGCTGACGGAAGACAAGCTGCAAGCTTTTCGAAAATAGATATATATTTTGAGTTTGAATAAGAAACTTTTTAACGAATAAATAAAATTGCCCAAAAATATTGAATTTTTTTTTTAAGTTAATACAAAACAGCAGAGTATCAAGCAAATCAGTTGCTAAGGTTAACAATCAATAGAGAAAAAAACGGTGAAATAATAATTTGATAACCTCATGCCCTGCACGGCAGGAGAGACGGAGAGAAGAAAGATCTTCGAAGGAAAGGAAGGAGGTGATGAGGAAGAGAGGAAACGCTGGAAGAGACAGGAGACCACTTGACTCACGAATCGAATACGCCGCGGCCAGTGAAGGCGAATCTGAGGGAACATTTTCAGTGTATATTCGCGGGTTTCAAAAAGAAGAGAAAAATCTTAGCAGACAATGTGATTCTGATCAAGGCTACGATGGTTTGAAGGTCCAACAAGGGTACAGTAGAGCCCCGCAAAGAGCCCCTCAATCCTCGAGACATCCGCGGGCAAACCTGATGAAGCTGCCGCGGCGCTGGCGGCGCTCTCCTCCTTGTCCGCTGCGCAGGCGACACCGTCTTCCTCGGCCGCTACGCCGCTCTTCAAACAACAAATTTGTTCTTTCGAAACAAAGAGACAAAATAAGTTAATGAGGAGGGGAAAAAAGCCCTAAAAGTCTCCCTATTAGGTAGATTTACAAACCGTGAAGACAGACTCATCCGCAATGGTGTGGTGGTCGTAGAACTGTGACTCGCCCAGCGGAGGGACACTTAAAATAATGTTTCAGAATTATACCTTTAAACAATCTTTCTTTTCTATCTTGATTTTGGTCTTATTGTTAGAACAAAAATTTCCAGGCTTGCTTCAGTGAGCTAGAATTTTTTAGTTGATTATTTTTAATATGAAGGGAGAAAGAATGTTAGGGCCCCCGTACGCATAGGCGGCTGCGAAGTGGCGAAGCATGTAAGCGCACTTGCTCGCCCAGCCCGGATACGTGGTGAAGATGAGATGGAGCACCGAGCGGGGAATTCGCTTTCCGCGGGGAAGCCACCTAGGAAACACTTCCAGCAGGGCTAGGAGCAGGCCTGCAGAAATAGGTAACTTAGTGGGGGGGGGGGGGTGCAGGTAACCCAAAGGCCTCTCAGACTTCATCTGTCCCTCTCTTACACTCTTTAACTCCCTCTCACCCCGCCCTTATCTCTGTTGTCTGTTTCTCTAGCTGTGTGAAGAGAGAAAAGAGAATGGGAGTTACCAACGATAGGGTCATAAGATGTGAAGCGTGAGGCGAGGATGAGTCGATGCCTTTGTTGATGCCGGTGCAGAAAGCGGTGGTTATCTGTTCATGCATTTATTTTATTTTAATATTAAAGTTTTGTGTCATATTTGAACATGTTTATTTAGTTCATCAACTACTTTTTAAAGAAGTTAATGTGTGCGCTAACCTTCTCGAGTATACAGCAGTCTGAGCTGTGGTTGATGTGGAAGTGAACGAGAGTAAGCGCCGCCTCCACGCAGCACTTGCTCCTACTCGGCCATTTAGCTTTAGAATCTTAGTCAAGACTATGAAAGTGTAACTGTGCTCCATGGAATGTGCATATTAGTGTCTACTTACATATGATATATGAACGACGCTTTTTGCTATGTGATATTCCATTCGGCCCATTTGGCCGCGGCCGATATCTCCGCGACCTACATAGCATTGACCCCTCGTCGTTGTATATGTATGCTGTAGAACCTTGAGAAATGCGCCGATGGGGCTAAAGGCGAAGTGAAAGAGGATGTGATTGCAGTTGATGAACATGATTCCACATTCGGCATTTTACAGACGCAACGATCGTACTCCTGAACGGATTTGATGTGCTATGAACAATAGATAACGTTACTAGTGTAGCGATCTAAGGTGTCAGTTTTTTTTTGAGAGACGTGTCTATCGTATATCTAAGAGGATTAGGTATACGATACGGGGCTACGGTAGGAATTGAAGGAGAAGTTTAGATGGCTCACCGGCAAATGGACACGTCCCTGCATGAGTCGCTTGCGGACGGCGTCGAGAATGAGGATGCGGAAGCCGTTGTCCACGAAGTTGTCGGTTTTGTTATGGAAGTCAAGCAAGGACCAAAGAGAATGAACGATGAAGCTGCAATAAAATGGCCTCTGTTTCCACCTCTTAATCCTTCCCAGTGTCACCCTCAAAGAGTAGATAGGAGGGACTAAGGACAAGGAGAGAAAAGTATTTAATCAAAGAAACCCGGCGAGGCAGTCATTCTTGTCTTGTATGCTGTTGTGGAAGAAGACTCGCGCCTGCTGCTCGGAGAGCAGCAACTTTCCGAAAGAAGTCGCGAAGGCGTTCTGGAAAGAAGCAAGTTGATCAAGGTGAGAGAGAATGAGAGTGTGAGAGAGAAAGAAGGATCTATAATCCGTAACCTAACCCTCTGGCTAGCAAATCGGAGGAATCCTCCCATTACCAGAACACTCTGGTAGTTCACGTGCGCAAAGAGGGAACGACTGGCGAGCCAGACGTCTCGAGCCGTCTGGAAGACAAGAATGACCAGAAGTCTTGGACGGTATTTTGACCCTTTACCAATTTCCAACACCTACATATTAAAAAAATCCAAATTCATTCCAAGCTTCCCGTTTCTCTTGCAACCTTCGAGTTGTCTTGGTCTCCGACGGCTTCAACGTGATCTTTGAAAAGTGCCAGCGCCGCTTTCAGCTCTTCTGCTTTCTGTATGGGAGATTCGACCATTCGCGAGAAGCGGCGGAGAACAGACTGGCAGAAGTCGGGCAGAAAATGATGCTGAAAAGAGAAGATATTTAAAAATTTATTCTTCATATCTTAATTTTGAAAGGGTCTCTCCATTTCTAGTTGAATATCAGAAACAAATCTAATATTTACGTATACTCATATTTCCACATTTTTGGCCCAAAGTATTTTCTTTAATGGCTTTTCTCTTTTCATAAGTTTAAAATTTCGCTTTCGCGTCACTCTCGTACTATGGCATTTATCACAGATATTGGTAAATTCCGGTAGTTACTTGGGCTGCCCATTACAAAAAAATTTATACAAATACGTCCACACCGGTCCTCAATTGTTCCGGGAGAAAATCTCATATGGGGCGGGGAAAAGTCGCTGCGAACAAAAACAATGCCATAAGCACTAAATCTAATTTCCTTTTGCATGAAATTGTTTATTTGTTTATTTGATTTCGTTGATATGCATTTTCGAATTAGAATGGAGTCGAACGCTCTTCGTCCGCCTCCACAACAAATATCCAAACTTGTTCGCACGGTATCTTTCACCCAGCGTTCAGGGAAAAGAAGCTCCGAGTTTCCATGCTATATAACAAAAGTCCGTGAAAGCATACGTCAGAACAATTTGTTTTTAGTTCCGGGAAAGTGTCCGAACTTAATTGGGAATGAATGTTACTCCCTCCTCCATCTCCTGTTTCCCCTCCACCCCCCATTCTTTCTAGCTCTTCCATCTGACAATGCATCTTGCGCATCCTCTGCAGTGCTGTTCTTGAAAGTTGATTACGCTGCATAGGCGATCCATGACCGAGTCGCTCTTCTCCTTGTCGGCAGCCTCGAAGAGGCGCGCAATTTGCCGCCAGAAATTGCCCTGAAATGTGTTTATTGACGTGTCGCCGATTTACATATATCAGGAATTTATGAATTTGAAATTCTATAATTTTTATATATAATGATTATTATTTTAAAACAATATTATTAATAATTGACAGAATGCTCGTGGATGCGGTCGTCGGTGATGTAGACTCTTAGCAGAATGAAAAGAGCGTCGAGGGAGGCCGTCTGCGTCGAAGGCGGGAGCGTCTTTTATAACGGCAACTCGAATGAAGTCATTTGCCTGTATCAGATGCTCCGGAACATTTCAAGGATATTATTCTAAAGGTCGCATGTACCTGTCCTTCTTTGTATTTCGAAACCACATTTGCTTATGAAAGCTATTATCTTAATATGAATGCACAAATGTTAATTTTCTGATAGAAAATTCTCCTCCTTAATATGCAGCTGTGAGCATAAGGATGCTGCATTAATTTTCATATTAAAATGTTGCAATTACTGAATTGTAATCAGTCGAAAGGGGAGAGTAGAATCTTAAGGCTCCTTATGCCGAGCTCCTCCTTAATAAAAGAGCGCAAGCCGCACCAGATTGAACTTGTCCACGTTCTCAGGCAGAGAACATCCAATGACTAAGCGACTGTAGTACTCGAGCATGCGCTGCTCCTCCAGCCGCCAATTGAAGGACCTGAAAAACGCAAGGAAATAAAGAAGGTCAAATATAGTTGTAAAAAACGGTAAATAGTCGGGAAGATTTTTTTGTCCTTAACGAGTTATAGGTTATCAGCGAACCTTTGTTCGGAGGCCGGAAGCGCGGCATAGTTGCCGATTAAATCGAAGTGGATGCTGAACAAAAAAACAAGTGATTATGTTTAATAATCCGAATTATTTCGTCTAAAAAGTATTATATTATATGAGGCTATTAAATTAACGATACTAAATATAATAGGATTTTTATTTAATTTCAAATCGGGAATAGAATTTTAAAAATTCTTTATATTACTGGCACAGTTTTACGCATATATTTTTCGCGGAAAAAGCACGGGAATTTTTAGAAAAGCTGGCAGAACCTCTCCTGAGCAGGAGAAGCGAGAGAAGAGTCTTCCGCCGTGGAAGACATCGAAGGAAGACGAAGTCGAGAAAGTAGAGAGAAGTGAGGAAACAGCAGCAGAGGATCGCTTTTAAAGGGCCGGAAGGATGCAGATGTGCACTTCGGAGGGTGGAAACAGATAGTTCTATGTACTTTTGACGCAACTATTGTGAAATCACGTATTGTCCTCGAGTTTTCCTGAGTTTATCAACCCGAAAACAAAGAAAACACGTGCAATTAGAAGAATTCCGTTATTAATTGAAGTATTGCCTATTAAATCTATGTTAATTCATCATTTTTCTTTGAAAGTTTAACTGGCCATGGGTGATTTGTCCTTATTTCGTAATGGCGAACATAAGTTCTTTTACACTCTTTTTTATTTCTAATTTATTTTTAATTATAAATTCGATCAGATTTTATTCGGAAGGAAGTTTCCGTACTCCATTACTAATTTGAGAGTCATTTGATTTACATGATGTTCTCTTCAATCATTTTTCATGAATTTTTATGCGTTGTTAATTATCATGAACCATTGCTTCATTAACTTGACGATCTCACATTTATTCTGGGACGAAGAGGTTCTTAGGAGGGAAGGAGTGACAAATTAGGAAAAGCTGAAAAAGAGAACGAGAGAGAGAGAGAGAGAGAAACGTTATGTGTGGCAGATGAGCAGAAAATTGCATAAGAGCAACATGTGGTCTGAATAAATCATCAATATTTTATTCTCACTTTATTTTTTCAAGAATTTTTTTAAATATTCAAAATCAGATCTTCAATGAAGCCATCAAGTAAAAGATGAGATTTGAATTCTTATCCTGATAGTGAGGTGAATTCTGTTATTCATGTTATCTGTTTATCACTAAACAAGTATCCACACATCTTCAATTCGTTGCTTTTTCTTATCCACATTTCCAGGCCTTAGAAGGCCATTCAATTCTTACAATTCCAGACATTTCTTCGCATTTGTGTTTAAAAAAGAATGCGACCTATTTTATACATGCGCTCGTTTGTGTCGTAATAATAAAAGCGGAGGAGGAGAGGGAGAGAATAAGGGAGAGTTGAGAGGGTGCCGCATCCGCCTAGTTCGGGCCGAGGTAGCACGACTGGTCGAGGCAGGGCTTCGTCACTGGCAGGTCTGCGAACAGAATAGTTTAGAAAGAGGGAAGAGAAGTCAGCAGGCCAAATCAGCAAACGAAAATAATGACTTTTCAGGTAAATACGTGAGAGCGACTTGGGATTTGGGAGAGGAATTTGAGAGAATGGGGTGGGGGGAATAGGAAACGAACTCTGATTCTGCCCGTAGGCCGGAGCAGGCTGCGAGGATGCGGGGGCGGCGTCCCAGGCGTATCCCTCGGAGACGTAGTTCTTGCCACCGGTTCCGTAGTTTCCGGCGCCAGAGGCAGCGGGGGCAGCGAAGTAGGCGGACTTGTCCATTTCAGAGGCACAGAGGAGTCGACCTACCAGCAGGGAATGGAGCAAGGAATGATGGAAATAGCTGGTCTCTGAGCTCTTTTATATCGAATATTGGCCGAAGATTTGCATCATGATTGCATTTTAATGTAATTACGTGCGTGCATGAAAAGGAAATTCTGAAAAGTGCAACTAAATTAAAAAAAAAAACATATCTACTATGTATATGTACATATGTAATATGGATGCAAATTACATTACATTTCTAATTTAGCACTCCAAAGTCTTCGAATACAAGAACATTATTAAATGCAGATGCAATATGGGAAGTTGATGAGTCGACTCTGCCATTTCTGCTCTCACTCCGCTCATCTCCTTCGGCTTCAGTTGGTCGGCTCCTTGAAATATCCTACACGACGAAAGAATTTTGTTTTGTGCTTATGAGAATCTATGAAGGACGATATCGCATGCACCGCATGTGATATCTATTTTTCTTAAATTTTAAGGGACTGTGCTGTAGTAAAATGGACTTACCATTGCTTTAAAATGTAATGCGCACTTTTCCCTTCACAGAAATGCACTTATAATTGAACTCGGAAACACCTGTACTATTAAATGGGAAACACTTCTTCTGCCGAGTTGAGACATTTTAAGGACAACGCTCGGGGAATGAAGCTATCAATTCGCACTGATACACCGCTTCTCTTCTGAGCTGCCGCCGTCTCCCGCTCCTTTTCTCTGCCTCTCTTCTACTTCTCGTGCTCTCTTCTGAAGCTTCTTCCCGTCCTCCGCTCCCTCCCAAGTGGTAGTCTTTAAATGACTCCGCGAGTGTGACTTGGAAGGCCAACAACCGCGACCACCTCGATTGCATCTACAGCGAACCACTGACTCATAATGATTCTATCACATGCCCGAATGGCTTCGTTGGGGATTCTTTATGTGCACTCATTTTCATTTGTAACCAAACCTTTCAATCTTTGTTTCTGTAATAACATGAGAATACAGAATTGACATTCGGTTACTATTTGCTATCAGATAATAGAGCAAGCGCAAATTTGCGCTAAATTTCTTTAATTTTCGGCGGTCATGTTGAATAATACCGCTTTCAAGGCAATGCTCGCGAAAGTTTAATCAAAATATGATTTAACTGGTCATTTCTCGGAAGCAGCGCAAGAACCATTACGGCAATAGTATGTACTCTGCTTAGGTTAGAAATTTATCTTTCTTAGTTTTTATAAGACTCCAATGCTGTTATTAATGCTCGACAAAATTAGAATCAGTATCAAACATAATCTCATTTAAGGTGACTGATGTGAAACGGAATGGTTGCATCCAGGGAAACCTCCGAAAAGAGAGAATACATGTTGCATATGAGCAATGGATCGATCCATACCTGAACGCAAGCCTTTTTACTTGGCCGTATTTGAAATCCCATGGAAATCCTCAGATCAGGATTTGAAGCAGGCGGTCTTTGCCGTTAAAGAAAATGGCATCTACAAGGAATTTTTTTCTTCGTTTCAACGCCCTATGCAAATGAGCGATACCTTCTAGTAAGTTTTTTGCCCTCTCAACGTTGCTGATTCAATTGCAATAGTGAAAAGGTGCAATGGAAAGGACTACAGCTAGTTCATGAATTACTCGACTTTTGATTCTTGAGTAAAGTCTTAAAAAATTTGGAAAAAAATAATCGTTTCAGAAAAAGAGAGAAGAGTAGACCTCCACAACGACGACTACCGAAGGTGTATCGCAGATGAGCAGTTTTAGGCGCTTCTCACCCTGGCGGTTGTTTGGGTCTGGCCCCGAGCGTCGAATGGACCATAAGTAAATATATATTTCATGTTTTTTAAAGATGGGTCGAAGTGATTTTTGTGTCCTTTTTTGCTTGTGAAAGCTGCTTTCTAACCGTGCCCTTCCGGCAACGCCAACCACATGGCCGTTTGACGATGACGCCATTCGAATTACCGTTCTCATAAGTAGTTGCCAGTTGATTAACCGGGGAACACACAATTTGGCATGGTTATTAGCAGATAGTCTCGGGCGAGAGTGAAGCAGAGAAGCAGAGAGAAAGCAAGGAATGAGAGTTGAGAGAAGAAAGAAGGATTGAGAGGGAGAGAGGGAGAGAAAGACAGAAAGGCGATAGAGAGAGGGAGTGCTAGAATAGGATGAGAGGGAAGAAAGAGTGATTTTTGGATCTTTTATGCCGAGAACATAGAGCTATAGAACACAACTTATGGTAAGGGCTATCCATACATTGTAAACATAGAAAATAGGTATATGTCGAAACCCAAAGAGCGTATGTTGACAAAGCACCAATGTATAGAGAATAATCAAAATAAGAGACTTTTATAAAATATTTAAAAAAATTTGTAATTTTTGGACGAAAAAAGAGATTCTCTGAATTTGTAGTCGACCTGCACATTCACTCCATCTAATCGATTTTTGTAAATATTTTTAAGCAAAAAAACATGTACATAGCGCACTTTCAGATGGCATAAGTGACATTTGTGGTTAATCTTCCTTCCTCTACCCTCTAACTGCCTCTACTCTCTCTACCTCCTTCTCTCTATCTCGCTCTCTCTCTCTCTTCTCACCCCTCCTGTTTATGTCCCCCTATACCTTCTCCTCTTAATCTCCCCTCTTCCATTGTCCATTTCCACTTTTCCATCTTCCTGTCTTAGATACTCTTCCATCGTCGAGTTGGCCGGTTCATGCAGGAGGGACAGCCGGATCAGCACTGTCGTCGTAAGATGAAAAGCCTTGGGCTCTCTCGCTCTCACTCTCTCTCTATGCTCTCTCCATTCTCTCTCCTTTCTCTGTCCCTCTCTTATACTATGTCGTTCATTCTCTCTGCCTCGTCGTCACTCCATTTTCTCTGTATCTCACCACTCTCTCTCCTCTCTCTCCCTCTTTCTCCCCTCTTCATCTTGTCTGCATCTTCCCCATTGCATATGATCACTCCCTCCGATGGTCTGTTTGCCGGAGCAAAAAGTCTCCATTGTTCGAGCGCCTCTGCGAAGAATCGTGGAGTAGAACAGACGAAGGATAAGAGAGAAAGAATGAAAGAAGAAGAAGAAGAAGAAGAGAGAGAGAGTGAGAGAGAGAACAGAGAGAGAGGCCGGTTGAAATATTCGAAAGAAAAAAAGAGCAAAGATCATGCGATAGAATTAAAGAAACAGCATTTAAGTATACTTAAAGGAGGGCGATCACCGAAAAGTCATTGACGATAAATGAACCATCTTAGTTATTTTCGAATAGTCTGGGGCATGCAGAAAAAGATTATGTATATGAAAATGTACAAGAAAGTTCCATATTCAATTATGATGGACTTTAAAATGCAAATTTTGAATGAATTTGTGATTGGTGTGCCAGGGAAAAAGCAGAACCCATCGGTAGAATCCCAACTTCACGGCCACGTACCCATCGCGGGAAAATAAAATTACAAGGATTTGAAGAAATTGTTATGGTGAATGCTTTATCACCTTTTGGTTCATTTGTTTTAGAAAATGTTTTTATAAATTCTTGTTACGCAAAACATTATCAAATAGGTATAACAGCAAAACAACCCGCTTCAAAAAACACACGCACATTCCTAGTCTACCGTACATTTTTGAGTAATTAATCAAACGGAAGTCCGTTTAATACTCATATTTCTGTAAGTATTTGTGCTTGTTTTTTTCTGAGAATAAAGTTCAATTGATTTTGTTAGCTGCATTTCATTTTGAAGTCTTTTTAACTCCCCTCATAGGCAGTCGCGAAAATGTACATGAATGAACTGGAATAAAAAAACCTCATTATACCCAGAGATAAGCCGTGGGTGGGGTCCATGTACATACCCTCAGGGTACAAGAAAGATGTTCCACAGATCTTGTTCATTTCCGCCTTTGCCTACTTCGATGAAGAGGAACTCCTCCGACAGGTCACATTCTTTCTGTTCATCGCGTCTCTTCCTTCCGTTGACCGCTAGCTAGAATACCTCTCTGACCTCTGTCTCTCCTTTCTCTCTCTCTCTCTCTTTCTCTCTCTTGGCCTCTCTTTCTCACTCTCTCCTATTCTCTGTCCTTCTTTTGCAGTGGTCGCACACACACAGAAGCTCTCGAGCCACTTCGCACTGTTGGAGGGGTATAGATGGAGCTACACAGAAGGAAGCACGACCTGGGGGAGCATTCAAATGAACTGACAGAGAGAGGAGACTAGAGAGAGAGAGAGAGAGAGAGAGAGAGACGAAGAGAGATACATAGGGGAAGAGTGGTAGAGAAAGAGAGAAAGAAATGAGCATAGAAATGGCCCTCCACGTCGAGGAGCGACCCGAAGACAGAAGCCCGCTTCGAGAGTAAAAGAAAGGTCGTGGGAACTCGGTTAACTTCCGCATTGACCGCGCGAGCGAGAGATGCAGTTCAGCAGACAAAGAGAATGTAATCAAGCTGGAGAGAAAGAGAGAGGGGGGAGAGGGACAGAGAAAGAGAGAGGGAGGGGAGAGAGACAGAGAAAGTGAGAGAAAGGATCCAAGGTGAGAAAGAGAAGAAAAAGAGAAAGAGAGAGAGAGAGAAGGAGTGCGAAATAGACAAAGATATAGGAAAGTCTGACATAATTTGGAAAAATATTTATATGTAAATTTTTTAAATTTTCTCTCATATTTCTCCAGATCAATGTTTTTATGCTCTAAGCACAAAACAACAGAAGATGAAGAAAAAGAAGCAAAAGAACGCTTTCTCTGATATCCTTAAGCACCTAGCAGAGATTTGATAGCACAAACAATCTGTGCTGCGCCCCGGAGGCCGTCAAGTGGAAAAACGGCTTTTTCACCCCCGGGGCCAAAATGACTGCTTTGGCCACTTAAGGTATAGCTTCTATGCAATCTTTCCCTCTCTCTCTCTCTCCCTCTTTCTCTCTCTCTATGTTTCTTTGTCTCTATGTTTGTCTGTCTTTCTGTCTCCCTCTCTCTCTCTCCGTTCCCACATCTGTAATATGTACTCATTCCAAGAAACAAATGATATTTTTTCTTATATTTGAGAGATCTTCTAATTTCCAGTTGCCTTTTTAGTGGACCATGCTATTTCTCAGCATCAACACTCTTCATAAAAGGACCGTTCTTTCTCCTTTCATCCAGAGCAAACTTTTATCTATTTCCGTCAGATTTTATCTCTTTTTCTCTTCTCCCTCTCTCTCTCTCCCTCTTCGTCTGTCACTTTCTATCTCGCTCTTTATTCTTTCTCTCTCTCTCTCTCTCTCTCTCTCTCTTTCACAGGAATAGCCACAACAACACTCTTGAACGGCTAGCGACAGAAGGAGCATGCGGAGACAGAAGGCGCGCCTCTTCTCCACTCCATCTTTGCGACTTCGTTACACTTTAGCAGAGAAAGAGAGAGAGAGAGAGAGAGAGAGAGAGAGAGAGAGAGGGAGATAGAAAGCGAGATAGAGGAAGAGAGAGAGAGAGAGAGAAAGAGAGAAAGGGAGAGAGAAAGAGAGAGAGAGATACTGCTCACAAAAAGATCACAGAAGATCAGAGGCTGACCGCCGGTGTTTATCCATCGGATAGGTGTCAGTGACTCGGCCGGCCTGGATCGGCCCTCAGGCACTACCTCTCAGCCTCTCTCTCTCTAATTTAGTCTCTCCATTCATCTCTCTCTCTTTCTCTCTTTCTCACTCTCTCTCTCCCTTCTCCCTCTCACTTTCTCTCTCGCTCTCGCTCTCTCTCGCTCTCTTTCAGTACTTCCGGAAACCAGGCCTAGCCCTCTCTCTGCCTATTAGATTGTCAGCCTCAGCAAGCGTGCGCAACCATACATAGACACCCCCACTCATCCCTGTCTCTTTTTACCCTCTTTTTTTGGCCCTCCCTCTTTTACCGCTCTCTTTCTCTCTCTCTTTCTCTCTGTCTCTCTCTCACCTCATCCTCTCTCCCTCTCTCCCGCCCTATTTCTCTCTCTCCCTCTCTTCTCTCTCTCCCTATTCTAACTCACCCAACGCGCCCAAACTGGGTCTCTTTGGCACTCCCCGGCGACGAAACCGAGTGAGCTAACAACATCTCGTCGGGGCCTGCTTCAGGCAGGCAAAGGTGCCAGCTTACCTGTGCAATGGTAGTAGAGAGAGAGGAGAGAGAAGAGAGAGAGTAAAGTAGAGAGCATTATGACAGAGAGAATAAGAGAGAGAGAGAGAGAGAGAGAGAGAGAGAAAGAGCCACTGGTCACTCTGGCCTTGGCGATCGTGTGTGCGCGCGGAACGCGCTAAAAGCGGTGAGAAGCAGTAGGAGGTGAGAGAGTAGAGAAAGAGAGAGAGAGAAAGAAAGAGAGGGAGGAGAGAGAGAAGATGAAATAGAGAGAATTAAGGAGAGAGAGAAAGTTGTAGTAGAAGGAGCTGTTTGGTCAGGAGAAAGGAAGATGAAAAATAAAGAAAGACGAGAAGTGAGTGATGAAGAGGGAGAGTCAGATGAAGACTATGAGGAAGCAGAAGGGGTTAGAGAGAGAGACGAAAGAGACTGACAAGGAAGAAGAGAGAAGAGAGAGAGACAGAGAGACAGAGAGAGGGAGAGAGAGAATGAGAGCGAAACATCAACAGCTTCTTCGACAGCAGATCTACTTACTTTTATTCTCACTCACACACTCACTCTCTCTCCTCTTAACTCTTGTTATGTCTAACTTCTCTCTCCCTCAATCATCTCTCGGAGACTAGAGAGAGAGAGAGAGAGAGAGAGAGAGAGAGAGAGGAAGAGAGATACATAGGGGAAGAGTGGTAGAGACAGAGAGAAAGAAATGAGCATAGAAATGGCCCTCCACGTCGAGGAGCGACTCGAAGACAGAAGCCCGCTTCGAGAGTAAAAGAAAGGTCGTGGGAACTCGGTTAACTTCCGCATTGACCGCGCGAGCGAGAGATGCAGTTCAGCAGACAAAGAGAATGTAAGCAAGCTGGAGAGAGAGAGGGGGGGGGGAGAGGGACAGAGAAAGAGAGAGGGAGGGGAGAGAGACAGAGAAAGAGAGAGGAAGGATCCAAGGTGAGAAAGAGGAGAAAAAGAGAAAGAGAGAGAGATAGAAGGAGTGCGAAATAGACAAAGATCTGACATACTTTGGAAAAATATTAATATGTAAATTTTTTTAAATTTTCTCTCATATTTCTCCAGATCAATGTTTTTATGCTCTAAGCACAAAACAACAGAAGATGAAGAAAAAGAAGCAAAAGAACGCTTTCTCTGATATCCTTAAGCACCTAGCAGAGATTTGACAGCACAAACAATCTGTGCTGCGCCCCGGGGGCCGTCAAGTGGAAAAACGGCTTTTTCACCCCCGGGGCCAAAATGACTGCTTTGGCCACTTAAGGTATAGCTTCTATGCAATCTTTCCCTCTCTCTCTCTCCCTCTTTCTCTCTCTCTATGTTTCTTTGTCTCTATGTTTGTCTGTCTTTCTGTCTCCCTCTCTCTCTCTCCGTTCCCACATCTGTAATATGTACTCATTCCAAGAAACAAATGATATTTTTTCTTATATTTGAGAGATCTTCTAATTTCCAGTTGCCTTTTTAGTGGACCATGCTATTTCTCAGCATCAACACTCTTCATAAAATGATTGTTCTTTCTCCTTTCATCCAGAGCAAACTTTTATCTATTTCCGTCAGATTTTATCTCTTTTTCTCTTCTCCCTCTCTCTCTCTCCCTCTTCGTCTGTCACTTTCTATCTCGCTCTTTATTCTTTCTCTCTCTCTCTCTTTCTCTCTCTCTCTCTCTCTCTCTCTCTCTCTTTCACAGGAATAGCCACAACAACACTCTTGAACGGCTAGCGACAGAAGGAGCATGCGGAGACAGAAGGCGCGCCTCTTCTCCACTCCATCTTTGCGACTTCGTTACACTTTAGCAGAGAAAGAGAGAGAGAGAGAGAGAGAGAGAGAGAGAGGGAGAGAGAAAGCGAGATAGAGGAAGAGAGAGAGAGAGAAAGAGAGAAAGGGAGAGAGAAAGAGAGAGAGAGAGATACTGCTCACAAAAAGATCACAGAAGATCAGAGGCTGACCGCCGGTGTTTATGCATCGGATAGGTGTCAGTGACTCGGCCGGCCTGGATCGGCCCTCAGGCACTACCTCTTAGCCTCTCTCTCTCTAATTCAGTCTCTCCATTCATCTCTCTCTCTTTCTCTCTTTCTCACTCTCTCTCTCCCTTCTCACTCTCACTTTCTCTCTGGCTCTCTCTCGCTCTCGCTCTCTTTCAGTACTTCCGGAAACCAGGCCTAGCCCTCTCTCTGCCTATTAGATTGTCAGCCTCAGCAAGCGTGCGCAACCATACATAGACACCCCCACTCATCCCTGTCTCTTTTTACAGTCTTTTTTTGGCCCTCCCTCTTTTACCGCTCTCTTTCTCTCTCTCTTTCTCTCTGTCTCTCTCTCACCTCATCCTCTCTCCCTCTCTCCCGCCCTATTTCTCTCTCTCCCTCTCTTCTCTCTCTCCCTATTCTAGCTCACCCAACGCGCCCAAACTGGGTCTCTTTGGCACTCCCCGGCGACGAAACCGAGTGAGCTAACAACATCTCGTCGGGGCCTGCTTCAGGCAGGCAAAGGTGCCAGCTTGCCTGTGCAATGGTAGTAGAGAGAGAGGAGAGAGAAGAGAGAGAGTAAAGTAGAGAGCACTATGACAGAGAGAATAAGAGAGAGAGAGAGAGAGAGAGAGAGAGAGAGAGAGAGAGAAAGAGCCACTGGTCACTCTGGCCTTGGCGATCGTGTGTGCGCGCGGAACGCGCTAAAAGCGGTGAGAAGCAGTAGGAGGTGAGAGAGTAGAGAAAGAGAGAAAGAGAGAGAGAGAAAGAAAGAGAGGGAGGAGAGAGAGAAGATGAAATAGAGAGAATTAAGGAGAGAGAGAAAGTTGTAGTAGAAGGAGCTGTTTGGTCAGGAGAAATGAAGATGAAAAATAAAGAAAGACGAGAAGTGAGTGATGAAGAGGGAGAGTCAGATGAAGACTATGAGGAAGCAGAAGGGGTTAGAGAGAGAGACGGAAGAGACTGACAAGGAAGAAGAGAGAAGAGAGAGAGACAGAGAGACAGAGAGAGGGAGAGAGAGAATGAGAGCGAAACATCAACAGCTTCTTCGACAGCAGATCTACTTACTTTTCTTCTCACTCACACACTCACTCTCTCTCCTCTTAACTCTTGTTATGTCTAACTTCTCTCTCCCTCAATCATCTCTCATCAATTTCTGCTCCTCTCGCCAGGCCTTCCTTCCTCTTCCCCATCTCCCTTTGCGGTGCACGTTCGTTTTCCCCTCCAGCCTCTTTCTCTCTCTCCCTCTCCCTCTCTCTCTCTCTCTCTCTCTCTCTCTATCTCTCTCTCTCTTACCACAAAGTCATCGCTCAGCTGCTCTTCCTTTTCTCCTCCTCCGCCCCCATCGTTTCGGAGGCCTCCCGAGCCTCCCTCTCATCCTCCTCTCTCTCCCTCCTACCTACTATCTCTCTCTCGCGCTCTCTCTCCTTCTCTCTCTCCTCTCTCCCTCCTACCTCCTCTCTCTTTCTCTCTCTTTCTCCTCTCTCCCTCCTAGCACCGGTGGTGCCGCCCTCAAGGTGCTCCCTGCTGCTGAGCTGTGAGTTGAGCGGAGCGCACCTCCGTCTGTGTCTCTCTCGCTCTGCTCCCCAGGGTCCCCTGATCACCCCCCTCTCTCGGCTCAGCACAGTTCATCAGCCGACCACCACCCCGCCCGAGGCAGACCCCTCTTCAGCACCCCCCTCTGGGCCCCTTCCAAGGACCCCCACCCAAAATGGCACGGCTACTCTTCGCATTCGTCGGCCTTCTCCTCGCCGTCGCGCGCGCCTCTCCCGCCTACGATCCCGAGTGCAAGTGGCGCGCCAACATCACAGGTAAATATACCAATTAAATCTTCCCGCCAAATTTACAATTCAAACTATTCCATTTGAATTTTTTTTATTTTCACAAAACTACTCTTGTCACAGAGAAAATAGTCAGGGGCCAGTAAAATAAGAAGCACCACTCTAAATGAATGCCGGGTAGCTACCACTCTTTACAATTCATAGACGCTTCTTTGATAGCCGGCGCGAAGATTAGTTTTGTTGTTACACCTTAGATCGAAATCACGACTGGTTGCCCATATCTCTCTTTTCTGTGCCTCTCACTCTTATGCCAGCTGATTTACGGCCTGCTTTTCTCTCTCTCTCTCTCTCTCTCTCTCTCTCTCTCTGTGCAATGGATTCTCTGACAGCTATTATTAGTGTGTCTTCTGCCCCTGTCCGGTCGCATTATCCAAAAAGGCGTCCTACTTTTCTTCTCCAGTCCAACGATTGTTGCAAAGAGACGACTCTTTCAGTGGCCATCACGGAAGAATACAAAGTGTCTCTTTCTTTCTTTCTTTCCTTCTTCCTCTCCTCTCTTTGTCAGATCAGGAGACATACTAAAATGGTAGTAGCTCTGTTGTGTAGTGAGTGATGATGGAGAAGACGAGGGGGTGGAGGGGTATTAAGGGACCTGAAGGGTCGAGGAGGTGATTGTACTGCCGGAGAGAGACCCTGGAAGGGTGGGGGGGGGGTTAAGTGCCCCCGAAGATCATCATCGCTTTCTCTATCGACCCAACCACCTGTCTTGTCGTACTACTTGGCCTTGTCTCTCTCTCCCTCTCTGTATTCGATCCTCTCGTCTTTCAATCAAGCAGCCCATAAGCACCCGTTCCTTGAGAGTCTTGCAGCTAATGAGTAAGAGGGTTGGGCGAGAGGAAGGAAGGCTAGAACAAGAGAGATGGAGAGATAGAGAGCGATACTCAGAGGGAAAAGGGGATAGCAAGAGAGAGAGAGAGAGAGAGAGAGAGAGAGAGAGAAAAGGAGAGCGAACATGATGCGATTTGATCATTAATGGGAATTTTTTTTTACATGGAAAGTCCCGTCATTGTCACTTTAATACGGCTCTAATCACGAATTCATTCTGGCGAGGGCGAGCAGAAAGTTAATCTCGCTGTCTTTGTTTCTCTAATTCTTTCTCTCTCTCCTTCTCTTCCTCCTCTCTCTCTCTCTCTCTCTCACTCACTCAACTACACCCTATCCTGACTGGTTGCAACTAACAACAATCATCGCTCTCCCTCCCTTCTCTCTCTCTCTCTCTCTCTCTCTCTCTCTCTCTCGCTGCTCTCGTTCCCATCCTCGACTCGGTCCAACGCAGTATGGAGTTAGTAGGTCATATGAGGATTGATGCCTCGGGCTTCTTCACAACTTCAATGGAGAAGATGAACATAGTTGAAGGGAACAGAATTGGAGAGTTAGAGAGGGACATAGACAGATAGAGTAAGATGAAGTGAGGGAGAGTTAGGAAGAGAGAGAGAGAGAGCGAGAGAGATGGAGAGAGTGGAAGATGAAGAGAGAGAGAGAGAGAGAGAGAGAGAAAAAGAAAGTGAAAGTGAAAGTGAGAAATAGATTCGATGCAATATGCATTGTTCGAGGCAAGGAGTTGTAGGCGCCTTCTTCAATGTCCTCTTTCGGCCTCTCAACTTTACTCCGTTCCATTTAAAGCGTACCCTCTCTATCTCTACTTCTCGTTCTATCTCTCTCTCTCTCTCTTTCTCTCTCTCTCTCTCTCTCAGTATTTGCCTCACTCTCTCTCTCTCTCATCCTGTTCACATCCATCTTTTGACTACATTTTTTCTCGTCGTTCTGTCTATCGCCTTCATCCTTCTCTCAATCTCTCATTCTCTCTTCCACGTTTATTCTCTATCTCCCTCTCTTTGTTTCTCTCTCTCTCTCTCCTTCTCTCCTTCTCTCTCTCTCGCTCTCTCTCTCGCTCTCTCGCTCTCTCTCTCTCTCTCTCTCTCTCTCTCTGCCTATATCTATGTAAGTCTGCTACCGGCCCGGAACGTTCCCGAGGGGATTCATAATAGCGCACTACACGTGTATTCTGCCAATTTTCTCTCATCTCTTCCATCTTCTCGCAGATTAGACGAAAATTAACACGGAGAGTGAGAGAAGGAGAGCGAGAGAGAGAGTGGGTGAATGAGAGAGAGAGAAATAGAGAGAGAGAGAGTAAAGAGAAAGGGAGAGGAAGCTTTTTTCTTTTCACCCCTTACCCCATGTCGGACACATTACAGGACCAGGTGATCTAGGAGATCTTTATCTCGGAGCCCCAATAGGTTTGCTAGAAAAAAATTCAAATAAAATAACTTCGGTCCTCAATATATGTATAATAATTAACGGTTCATAGTTAACGAAGAAATATTTTACATTAACGAGAAATATTTTACTAAAAAGTGAAATTTACAGTTTCCTCCTTCTTTCTAAAAAATAAATTTAGTTTTTGCCTAGCGTAACTTTGGCCGGGCGTTACTCTTTGTCTTTGTCAACATTTACGGCTTCTTTCTCTTCTGGCGTCGACTGCCTGGCGCTAACGAACCGAGGCAAGATTACGATGTTTTCTCTCTCTCTTTCTCTCTCTCTCTTTCTCTCTCTCTCTCGCCCTCTCTCTCTCAGCCCCATTGGGGCAATCAGCGGGCAAGGGAGAGAGTTGTAGAGAAGCGAGAAGGAGACGGAGAGAGAGAGAGGGCAGAGAGAGCAGAGAGAGAGAAAGAGAGAGAGAGAGAGAGAGAGAGAGAGAGAGAGAGAGGTGATTCGCAGGCCGAGAGGGTGCAAACGAGCGTCAGCATCATCTAGCCTTAGGATGATCGAGAGGACATAAAAGAGGGACGAATAATGTGTTGTGAGTCGCAAGAGTTTATCCGCACTATATTCCCGCCTCTCTCTCTCTTTCTACTTCTCTCTCTCTCTCTCTCTCTCTCTTTCTTTGCTTCTCTCTTTCTCTCTTTCTTTAATTCTTTCCTTCTCTCTTTACCTCTCTCTTTATCTTTATCTGTCTCTTTCGCCGTCCTCATCACGGACCAGTGTGAAAGCGTTCGTTCGGTGCAGTAGAATGCTTTTCATTCTTCTTTTATTGCCACTCTCGTCGGGGGCCGTCGAGAGACAGAGAATGAGTTATTGGTGTCTGGGCGAGTTTGAAGAGGTGGGGGGGGGGGAGGGAGAGAGAGAGAGAGCGAAAGAGAGAGAGAGAGCGAGAGAGCGAGGGAGAGAGTGAGAGGGCAAGAGAGCGAGAGGGAGTAAGAGAGAGAAAGATATAGAGAAATTCCGCACTCGTAATCAGCTGTGAGAAGCAGGTGGGATCTCTAGAACCTGGGTGTGTGATATACTAGAGAGATCAGGGTGACCACCGGATTAAGGTGGTAATAATAACCCCGGACAAGAGAGAGAGAGAGAGAGAGAGAGAGAGAGAGAGACAGAAAGAGAAAAAGAAAGATCGAGACGGAAATAGAAAGCCGTTCAGTTGGGTCCATACTCATTGGAATTGATGAGACAATGAGAAGACGTAACAAATCACATGTCACATCATCTGATCAGACCCTTGAGGGTCTTCTCGGTCGATCTCTCTCTCTATCTCTCTCTATCTCTCTCTATCTCTCTCTATCTCTCTCTATCTCTCTCTATCGCTCTCTATCTCTCTCCAACTCTCCCCACTCCCTGTCACTCACGTTTCCCCTTTTTTCTCTGTCTCCCTATTGTTTGCATACTTTCAATCCCTTTCCTTAGCCTCAGTTTCTTCTTTTTCTTTTCATTTCGTTTCATTTCCATCTCATTCCCAATCCACTTACATACATAGAACAATCACCATTTAATCGTTCCCGTCCTCATCATCCCCCCTCGCAGCCTCCAGGCTCCTTAGTCTCTTTGTCAGGTACAACCGGGCCATGCTCTCTTTCATTCTCTTCTCGCTTTCTCTCTCCCTCTCTCTCCTTTCTCTCTTCCCTCTTTCTCTACATCACCCTCACTCTCTCTCTCTCTCCCCCTCTTCTCCAGCTACTCATCATCACATCACTAGGCTTACTCAAGTCCCATCTCCACAAGCACCAAGGTCGGATTTACATTCTCTTACTGTCTCGCTCGATCTCTTGATCTCTTTCTCTCTCTCTGTGTCTCTCTCTCTGTCTCTCTCTCTCTCCACCTATCCCACGCTCTATTTCCCGCAAAAAGTGAACAATTTGGGGTCATATGAGTCAAGCGCTAGTGAGAATGAAGCGGATTTGCGCTTTTGCGCTTGATTCGATTCACGAACACTCTTACACTACACAATAATGTAAATTGGGACTAAATAGTAAATGTTATAATTATAAAAAAAAACAATTGATTACATAGACTGGTTTCGGTTTTCAGCCACAGCACACAAGAAGGTGTCTCTGTGAAACTTTCCAAGTTGAGATGAAAAGAATCATCCAAAACTGCACTTAGAATTTTCCTCTGATCTTTATTGTATTTTAAATTTATATACTGTTACTCCATTCCTTTTCAATCGCTCTCTCTCTCTCTCTCCCTCTCTCGCTCTCTCTGTCTCTTTCACTTTCGGGCTTCGTTGCCTTCAATCCTTGCTAGTGGCAATTCTTTCTGTTCACACTTTGTTGAAGCAAGAAGTGAAGGACCTTCTCATTTCGCTTGTTTACTTTCGCAGACGCGAAAAATAATTCCTTCACCAGCGAGAAGAATCACACGAGTTTCAAGAAAACACACTAAGACTAGAGAAAAAAAGAATATATAAACATTGCCCAGCTTACAAAGCAGAAAGCAATGGAATCCAACTATGAAATCCATTATTCATTCTCCATGAACAATTCAAGAAAGTGTATGTAGATGAAAATTCTCTACATTTCTCGTCGATAGATTGAAACAGCTTTGCTTTTATATCAGAAGGAAGGAGAAAAGGAAATAAGAGAAGTGAGAGATAGATATAGAGAGAGAGACAGAGAGAAAAGACAGACAGACTAAGAGAGTGGGAGAGAGAGAAAAAGACAGAGAGAGAGAGAGAGAAAGAGACGGAGAGAGATATTTCTAGTGAGGACCATGAGTAGTGCTTGCACGATGGCTTTCCTCCTGGCGGTCAAGACCGGTAATTGAGAGTGTTGTTGTCTGGAGGAGAGAGTTGATCAACAAGAGGGAGAGAGAGGAGAGAGAGAAAGACAAGGAGAACGAGATATGTTGGCGAGTGAGCGAGAGAGCAACTGACGGAGAGAGATAGAGAGAGAGAGAGAGAGAGAGAGAGATGAGAGTTTCCGCCCGAATCGTGTTCCATTGCATTCCTGCTTGCGCAGCCCTCTGCTTCTGTCCAAGAGAGCTTCAACCACTATCGGCATACAAACATCATGAAAGAGATTCTGGTATATTTCTTCTCTCTCTCTTCTTTCTTTCTCTCTTTCTCGATCTCTATATCTCTTACTGTCCCTCTCAATCCCTCCCGATTTTCATGTCTGGATCTATCTCACCCGCTCTGAGTCTACATTTGAGGTGTGCCAGCTGCACAAATAAACAGATTCAGCCTCAAGGAAGCAAATGACTAAGCAATACTTGATCAGGATATCTTATCTTTAAATCTCGCTCTCTTTTTTGTTGTGTATCTCGTCGTCAACGTCCATTTGTTTCCTTGATCGCTGAATGGCGAACCTTCGTCCCAGATGGTTCCACAGCCATTGTTGGCCTGGCCACTAAATGGTGCTTCCAAAACGGTACTACTAGTCACCAATAAATAATCACATTCGCATTTTAAAAAAGAGGATAAAATATCCTCAGATATGCCAAATTGGGAAGCGAATAATACTTCAGCATTCAGCATGCATATGTATGTAGGTTGCAGATGGCTCTGGCTGAAGTGTGAGGGAGGGGAGGGCTGACTGCTGTTTATGGGCAATCGGAGAGAGAGAGTGAGAGACAGATGTAGAAATAGTGAGAGAGAGAGAGAGAGAGAGAGAGATAGAGGGAGAGGGACAGAGAGAGAGAGAGAGAGAGAGCGAGAGAGAGCGAGAAAGAAAGAAAGAAAGAAAGAAAGAGAGAAAGAGAGAAAGAGAGAAAGAGAGAAAGAGAGAGCCATCAACTCATCCGCATCGGTCAGAGGCAGATACGGAGTTGGAAGAGTGGACGACGAAATTGAATTTGGCACTTTGCCAAGTGGTCCCCAAACTAAGCGGAAGGACATTGAGGACGGGCGCCACGTACAAATTGGCACGCTCCTCTCTCTCTCTCTCCCTCTCTCTGTATCTCTGTCTGTATCTCTATCTCTCTTTCTCTTCCCTCTTTTTCCTCCCTAATTCTCGACTCCTAGGGGCTTTATTCAATCAGCCACGGATGCCCTTGTCGTCCATGATTATTGTTAGCTGGCAGAATTAGTTAGAAAATTTCCAGGTTTTAAAATTACATTCATGAATATACTGTACGAACTGTGGGAGTCTATTGACTTGGTTGAGCGTTCTCACCTTTCGTCCTCTCTCTCTTCCGCACTTTCTCTCTCACTCTCTCTCCACTCTCTCCTCGCTTACTCTCTCTCTCTCACTCTTTCTCTCTCTTTCTCTCTCTCTCTCTCTCTCTCTCACACACACACACACTTTCTCTATCCTTCCTCCTCCAGCGAACTTGTGCTG
Organism: Allodiplogaster sudhausi; assembly: GCA_945643635.1. Classification (NCBI taxonomy): domain Eukaryota; kingdom Metazoa; phylum Nematoda; class Chromadorea; order Rhabditida; family Diplogasteridae; genus Allodiplogaster; species Allodiplogaster sudhausi. Next base: position 11,053,706 of record CALZFC010000005.1, read on the forward strand.
TGGCGGGACCGAAAACACTTTTTGTACTTCTTCCATCCCTCTGACCTTGCCTCGAACAACTCTTGCCTGCTTTTCAAGAGGCCATAGTCGGATATGTGAGATTGATGGGGGAGGGGAGAGCGAGATGGAGAGAAAAAAAGAGAATAATAAAACGAGAGAGAACGAGAGGGAGAGAGGTATAGAGCGAGAGAGGAAGCGTTAGAGATAGAGTACAGAGAAAGAGAGAGGGAAAAAAGAAAATAAGCGAACATGCAAAGAAGATGATGCTGCGCTTCCTTCTTTAGACGGATCTGTTAATTCTCTCTCTCTCTCTATCTCTCTCTCTCTCTCTCTTCTCTCTATCTCTCTCTTCTTTCTCTCTCTTTCTCTCGCTCCATTTCTCTCTTTCTCTCTCTCTCTCTCTTTCTCTCTTTCTCTCTCTCTCTCTCCCTTTCTTATCTCTCAATCTCTCTTTCTGCTCCTCTCTCCCTTTCTCTCTCTGCTCCTCTCTCTCTTGTAGTATACTATGTGCTTGCTTCTATTGTTCGCTCTCGCTCGCTGCAACCGGCTATATAGACGCTGGAGGGGGTGCTTTGAAGGGGGAGAGGGGTCTCTGAATGCTCCCCGCCATAAGAGGACCCCTCAAGGGAGGCTCCTCGGGCTGCGCAACACACAAATACAAACAGACGCCCAAACAAAAGCAGGAGGAGGGGTGCATCCTGTGATCATTGATCTCTTGTGTTACATACAAACATTCACTCGAGATTGTGCGATACAAAAATGAAGAGGACAGGAAATATGAAGAGGATGAGGACCCGGAGGTATAGAAACTGCGGAAATATTTGGCAGACTCAATAACGGGAGAATCATTTTGAACGACGACAAAGGACATTTATTGCGCCATGAAACACGAAAAGCACCGGGTCATAATAATAAATAAAGCCAGATAGCAGAGGGCTTTTTTGCGGCAGATGTTTTTTTTGCACGTTTTCTGAATAGAAAATAAAGAAGATTCTTACAAATGAATATATTGAATCAAATAAAGTGAAAAAAAATCAATCGATAAATGAGTGAATCAGTAAAATACTTGAAGATGTCGACGACATTGCACACCACAAGTACAGCGTGCTCGAGGACTGCCTCTTCTACAAGCTGAGCAAGGAAGCCGACCAGCTGCAGGGTTCGTGTCTTATAATAATGACATATTTAGTTATGATGAAATATATATATATATATATTTGTGTAAGTATTATCTGTTTTTTTTTATTTACTTGTTAGCTATTCCTCAGAGTATAATGACTCATTCTGTTGTAAAATAATAGCTTCAATTATTGATAATTATGTGCGTGTTATAACTTCCTGCCATTGAGTATGATTACTCGAATAATTAATTCTCTGTTCATCGATCCATACGAAGAATTTCAAATTTTAAGATTAAAGTCGATAGATTTTATTTTATTGGGAAAGAATCCTGAAAATAAGGTGTTGGAGCTCTCCAGAAGGACCAAAAACTGCAAACATACCGCAGAGTGGATTTCGGACCACCTGCAAGTGATTGTCACGGGTTTAGACGAGCTGATAGGAGAGATCATTGAGTAAGGTCACGTAAAGTACGAAAGTTTCTTTCTTTCACTGCCCTTTCTCACTCTCACTGCCTCTCTCATTCTCTTTCTCTCATTCTCTTTCTACATATCTCTTTCTCTCTTTCTTTCTCTCTCCCACTCATCGTCACCTTTTCTCGACTTTTGTAGAAAGTCAACCATCGCCGAAAAGAAATATCGGATGTCAGTTGTGTGAACTGCCCTTTGGGTAATGAAGACGAAGGAGGAAGGCCGTGGTCTATGAGTAGTGAGAGAGCGAGAAAGAGTAATTCAGAGAGAGAGAGAGAGAGAGAGGGGGGAAAGAAGAGAGAGAGAAGAGAGAGAAAGAGATAGAATCAAAGGACGTCTCTCTCGTACAGCTGCAAAGTGGAACGAAAGTCCATCGCCTGACTTTTCTTTTCTCCCCGGGCATCGGCTAAAATACGAATTATGGAGGTACAAGAAAAATAAATTGATGACTCTGTGAAAAAACAATGAAACATTCTCTCAATTAATATTGACTTATCTAATGAAGAATGTTGTCGTGAATGTTTAATTTGATTCCTTCAAAAGAAAGGGACGAGTAAAAAAAAGATACAAATGGTTCTTTAGCAAATAAATAATACTAATTGTAAAAGAAAAAAATATAATCAATTACAGGAAAGGCGAACGCGCTCATGCTGCTGCCGCCGACCGTCGCGGCTGGCGAGACGCTCGACGTCGACATCATGAAGGTCGTCGTGCGGCAGATGTGGATGGTGCGCGGTGCATTTTGAGAATTTGCACATTCTTAGAATTGGTCATGGTGCATTCTGTGAACTGTTTTGACTGAAAGAGAAATTATCAGAAAAATCATTATAGTATTTTCATTTTATTATTCTGTCTCTGTGATCGAATCAATTGTCTAATTTTAAGAGCGAAGTCTTCAAGGAGATGCACATCAACGGCTACATCTCGCTGGTCAGTTTCCATGACTGCATCTCCAAAAATAGGAGGGCGATCGTCCAAAACCAATGAGTTTTGCTTGGGTTTTTAACAACCTTTTCTGTGGGTCATAAAATAACCTTTAAAACTGTTTCTTTTAAACGCTAAAAGAAAGTACTCATTTTGCCATGTTTGTGTCAAGGGGAAAACTGTGTTTTTTCCCTTTTCAGTCATGGAAGGATCGGCGACTTCGATGGGATCAGATTGACTGGAAGACAGACACGCTCGCCATCAAGTCGTATGGACGACTCTGGGTGCCGGATATCAACTCGGAGAAGTAAGAGAGAGAAGAGAGAGAGCGCGAGAAAGAGAGATAGAGAGAGAGAGCGATGAGAGCACGAGTGTGATAGAGAGAGAGGTTGAGAGAGAGGTGAGAGAGCGAGAGGGAGGGAGAGATGAGAGAACGGGAGGGAGAGAGAGATGAGAGAACGAGAGTGAGATAGAGGTAGAGAGTTAGATGCAGAGAGGATATGATCGTGGGAGATGCACAGAGACCGACGTAAGTAAAACGAATTACATTTTGTGGTAAAACACATGATATCATAAAAAAAATAGTTTACAATAAATAATGAAATATGCACTATATTTCAGGTTCCAGACGTCTGCGCAGTCTGTCGACTACACAAATTATCAAAATATCGAGGTATAGCTCATTGTTTTACGTGTATCTTTTATACGTGTATGTTTGCGTTTCTTAAGAAATAAAAAGAGTATATTTAAAAAAAACTATTAGAAAATAGCTTTCTTTGACTTTTGGAGAAACATATTTATTTATGTTAATTTAATTTTGTATAAAAAAAAAGAATAATTCAGGCCCGTATGACTGGCAACGTCACGGCGCGTCTCGAGTATCGCATGCAAGCTCAATGCGAGATTGACTACTCGGACTATCCGAATGTTAATCGGCTAAGATATATTCTTTTTTATATTTAAAATAATGAATATAAAGTAATTGCCTTCATGCACGCCGTCATCGTTTTTAAACTATAAAAAGATTTTAATAGAATTAAGAATTTTAATATGCGTTAAAGCTCTCACCATCAGTTTTAAAGTGTCTGTGCACAGAGGAATTTAGATTTTTTAAAGTATGATATAGAAAAAGGAGAAGAAATTTTTTAAATTATTTATTTTTAATATTCAAGGACCGTAAGCACTGCTGCTTCACGCTTCGCTCCACCCTCTACAAGCGATACATCAAGTTCTTCATCCTGAGCGGTGAAGGTTTGGCTTCCTGTAGTGCTGCTCCTTTTCTACGAACATTTAAGAAGAAGAAAATTTATAAATATAGTAATATCGTTAGCATATCTTTGAACATGATGCACTTTTTTATATTTAAAATTATTTAATTTAATTAGCTTTTTCTAGACGGCCTCGACGTCGACAATATCCGCACCAACTGGCACATTGAGAACTCGTGGATCAAGAAGACGCCCGCCGACGACGACATCAAGTTAGAAAGAAATATCAACAGAAATCTGAGCATTTTTGAACGATTAGCTAAGAACGAGTCTACAACTCTTTTTAAATTTATTATTTTTATTATTATTATTATTTAAGAATATTTAGAATCAACAACGTTTATTTTTTTAATAACGCGAAATCAAATTAGAGATTGCATTCATGCCCCGACAGCATTTAAACGAAGAGCAAAAGCTTACTGAAATATATCCTGCATAATCTTTTCAAAACCACCGCTACATCCTAGACAATGATCGATGCATTGTCTACTTTTTTTATAAACAAATATTTGTCAATGCATTTTGTTTGCTAAACATAATAAGATAGTTATTTCAATAAAAAAAATGTATAATGGGATTTTAAAAGAAGTAGTAAAAATATCAAATAACAATTAAAATCATTCAATATTTGGTCTCTAATCGCCCCTCCCTCTCCAGAGTGGACGAACTCGAGATTTGCGTGACTGCGCGTCGCAAGTCAACAACGCTCTCGATCGAGCTGACCATCCCCGTCCTCATCTCGGCACTCCTCATTCTGCTCGCGCCCTTCTTCGGCAAATTCCAGCAGCAGGTCAGCAGCCGAGGGAGGGCCAGGGCCGGGTTTTAGGGAAAAAAACACTTTTAATAATAATGAATCTGTTATGAAACATTTAGAAATATTTTTTATGTAATAGTTTTATTAATACAAAATTCTTTTCTCTTTTTAAAGGAAGTATCCGGCGAATAATTCTATAGTAGCGCTAGAGAACGCTTTTGAATGCGCGCGCTCATAAAGTTGCCTGTCGCTCGGTCGAGAGAGCATGTGAAATAGGAGGGCGGCTCCGACCTATCGTAGCTAATTCTGTACCCGCCAGTTTTCACGTTACTATTTCTCAGAATGTAATAGAAGAAAACCGCTCAAACTTTCTGGAGACATGTCTTAGGCCAAGATGAACATGTTCATATAGAAAAAAACTTAGGTTAATTATTCCCCGGATACCTCCTTTAACATATATACATAGGTGCACAGCAATGTTATAATTGAATAAAGAGAAGATAAGTTTTAATCAAATGATCCGCTTCCTTCTTTTCTCAGATCAACGTCAAGATGTTCTCGATTCTTCTCCAGTTCATGTGCTTCCAGTTCCTCGCGAATAAGACGCCGCAGATCGGCTTCGGCGAGAATATCCCGAAGATTTGTGAGAAAAATTTAAATACCATAAAAAGGCGGGAGATAAAAAAGTTTTATCTTACAGACGTCTTCTATGCCTTCACCCTTGCCATGTCGGTCATCTCGCTGATCATCACGGTTATCGTGTCGGCTGCAGCACGTGTGCAGCGAAAAGTTCCGCCAGGTAATAGAGAGAACGATTTAGAGAGAATATGGAATAGAAAGAGTAAGAAAGATATAGAGAGGGAGCGAGAGTGAGAAAATAAAAAGAATGAAAGAGAAACTGAGATAGAGAGAGCAAGTGAGAGAGAGAGAGCGAAAAAGAGAGACAGAGAGTGAGAAGAAGAAGAGAGAAGCCAACTTCTTTCTGTAGCCCATCGCTACACCCTCCTCGCTTCTGTCCTGAACGCGAATGTCTGCTGCGGCTTCGAGGAAGCACCCGTCACGGATGGCACGTCGAGCAAGGTTGGCTTTCTTACTGCTTTGTCTACTTTGTAGTTATCATGTTGTAAGTACCAATTTATGGATTCATATACATATTTAATAATAGAAAAATTCAGCAACCAAGGCTGGACTTTTCTCGCAGAATCTTCCAAAAGCTACAGTAATCTAATATTTTGACTTTTCGTCGCAGGACGCGTCCGCCGACTGGCTGCAGATCCATGTGGCACTGAACAATCTCTGCTCATTCGTCCTTATCATTGTCTACGTCATCGGCTCGATTGTCATCGCTTTCTAGACAAAAGGAGCAAAGCAAGAAGACAAGAGAATTTATGCATGCACATTTCCGAAAGGTTCCTTTTGGCAGAGTGCCAATTTTGTGTTCTTTTTTTCTAAAAATATCTTTTGTTTATTTACCATTTTGCGTAATATCAATCATGTTCCCTATTCAGGTCTCTTCAACAATTGAATCTGCGTACGCCTATATAATTATTCGCCTTTTTGACAAGACTTCGTCTGCTCTTCACTAATCGGGAGAATACAAATGGAGTCCTTTCCTGCTTTATCCGGGAATCTCATGTGTAAATACACACCGGAACGTTGAGCTGAGCCCGCCGTGCTCTCGCTGTCTGTCACTCTCTCTCTCACACAAACACTCTAGTTCTCTGACTCTCTGACGATCTTTATGAAATCATCTTGCTGGTGGCTTTACCTAAAAGAGCTTCTAATGCATGCATTACGGTGGCACAGTAAAATTACCTAGTCCTAGCGGACTGGCTTTGCTCCATGAAATTTCAAAAGAATTTATGATCTACACCGTCTCCATATGCCTTCAGACATTGGCTGTCATCTGCATACTGCTCTTTAGTGATCTGCCCCGTGGTTACTATTCTTTATTTCTTACTGTTAATTATTTTTTTAATTTGCTCTTAAGCCCCGCCCACCAGATTCCCACGGTCTCTTCCTTAGCCCTCTAGCATATATTATGCTTTGTTCACATATGTATGTATTCTTGTATATCTACTAAATGCCCTTGTTTGCCTTTGATCTTTTCCGCCTCTCTTTGATCGTGCCGACCGGCTGAACATTCTTGTAAATAAAGTGGACTTTTACTGTGGAGAAGTCAGAAGGGCAAAAGAAGAAGAAAACCTTTCATTGTGTCTTTGATGAGAAGTGGGAAGGGATTAACGAGATATAGAAGCAGGTAATAAAGTGGTACGTTCCAGGTGATCTCTTCTCTCTCTATCTCTCTTTCCCTTTCTATCCCTCTCACTCTCTGTCTTGCTCTCCTCTGCGCGCTCTCTCTCTATTTCTCTCTCCCCCCTTTCTCTCTTTCTCTCCCTCGCTCTATCTCTCCTTCACTCTCTCCCCCACTCTCCCTCTCTGTATCTCAGCGTCTCTTTCCTTCATTATTGCCTGATTTCTGGCCAGCGATTTTTGAAACACTCCACTGACTGGCGAAGTTTTACGAGGCAGAACTGTAATGAGGTTAAATCTGCAAAGTCGTTCGAAAGTAAGGGTGGGAGGAAAGTTGAGATCTCGGCAAAATGATGAAAAAACTACATTAAATTTGAAGAGATTTATTATGATCTTTCATTTGAGCGACAAAATTAATTAACTGAAACGAGAACCGCCATTGGAATGGATTTCATTGGTAAAAAGTGACTGGCCTACTGATCGCGCAAAATTAGTCAAGCGCGCGAGGTTTCTCGTCAATTAAAGTATAGGAGCGATTAAACGATTTTGCTATATGGCATGGCGAATATTTTGAAATTATTTTTGTGTACCTACATACATATGTATGTATCTACGAGGAAGAAAACAAGCTTAGCAAACATTCTCCAAATTGTTCAAACTCTACGTCTTCCCCATTCTTTTGCTTACTCTCGAGCACCTGAATCTCAGCTGTTTCTTCCCTTTTTTGTTGACTAGAATACAATTCGGACAATTTTTGGTCAACTTTTTTTCTAGCTTGTTTACTGCTGGCGCCGAAGCACTTCTAAGCGTGATTGCTAGTGAAAAATCATGAATGAACCTTTGATCTATGGTAGACTGAGACAATGCGTTTTCACTTCATTTTTGCATTCTTTTCGTTGTCTTGTTGACTGTCCCTTACGCGCCATTTCTGGCTATTGTATTTTCGTCTCTGACATTCACATTGCCATTAGTGAGAGTATTCTTGATGGTAGATCACCATTCCTTGTTAGTTGTTTTCCTGCCGACTTTCTTCTGTCTCGCCACCTCATTCAGTCTCTGTCTAGCCGTGCTCAATCTACAGCACTAACCAACGGGAATTCACCCATTAGTCTACTCAAGGGCCGTAGAATGTGGAACAAAGAAAAAGATGCAGCGAATACACATGCGAACTACAAAAAAAAGAATAAATATGACCGATATAAAACAGTGAACATGAAACATCAAGATTTCCAACAGCGATTTACTTCAATCGTTGTTCCATTTCTCGCCTGACTTTTAAAGAGGCAGTGTTCACAGAAAACCACCGCTGCGCAACATGGGGGAAAAAGATGAGCTGACAATTCCAAGTATGAAAAAATTTATAGATTCATATCTTGCTGAACAAATGCAGCCTTGAGTGTTATTTCCAATAATTATAAACTTACAATATCTCCTAATCATTGCTGAAATCAAAATATGTTCATCCTTGGTATCTCTCTCTCTCTCTCTCTCTCTCTCGCTCTTTTTCCATTCCTCTTTCGGTTTCTCTCTCTCTCTCTCTCCCTCTCTCTCTCTCTCTCTCTCTCTCTCTCTCTCTCTTGGCGCTCTCTTCTTCACTCTCTCACGACAACACAGACTATGCTGTTGTGAAAAGATAGATAAGTGTAGCGCGCCAAATCACGATCGAAATGAGGTCATAATCTTAGTTTCTCTTCTATCTCTCTCCCTCTTTCTCTGTATTTCTCTCTCTCTCTCTCGTGATCATCTCTTTCATTGTCTCTCCCACGATCTTCAACTCTCTCACTCACATCTACCCGAACGATAAGATAGCGATAAGCGGAGAGGGAAAGTTCTGGAGGAGGCCGATGACGATGAGGGGAGAAGTCCACAATTTGCATTAGAGCAACACTTGGATCCAGGTCTTCGGAGATTCTCTCTTCGTCGGTTTCGAAATAATGTTCTGTTAAACTTTTTTTTTTGCATTTTTTCCCGCTCCTTCAAATCTTTCACAATGTTCAGCTCACCAGACAAAACATATTTGAGTCTCTAATCTTTCGACACATCCACATAACAAGTTTCTTACTTCCATTAACTCTCCCTTCCCTCTCCTGGCTCCATCACTATGTTTTCCTTCCTATTGCATCATCGCAAGCCAAGTAGCCTTTGACTCCTTGACCGGGAAAATGGCATTTAGTGACCAATGGTTGTTTGAACAGCTCGTATTATTCGTGGAAAGTGTTTTTTCTAGAAATATTTTGCAATTATTAACTCCATCCACTTAGATATTAGATCTGTGTAAGATGGAAATTGATTTTTCACATAATTCTTGAAATTTCTTCTCGCTCGATTCCATGTATCTTTTTCGCTCTATTCTATTGCCGGGGTCCATGAGAATCTATCCCTTCGGCTTTACTTATCTCCTCACTCCAATCGTTGCCTTCCAGATTACGGTATCTTCGGGCCTTCTATCCATCGTCATGGTGAATGAGTCCGCGTCTTCATCTTCGCCAACTAAGCCCAGCGTCTTGACGCGACGTCCTGACAACGCTGCCGAGACCACGGTAAGTTTGAGCAACGATTGCGCTTTGCAAAGTATTGTAGACAATGTTATGAGATTCCATTCGAAGACGGTTATATACGTGAAAAATGGGCCTCTTATCGACGCGAAAGCAAAAGTAAAGGCAAATAGGGCTTGAAAAATGCAATCTATATGTTCATACATTGTAGAATTTAGAACAAAAAAAAAACCAATCGAGGTTGCAAGAAGGAGCAAACAATTCATGCCTATTAATTACTGGCAGAATATCTTTTTGTTGCTCATTTTATATGTCGCACCGCCAGGGAAGCAGCAAAAAAAAGTGTAACCTAAACACTGAAGCGCAATCATTACTCGATTTCTGATTTGCTATCAGCACCCAACTTGAGAGGAAGTCTACGAAACCGAGCGGAAAACCGTGCTGTGCAACTACATACTCGGTTTTGGCGGAGTGCCAATGTAGCGGGGAACCCGGCGATTGTAGGCTGCAAGTTCACCCTTCGAATTAGTGGCTTGCACCAAGGTCGGGCAGCTTATGGCTAGTTGCTACTCTCTTGAACGGCTATTAGTTGTGAAGCATTTTTTCTCTCTTTCTCTGCCTCTTTCCTCTTTCTCTCTCTCTCTCATTCTCTCTCTCTTTCTCGTTCTCTTTCTCTCTCCCCTCTCTACCCCTCTAAAGATCTTCTTGATCAGCCCCAAAATGTTGCATTCGCATTTTACGCGTGCATGCGCGAATTCATTGAAGCGGAAGTTGCGCGATGCAATTGCACATGTCATACGCGCACAGTTCATCATACCATTCCATAGAGGGACTGAATGGGCATTTGCAGAAAGTGTTAGAATGACAGAGAAAGGAGTGAGTGGAGAGAGAGAGAGAAAGAGAGAGAGAGAAAGGAGATAGAAAAAGTGAGAGGGGAAAAAGAAATGACGAGAAAAACGAGAGAAAGGTAAGAAAAAACCTCAATCTAGACCGACATCATCAGCATCCATGCCGTTTTTTTCTCTTCTAAATTTCTATTCGAGCATACGACCAAGTCTTCGATGACGCTTCATTGGTTCGCTCTCTCTCTCTCGCTGTCTCTCTTCCTCTCTCGCTCTTTCCTCTCTCTCCCTCTCCCTTTTTTACAGCAATATCGCCCTCGTTTCTTTCACTCTCCGACGGATTATTTCGAGAAGTTTCGGCCTTTGCAGATAATTCGCAACATTCGCAAAGGCGCCTCAAATTTAAGTGCATTCCATCATTTTTTCGGCGCATACCGTAATGCCGCCTAATACAGGAGTATTCATGAAGTCACATGGTCACATGACTGAAAATCACTTTGAAGAGAGAGAGAGCGCGAGAGAAATGAGAGCATGCAAAAAGGTCAGAGGATATATAGTGAACAGAGAAGCAGAATAGCAAGGTAGGAAAGAGAGAGAGAGAAAGCGAGAGAGAGAGAGAGAGAGATAAAGAGTCAGAGAAATAAAAAAAAAGCGAAAAGAGAGGTAGATAGACTCTCTGAGGAGAGAGAAGAGTAAAAGGCAGAGAAATAAAGGAGTTCAAACTCTTCTTCATCTACACCGCGTGAGTGCACTAGGCCGAGACCTCAGCAACAGCAGAATCGTCAACGGCCACTGCTCGCTGCCCTGGCTCCGCCTTCAGCCAGCCTACAAGAGCGGAGAGCTAGTCAGGGAGTGCCACTGCGGCGTGTTGTTTCCCAGCACGAAAAGCTGTGTGACCTGAGGTGCACGGTAGCTTCATCTCTTCCGTCTTACTGTAGCCTCTCTTCTTCTTCTTCTTCCTTCAAATGGCGCCAACACTTCTCGTTCCAAGTGCAGATGACATGGATCTACTGGTACGAAGAGTAGTGAAAATGTCATTGTGGCAACTCTGTTAGCAACTCTGGGTAGTAAGTAGTTGCTGCACTATTACTGGTTACCATGTTACGGCGCGAAAAACCGGATGTACGCAAGGGTAGCGAAATGGCATGGCGTACTTGCGGTTCATTACTTCAACCTCATTGATTGACTCTTTCTGTAGTTTTAAGATTGCGCATGTAACACGAGCCATTATTTCACTTTCTAGTTTACGTTGTCTTGTAGTTTTGTTTGCATTCGCGAAAAATACTAAATGATTCAAGGGGAAACAGTTCGTAAGAAAGTTCCTAGGCAAATTTCAGCAGATTATTTCATGGTGACGCACCCGATATCTGGCGGGTTTAGCGAGCAATAGGGCGTAGACGGAATTTGCGCTCTACTCGCCGAATGTCCACCATGTGGCTGGCTGGAAGAGTGTAAGAAGGAGGGTGGTGTGATCATTGAGACGACTTCATCATGCATTATCGTCAATTCGGCCTTTCTCTCTACGATTTGTGACGCGATCTCTCAATCACCACGTGCCCTCAGCCATGCAAGTTTGTGATATGCCCTTCCTCTCTCTCTCTTAATCTTTCTCCCTTTCTCTCTCTCTCTCTGTTTCTTTCTCTTTCTCTCTCTCTCTCTCTTCTGTCTTTCTCTCTCTCTCAATTTCCCTCTCCCCTTGTCTCTCTCTGTATTCTCTATTAAATCCGCCTTCCACTCCATTTCGTCGCCATGGGAAACGAGACAAGAACAGCAAAAGCCAACACAACGCTTCACTAAATTCGGCCGATGTTTATATGCCCATTCGTCTTATCAGAACGATGTCCTTTCAACGAAATCCATCTCTCAGCTCGAAAAGTTCTCTTTGCCTGTTCGGGGAGGAAACTCGGAAACGTCACGACGAACTAGCTGGGACACTTGTCAACCATACACGGAAAATCCAAGACCATTTCGTTGACGACCACAGAACGGTTCAACGGCCAAGCTCTCCTCTTTCATTTCTTCACTCTCCTTCTCCTCTTTCTCTCCCTCTCCTCTCTCTCCTCTTTCCTCTCTCTCTCCTCTCTCCACTCTATCTCTGTCTCTCTCTCTCTTTCTCTCTCTTTCTCTCTCCATCACTCCTTTTCTCTTTCTCTGTTCTCTCTTTCCTACAGTCTTTACACGAAGCATAATCACTCTTTCAAGTTTCGGTGGAAGTTTTTCCTTCACTCTTAATCCCATTTCTCTTTCGTTTTCAGTCTCTATTCAACTGTTGTAATAGGCTCTGTAATCTTCTCCCCTGAAGGGAAATGGGTTAAAGCGAAGGTTCTCGGGACAAAAAGCTATCATTTATTTATTCCTTGAAACAAGCTATTATGGGAAAAAATAATAGAAATTATGCGTTTAGTAATTCTAAACGAAACTTAAAGTACTAGCATACCATTTTTGCTCTATATTTCCATCAGTATATCCAAAACATTTTTTTTTGCTAAAAGGCCCTAAATATCGCGATGAGGATCGAGAAAAATCAAGACACTCTAACTGGCCACTCAAACATATTTTATGGGGGTGCAAGCTGCCAAACTCGACATGTTCTTTTCGGTAGGGGCTGCAATTTTTGGCAGAGTTAGAGAGAGAGATACGAGATGAGTAGAGAAAAGAAGAAATCATCTTCGTCAGTACCATCGATTATATCCAAAGTGAGTAGAGATGAAATAAGAATGAAAAGGAATTGAAGAGAGGCAGATTGATGTGAGAGAAAGAGAGAGTGAGAGAGTGATAGAGTGATAGAGAAGATAAGGTAGCCGAGGGCAGTTACAGAACAGTAATGAGAGATAGAGAGAAAGAGAGAGAGAGAGAGAGAGAGAGAGAGAGAGAGAGGAGTGCTGAAAGAAAAAGGGAGGCAAGAGAAAAATGGGTGTCAGTAATCAACGTACCCGGTCACAATCACTAAGGCTCGCACCTTCATTTGTGCTCCTTTCGTTTCGTTCTGCATTTCTGCTTCCTAGTCACTCGCATAACTGTAGACTAACACGGAGAGATATGCCGCTGGTTATTCTCAGGTCGAGAAGTTCTGCGAAAAGAGGAGGCGAAACTTATTTAAATAAATATGTTTGGCTTATTGCTCTCATATAGGATTTTAAAATTTTTCTTCAGAAATCTTTTATGAATCTAGCTCTGACATTTGCCTGGAATTTTAATGGTCTAGGGAATTAAAATGCAACAAAAATATATTTTATTTAAAAAATTTTAAAGGTATCTCCGTACGTTGCATTCTTCATTCAGCTTCTAAATTGCTACGTGTCTTGTGTGGCACTTTGCTCATGTCATCTACTGCTTTGCAGCGTTACGCGATGGATTCGTACATTGCCGACGTGACGACCACGCCCGGACACACGTCCATCATCTTCACGCTCAAGGAAAAGGCGGGCGCTCTCGCCGAGACTCTCAAAGTCTTCCAGGTACAGCCTTATTTTTTTCTCTTTTTTACTGTTGTAAATTCCCTACAGTTTTTTTTTATTTTTTTAAATTTGTCTTCTTCTCTTTGTAAGAGGGTAATACTTTTATTTCTCCTGGCCCTTTCAACGTTCTTAGTAAGATGCTCGGACTTTCGAGTAAACTACATATTTATATATAATTAATTTTCTTGTAAAGGCTCTCTAGATTTGGCACGAGAAAGTCTAAAAATTTCCGCAGTTTTGGAGACATTCGAAAACGTTTTCATTTATTTGTTACTGAAGGGAATAGGATAAACTCCTAGAAGAATGTGTCTCTAGTCTTTCATCGACAGACAGGCTCACGCATTTGGGCAAGAGCCCCAACCGGTTCTGTTTTATCCGTCCCGATTCATACTTACACGTGGTGAAATTTGAGATTTTGCCTTTTCTTACTGAACACTCTTCATTTAAAAAGACAACGAGATTTTATGCAAAAAAAAACAATCCACCGACTAATCTTAATATGCTGCAGAAAAAGAACAAAAATATTCTGTGGTGAATAGAGAGACTAAATTACTGCTTGTTTCTACATTGGTCGTCGCTGACAGGAGAAAACAATAGTTATTTTCGGACCATTTCTGCCAATCACGCGCTATTCAAGCATAAATGCGTTCAGACACTTGCCATTATTGCGAATTAGCGGAGAGTAAAAACGGTTTCCCGTCAGAGTTGGAAGAAGAGAAAGAGAGAAAGAGGAAATATGTGAACGAGAAAAGAACTTTCAGTTATGTCTGGCATTTTCTTCTTCTTCTTCCGCTCGTTTCCTCTTGCCAAGGCCAAAAAAAAAACTGAAATGGGGTTGACGTTGGGTCTTAGGCAATTGTGAGAGACAGAGAAATACAGTGTCAATATATGTACAAGATGGAATGTCTCATAGAGAAAGAGAGAAAGGAACAAGTGTAAGTGTAAAAGTGCGCAATATTCACGTGGTTCCCTCAGACCCCTCAGGGTCGTCAACATCATTTGCTAGCCATTCATGAAACATTGAAACAAGCGCCGATTAACTGGGGCAATTCCTAGGAATTTGAAAGGAATGCGCCTTGGAGAAGATGCTGGACCACTTGAGCTTTTTGGAAAATAGTAATTAAAATGGAAAACGATGCAGTGAATATGCTTAAATGGAAAATTCTATAATGCATCTTTTTTTAGTGTGATTATCGGTACGATTCCTACGTTTCCTAATCTTAGGACCGTGACGTCAACTTGACCCATATCGAGAGTCGCCCGTCGAAGACGCACGATGGCCACTACGAGATTCTGGTCGAGTGCGCCGAGGACGCGCGCACGTCGAGCATCGAAGAGATCATTCAGCTCTTCAAGTACGGTAGCACACCGAAAATTGACCAACAATTGACGAGTACCGGAGTGTACTGTGGCACCGAAAATGCAGAATACTCGTGATTAAATCGAAAAATTGATTAAAATTAACCAAACAAAAGTTTTTATTATTAAAAAAATAATTGTTTCAAAGCAATAAATGCACAGGAAGAAGGCGCAAAACATGATCGTACAAGACTTTAACACGGCGAACAAGCAGAACAAAGGTGAGCAATTTTGCTTCTTCAAGTAAACTGTAGAGTATGTATATATATATTTTTAAATAAATAAACTATTTTATTCATGATAATTGTGTCAAATATATAGCTTTATTCTTCTATTTATTCTTTTTGTTCCTGAAATTAAGGATTCAATTTTCCTGCTTCCATTCCAGACTCGATTCCCTGGTATCCGCAACGCATCGCCGATATTGACCAATTCGCGAATCGCATCCTCAGCTATGGTGCCGAGCTGGACTGTGACCATCCGGTGCGAAAGATGAATAATAATTAGCTAGTAATAGTAGAGTTTTTTGTTGTTATTTAGTTATCTTGAAACTAATCCCAAAGAAAAAACATTATTAGACGAGTAAAACTTTACGTGCATTAGTGAAATTGCTCACCTCGTGGTTTTAATTTCGCTTGGGTCTATACATAAAAGAGTAACAGGATGGAGAATGATAAGAATAACTGGCGTACGTATAGAAGAAAAAAAATTCAACTCTATGTCTTTGAGTTCGAAATTTGGATATTTAACTTGCTACTTCGATTAATAAAACTAAATAGACAAAATAACTTTATGTTCCCTTTTTACAGGGCTTCAAGGATGAAGTCTATCGTGCGCGTCGCAAGGAATTCGCAGACATTGCCTTTAACTTTAAACAGTAATTATTCTTTTTCTTACATTCTTGCATTAATTCTTACAAAAATAAACGAGAAAACGAGCATCTAAAAGTAAATAAATAACTGGTTTAGGCTGAAAAGGCCATAAGTCAACAAATAAAGCCCTCTTTCCAGCGGCGATCGCATCCCCCGAATCGAGTACTCGGAGCAGGAGATCGCGACGTGGCGTACGGTCTACGACGAGCTGACGACGCTCTACCCGACGCACGCTTGCCGCGAGTTCAACTACATCTTTCCGCTGCTGCAGCAGAATTGCGCCTACTCTCGCGACAACATCCCGCAGCTGCAGGACGTCTCCGACTTCCTCAAGAGTAAAACCTTTCGCCCCTCTTTTGCTCTCATTTCCTCCATTACTCCATCACTCACTCTCTCTCTCTCTCTCTCTCTCTTTCCTTTTTCTCTCTTTCTCTCTCTCTCTCTTTCATTCTATCTCAATCTCTCTCTCTCTCTCTCCCTCTCTTCTCATGGCCAGACTGCACCGGCTTCACCCTCCGTCCGGTGGCCGGTCTCCTATCCTCTCGTGACTTCTTGGCCGGCCTCGCCTTCCGCGTCTTCCATTCCACCCAATACATCCGCCATCATTCGGAGCCCAAATACACGCCGGAGCCGTCAGTTTTTGTTAAATATATTATTCTTAATAAATATATATTACCTTGTTTAAGTGTATTTTATTTAAAAGACACTATATTTATAACTTGTTTCTTTAAAAATCCTCTACTTACTTACTTTTCACAAAGAGCCTTTTTACACTCGATATTATCTCTCATTCTATCTGATACATACATATCTGCTCAGAAAGGAACAGTGTTAGAATGATGAGCATTCCCACGGGTAAAGCGGAGTTTAAGGGGGGGGGGATGACTAAATTTTCAACTGATCAGATTGTAAAAAAAATCAATAGTTTATAATAATAAAAAATGATAATAACAAAATAGAATTTCAGTGACGTATGCCACGAGCTGCTCGGCCACGCCCCTCTTTTCGCCGACTCCGAATTCGCGCAATTCTCACAGGAGATCGGACTCGCGTCGCTCGGAGCTTCGGACGAAGTCATCGAGCATCTGGCGACGGTTTGCCTTTTTTATATATTAATTTTTAAATTCCCGCCAATCTGCCACCCCCACCCCCCCCACCCCACCGTCCATGCCTGATTTCATGAATGGAACAAAGATACACGGCGATTATTGCTTTGCCGCAGTTTTGTAAGCCTTACATCGACGGCAGTTCGTATTTTGCTATGCTGCACTAAAATCAATTAGAATATGGCAGCAATGCTAGTGAACTCTTCAGGAATACGATATCAAATTTCATACATACCATAACCCTGGTTTTGCAGCTCTACTGGTTCACGATCGAGTACGGAATGTGTCTGCAAGACGGCGAACGAAAGGCTTACGGTGCCGGGCTGCTGAGCTCATTCGGCGAGCTACAGTACTGCGTGACTGATAAGGTGAGCTGAAAAGTCACGCTAAAAATAGGTTGTAAAGGCACACTAAAAATGCCCATTTCAACAAGCATGCTAAACTCTTCTGCACTAAAAGTTGTTGCTGGAGATCATTGTGATTTAAAAGAAATTTTCAAAATAAAGAATCGCACCATAATTCGCGCATATTCAGCCCGAGATTCTGCCGCTGGAGCCAGCCGTGACCTCGAAGACAAAGTATCCGATCACTGAATACCAGCCACGCTACTTCCTCGCCGATTCGTTCGAGTCGGCCAAGAACAAACTCAAGTAAGCGGCTTATTTTTTATTAGAATAAAATTTATTGCTTGAACTTCTTCGTTGTAATTCGCAAAAACCACATAAAAAATTTCAAACGCTATTGAATACAGCTGGTTCCATACTCAGACACATTTTTTGCTGACACGAAAAAAACCGCCGCAAATACTGGCGGTATACAGATATACAACGGTAGGTTTTAGCAAAATGAATTCCTTATCGAAGGGCGTGGGCCGCGTCGATTCAGCGGCCCTTCCAAGTTCGCTACAATCCGTACACGCAGCGAATCGAGACACTCGACAAAGTCACCAGCATCCAGAAGCTCGCGTCTGAGATTCGAAGTCGGTTGATCTACAAATTAGTCATAAATATGTATTTAAGAAACCAAAAAGTTTATTTTGAACTCGCGAAAATTTTCCCTGACACAAGGGCGAGAGGGCCTGTGATTCGGAGAAGATTGATTATGGCTGAGATAGTGCTCTCTTAATACTTTCTTTATCCTGCTAGTAAATAACATTCTTATATGAATATTCGCAAGAAATTGGTGCGGGTAATAAATGTTTTACAATTTTTTAAAGGCATCCCACAAAATGTTTTTTTATACTTCAAAATAATAATTCTTTGCTGCTTCAGGTGAAATGTCAACGCTCCAGGATGCGCTCGGCAAGGTCAAGGTTGTCTGTTGAGGGAAATACTGACCATGAGATCAATCAGTTTCATTCAACATTTACTATACGTCAAAAGAGCAACATGTTTCAAAGTAAGAATTGGCATTACAGCAGATTTTCCAACTTCTTTTTTTTCGCTTCTACTGTTTAATTTCCGATTAATATGTACCTAACAGAATTGCATTCCTCTTCCACGCTTTGTACATAATGCGGGATGCTTTTGCTACCTTTGCTTTCCCTGACACTGGTCCCATGAATACCCTTTTATTTTTTCAGTGCTCACTTAAATAATTCCCAGGCCTTTTTGCGAACCATTTTTTTCTATTTGATCTACTGAATTGACTCATATTCTCATTGCATTGCATTCCTTCTGACAGGTCTTTGACTTATTCAAATGTTAATAGCAAGTAAATAAAGCATAAAAAGTGAAATATACGAAGCCATAGAAAAGGCGAGCTGCTGAGAGCCGCTCAACTCTCTTTGCATCCATCACCAAAGAGAGGAGAGAGAGAGAGGGAGAGAGAAAGGAAGGGCATAACTTGCATGGCTGAGGCCACGTGGTGATTGAGTGATCGCGTCACAAAGCCCCTCTCTCTCTCGCTCTCTCTTGCTCTCTTTCTTTATTTCTGTCTTCTCGCTCTCCATTTCTCTCTCCCTTGTCTTTCTCTGTATTCTCCATTAATACAGAGAAAGACAAGTGAGAGAGAAATGGAGAGCGAGAGAGAAATGGAGACCATCGAAACAGAGCCCAGAACAACAAAAGCCAACACAACGCTTCACTAAATTCGGCCGATGTTTATTCATATGTCCATTTGTCTCATCAGAACGATGTCCTTTCAACGAAATCCATCTCTCATGTCAGCTCGAAATGTTCTCTTTGCCTGTTCGGGAGGAAAAGAATGAAACATCGGAAACGTCACGACGAACTAGCTGGGACACTTGTCAACCATACGCGGAAAATCCAAGACCATTTCCTTGACGACCACAGAACTGTTCAACGGCCAAGCTCTCCTGTTTAATTTCTTCACTCTCCTTCTCCTCTCTCCACTAACTTTCTCTCCAACTCCTCTGTCTCCTCTTTCCTTTCCCAACTCTTTCCTCTCTCTCCCTCTCCTCTCACTATAGTGCTGCCAAAAAGTCTATCAACTTTTGGTTTTTCATGCATATTTTCCTTCAAAATGTATGAAAGTTGATACAATATTCAGGGTTGCTTCCTTATGCTGTCAGATCATTAGTAACGTAATATTTGTTTCATTGATCCACAACAGAGCTAGAAAAAATCAATTGCTCAACTTAGCCAAGTTGCACATTTAAGCGTACTTGACAAAATGGGGTATTTCTTCGATATTCGGGTAGCTTTTATTGGACAAATGGTTTGGATCAATTATACAACATTTGTGCAAGAAAATTTTGGTTTAATCGATATTTAATCACAATCTCAGGCCAAGTGCATGGATTGCGAACTGGAGGCAAATAGCATGTAAAAGCATGTGATTAAATATCGATTAAAAAAAATTTTCTCACAGAAATGTTGTATAATTGATCCAAACCATTTTTTCAATAAAAGCTACCCGAATATCGACGAAATAACCCATTTTGTCAAGTACTACGCCTAACTGTGCAACGTGGCTAATTTGAGTTATTTATTTTTTTCTCGCTCTGTTGTGGATCAATGAAACAAACTAATATTATGTTACTAATGATCTGACAGCATAAGGAAGCAACCCTGAAAACTATATCAACTTTCATACACTTTGAAGGAAAATATGCATGAAAAACCAAAAGTTGATAGACTTTTTGGCGGTACTGTAACTCTGCCAAAAATGTTTTGCTCTATCCCTACCGAAAACAGCTTGCACCCAACAAAATATGTTAGAGTGGCCGGTTAGATTTTTCTTGATCCATCCTCATGGCGACACACTATATTTCGGACCTTTTAACAATAAATTTGTTTTGGATAAACTGATGGAAATATAGAGCAAGAATGGAATATAAAATGTTTTTTATCACAAGGGCTTTAAGCTTCTTTGGAATTACTAAACACATAATTTCTATTTATTTTTTCCCATAACAGTTTTTTTCAAGGAAATAAATAAATGATAGCTTCTTTTCTGAGAAATTTAATTTTAACCCATTTCCCTTGAGGGGAGAAGACTACAGAGTCTATTACAGTTGAATAGAGACTGAAAACGAAAGAGAAACGGGATGAAGAGTGAAGGAAAAAAGTGAAGTTAGACTTCCAGCGAAACTTGAAAGGGTGATTACGCTTCGTGTAGAGACTGTAAGAAAGAGAGAACAGAGAAAGAGAAAAGGAGTGATGGGAGCGAGAGAAAATGAGAGCATGCAAAAAGGACAGAGAATATATAGTGAACAGAGAAGCAGAATAGCAAGGTAGGAAAGAGAGTGAGAGAAAGAGTCAGAGAAATTTTAAAAAAAAATCGAAGAGAGGGTAGAGAGACTATCTGAGGAGCGAGAGAAGAGTAAAAGGCAGAGAAATAAAGACGTTCAAACTCATCTTCATCTACACCGCGTGAGCGCACTAGGCCGAGACCTCAGCAGACGCAGAGTCGTCAGCTGGTACGGAGAGTGGTGGAAATGTCATTGTGGCAACTCTTTTAGCAATTCTGGGTAGTAAGTAGTTGCTGCACTGTTACTGGTTACCATGTTACGACGCGAAAACACGGATATGGGCAAGGGTGCGAAATGGCATGGCGTAGTTGCGGTTCATTACTTCAACCTCACTGATTGGCTCTTATCGTAAGAGAGTTCTGAAACAAACTTCAGCAGATTAGTTCATGATGACGCACCCGATTTCTGGCGGGTTTAGCGAGCAATAGAGTCCCGGCCCGGCCCGTTGCTAATTTGGCGGGCCGGGCCCGAACCGAGATTTTGAAGGTAGGGCCCGGCCCGGCCCGGCCCGCAGGGACAGGGGGCCGGGCCGGGCCGGCCCGGGCCTGGTTTTTACCATCCCTGGTCTCTAGTCTTCATCAGCAGAGAGGCCCACGCAATTGGGCAAGAGCCCCAACCGGTTCTGTTTTATCCGTCCCGAATCATACTTACACGTGGTGAAATTTTGAGAGTTTACCTCTTCTTACTGAGCACTTTTAATTTAAAAAGGCAACAAGATTTTAGTCACACAAAAAAACAATCCACCGGCATATCTTAATATGCTGCAGAAAAAGAACCAAAATATTCCGTTGTGAATAGAGAGACTGAGTTACTGCTTGTATCTATGTATGTACGTTGGTCGTCGCTGTATCAGTAGCTGACCATGACAGGAGAAAACAATAGTTATTTTCGGACCATTTCTGCCAATCACAACTCAAGCATAAATGCGTTCAGACACTTTGGTGTTATTGCGACTTAGCGGAGGGGCAAAAACGGTTTCCCGTCAGAGCTGGAAGAAGATAAAGAGAGAAAGAGGAAAATTTGTGAACGAGAAAAGAACTTTCAGTTATGTCTGGCATTTTTTTCCACTCCTTTCCTCTTATCATGGCCAGGGAAACTGAAATGGGGATGACGGGGGTATTACATACTACATTATTTATTTATTTATTTATTCGTACATCAGTATATAGATGTGACAACATTAAGATTAATAATACCACGTATGTGCAGGTGCAGACTAGGGAAATAGTAGGAAGGGGAAGGGGGAAGGGAAAGCATTAATCAAGTGTGAGAAAGAGAAAGAAATACCATATATTGCCCTCATTCAAGCAATGGTTTCAATAAAATGACTATTTCTGGCATGAATCTTGTCGGAAGGCATGAATATAAAGATGATGGCAAATAAATGCGAAATGGAAGGAATCGTTTGAATCTCGCTCGTTCTGTTCAGTTTCCTTTAGAGTCATGTTGACCTTGTTGAGTCATCAAATATAGAGGGAAAAAATGCAATAGAATGATTCATCACCGCTCTCTACTTCTCTTACCCTTTCTGACTCTATTCGTGATATTTCACGAAATGAGACACTAATATATTAGCATGATTAGCTACACACTAATACTATTCGCAAAAGATGCAGGAAGAATTAGTGTGTATGCGAGGAAGTATTCGTAAAAGGACGCCGCTTCCTGGCGTACATCGCAAACGCTTGCCATTTTTTGCTGTTTTTTAATATTCTCGGACAATTTTCGATGTTAATTACCACTCTTTTTCGATATCTAATTAGCTAGCCTTGTGACACACCCTCTCCTACATTCTCTCGCTCTTTCTCGCTCTCTCTCTCTCGGCTTTGCTCCTGACCGGACCCGCTCTCTCTCGCTCTCTCTCTCACCTTTTATCCGGTTTAAAATCGCACTTAATTTCGCAGCTTTCTCAAGAAAAAAATTGTTTCTATCGATTTCTCTCTGTCTCTCTCTCTCTCTCTATCTCTATCTCACTCTCTCTCTCCCACCATCCTACGGATTAAGTTAGCTAATTATCTTACTTTTGTGAACGGAATATTTCACTGTGTTTGGCATTTCAGTGACAAAAATAACAGTGAAATAGAATAAAATTCCAATAAAGTTCACAAAAGTCGATAATTTAGCTAACCTGTGATCCGTTGTGATGATGGGAGTCGATGCCGTTGGCTGTGCCTGGAAGTAGACAGAGAGAGAGAGAGAAAGACATTTTGCTCCTGACCGGACCCGCTCTCTCTCGCTCTCTCTCTCACCTTTTATCCGGTTTAAAATCGCACTTAATTTCGCAGCTTTCTCAAGAAAAAATTGTTTCTATCGATTTCTCTCTCTCTCTCTCTCTATCTCTATCTCACTCTCTCTCTCCCACCATCCTACGGATTAAGTTAGCTAATTATCTTACTTTTGTGAACGGAATATTTCACTGTGTTTGGCATTTCAGTGACAAAAATAACAGTGAAATAGAATAAAATTCCAATAAAGTTCACAAAAGTCGATAATTTAGCTAACCTGTGATCCGTTGTGATGATGGGAGTCGATGCCGTTGGCTGTGCCTGGAAGTAGACAGAGAGAGAGAGAGAGAGAGAAAGACATTTTGCTCCTGACCGGACCCGAACCACCAAAAAACTGGCATACCTGGTTTGTTGAGTCTTATTGGATTCACCTTTTTTTTCTCTCTAAAAGGCGTCTTTTCGTCAGGATCATGCGATATTTTGTTGTTTTTAATACAACGTGGCGCAACATTTGGTTGAAAGCTGTTGTCTGATCATACTCTAGCAGTTCATTATTGTTGCTAACAACATTCGTGGTTGATGAACATAATCAATGAAAAGAGAGGGAGAGAAGGATAGAGAGAGAGAGGGAGAAGGAGAGAGAAAGGGACACAAGAGAGAAGGCGAGCGAGAGAACAAGAAGCTTTCAAGACCGACTATCTCTTCATTTTAATAACTGCGAATCGATTTTTACAATCGATTAGCAGTTAATTGAATGAAAAGAGAGCGAAACAGAGAAAGAGACAGTGAGATAGAGAGAGAGAGAGAGAGAGAGAGAGAGAAAGTTGGATAGAGAGAAGGAAGAAAGAGCGAAAGAGCGGAAGAGAGGAAAAGAGGGGGGGGAGAGAGAGACAGAGAGAAAGAGAGACAGAGAGATACAGACAGAGAGAGAGAAAAAGAGAAGTTCTCTAAAAAGAGAAGTTGCAATTAAAACGCGACTGACAGGCTCTTTTATTTCAAGACAATTACAATCGCAGAGAAACAGCTCAAAAATAAAAAAATTAACGGAATAATGTACATTTTATTATGTTGCACGAAAAGAAGATAATGTAAAATATGTAAAAGTGCACAAAAAGTCTTTTCGAGCACTTTTGCTCGCATTTGAATGTGAACATCTAAGTGTCGCAGCTCGACGTTGCCTAACTTGCCAGATCGGACGAGATCGGTACTTCGTGTCTGGCAGCAGAATTTCCTAATTCAATGTTCTTTGTGTATTTGTCGGCCGCGCAGATTACGAATTCTTACTGTACATCGATTTCGTAAAAATTTCGGCGCCGCGGCGCCCATTTCACGAATTCTTCCTCAATCTTTTTGGCGCGCGCTACAAACTACGAATATTTTTTCTGTGTGCGTGGTTTTAATTTCGCTTGGGTCTATAAATTAAAAAAATTACGCATCGGAGATGTTTCGCCTTCATCACGTAATGGATTTTAACTAGCTAATCCTATACATTTAAATAAATCGACTAAATAACTTTATGTTCTCTTCTTACAGGTCTTCAAGGGCGAAGTCAAGCACTGACGAAGCTGCTGGAAATTAAAATAGACTGTGGAAGCACTATAATTGAAAATGTTCAGGATAACAGTATCGACTTTCCTACCGTATCCCTCCTTTTACAGTTCTACTGGTTCACGACGATGCAGACGGTGAAGACAAGAGAAAGTAAAGCGTAGGCTCGTTCGGCGAGCTACAAGACTGCGTGACAGATAAGATAAGATCCCTAGTCTTGCGTCGGACGCAAAAAAAAGAGTGGCATTATTGTCCAACAAGACATATGTATCCAATAATATGTATGCTCACATAAACATATAATCATTTTATGTCGGCAACAGCCAGTAGAAATATTACATATTTGCATATTCAAGTAATGGTTTCAATAAAATGACAATTTCTGTCATGAATCGTGAAGAGGGGCATGAATTGTAAAGGACATGGCAAATAAATACGAAATGAAAAATCTTTAGAATTACAGTTCGTTCTCTGTTCTGTCTCCTGCTGAGTAATATTGACCATGCTGAGTCATCTAATGCAATGATCTTGCGAACAAATGCAACATATTCGTTCGTTCCTTCATTCAATTTCGAGGTGGATAGGGGTCATTGGGCGGGCGATCATGAAGGGCGAGAGTTGAAGAGAAAACGAAGGAGGAGAGAGAGGGAACAAGAACGAGAGAGAGAGAGAGAGAGAGAGAGAGAGAGATGGAAGGATATGGGAGAGAAAAATGAAAGAGAAAGAAGTGAGAGAATCGAGAAAAAAGCAACAGAAGAAGATGAGAGACAATAAAGAAGAGAAAAGGAAGAGAGAGAGGGAGAGATTAGAGAAAATGAGAGAAAGAGATAAGAGAGAAAGAAAGAGAGATAGAAAGTGAGAGAGAGAGAGATAAAGAGAGAAAGAGAGAGAGATAAACAGAATAAAGACACAAATTGCCATCAGGCCCACCTACCACTCCTCCCAACTGTAGACAGCTGCTACTGACTCATGCGCGTTTCCTTCTGCTCTAAACGCATCCATGCGCAGACGAAGAAAGATTCATCACTGGTCTCTACTTCTCTGACTCTCTCAATCACTCTCTCTCTCTCCCTACCTCTCTCTCTCTGTCTCTCACTCTCTTTTCTCACACTCGCTTACTCTTTCCGGTCTCTGCTTCTCCGAATGTCTCTCCAATCTCCATCTCTACAATAACTTCTCTTTCTCCTACTCTCAGTCTCTATTACCCTCTTCCGCTTTTCTCTCTATCTGTTTCTCTCTCTCTCTCTCTCTCTCTTTCAATCCTCTTTTTCTCCACTCTCCCAATAGCAGTCTTTCGACAGGCTCCTTTTGATATCTTGCCGACATCTCTACGACTCGATTCCTCTTCTGTATAAATCTATGTCCCATTACGCTTCTCTCAATGTCTGCACTCTCATTCACTCTTTCCTTTCTCCTTATCTATCACCATACTCTGTTCTCTCTCTCCCTCTCTCTCTCCCTCTCTCTCTCTCTCCCTCTCTCTCCCTCTATCCCTCTCTCTCCCTCTCTCTCTCTTACTCTCTCTCTCTCTTACTCTCTCTCTCTCTCTCTCTCTCTCTCTCTCTCTCTCTGTCCAATTCCTTCTACACCAGCCACATGCCACCACAGTCAAGGTCGCCACTGGCCCCTGGCAGCCGACTTCCCTCCTTCTTTGCTTCCTTGTCTGGGAGGAAAGAGCGAGCTTAATTTTCTACTTCCTAATTCGACTCTTCCAGTGTTCTCCTCCACCTTGTCCTTAGACATCAAGCTCTGCTCTTTGCTTCGTCTTTTAATGAAAAATGTAACTCACTAAACTTTTGGAGTTATTTAAACATTTACTAAATAACGGTGGAACAATATCAACATAATAGGAAACTCAACCGTATTATCTTTGAATGTTTCTGACCATTGCAATCGCGTCTCTCGAAATCACGTGCTCTCTCGCCCTTGTATTTGGTAAAACGGCTGTCATTCTCAAAATTGTAGCGCTCTCCTTGGTTGTTACATATCTTTCGCAGATAACTTGCTTATCTTTATAATTTCATTACGGTGCATATATTCTATGTAACTGTTGAGTAGCAGCATTTTTATTAGTTCTCTCTTGACGAACTTTTCTTTCTTGATTTTATTGTATGTGCACTTGAACCGAGAGTTTGTCCACACGATCCAGGCTACCCTTCCTTGCGACCGATAACCCCCTCCTTGGACCTGGCCCAAGTGTTGAGAAAGTTCACTCTTTCTCCTCCTGACATGTGCATGACACCCTCTTCTTGATTCTATAGGAGGGAGAATTCAAAGGAAGTCTCTGAGCCAGCAGCCGGACTGGTCAGATTGGACATTCTTCTCTCTCTCTTTCTCTCTCTCTCATTCTCTCTCTTTGTTTTCTCAGTCTGTTTGTACTCTCTCTATTTCTCTCTCTCTCCTGTAACTTCGGACAGTTCGTATACAAAAGCCAAACGCATGACTGAAGCATGCATTCGGTGAAGTGAAGAAGCTGAGAAAGAGAGTAACAGGGAGGAAGGGAGAGGGACGAAGAGACAGAGAGAGAGAGAGTGAGAGGAGAGAGAGAGAGATGGGAGAGAGAGAGAGAGAGAGAAACAGGCATGTTATTGCTAAGTCAGGTTATCCTAAGAAGAGGTGTAGTACAAGCAAGTCGCTCTCTCCCTCGCCTGCTTATTATGTGAATGTCCACATGCATCTCCCTACAACATGCGCACAATTGCCTGGGTTTCTCTTCATTGCCTCTCCTTGCCATTGTCCGAAGAAGAACCTACCGTATACATACATATATTTCTATTACACAATTTATAATTCTTGTATTTATTTATGCACATTAATAAAAAAATTAAAATTTTATTAATTCACATTCTGATCAAAGAAAATTTTTAAGTAGTTCTGCTTGAATTCGCCGAATAAAAGCAGAAAGGTTTTTGCAGTATTTATGGCGATTCTTATTTTACTTGTAGAGAATGCAGTGATTTAAAAAAAGTTTAGAAAATACTATTATGCAACCAATATTTATGGACTCTTTGACAGCCTTCCGGCCGAGAATGAGAGCAACGTGCTCTTTCTTCAGCCTTTTTCTTTTTTTTTCTTGCTCTTCCGGATATACTTCGGTCTCTGCTGGCCCCGAGAGAGCGCTCTCCGCTCTGGTTGAGAGGGTCAGAATTGGGAGAGCGACTGAAAAAAGGTAAGCGATAGAGAGGGAAGAGAGAGAGAGAGAGAGAAAAGAAATAGAGAAAAGAGAGCAGAGAGAGAGAGGGAGTGTGAGGTGAGCAAAGAGAGAGTGAGAAAGAGAGAGAAAGTGAGGGGAGGAAGGAGAGAGAAAAAGAGTGCGAGAAAAAGGGAGAAAGAGAGAGAGAGACAGAGAGACAGAGAGAGAGAGAGAGAGAGAGGAGTCACCCGGGCGACGAACGCGTGCTGCCCGGTCACGGCTGCCTTTTTTTGGCTAATTGAGGCTCAAATGACCACCTCCCACTCATTCACCTCTCTCTATCTGCCTACTCAATCTCTGTCTTTCGCTTTCACTCTTTCCCTGTCAACGTCTCTCTCTCTCTCGCTCTCTCTCTCTCCCTCTTTCTGTACCTCTCTCTCTCTCCCTCTCTCTCCCTCTCTCTCCCTCGCTCTCTCCCTCTCCCTCTCTCTCTCTCTCTTTCTCTCTTTCTGGCTGTTTTGATTGGGCAGCACGAGTCTCCTTCACCATCCAGGCCCATTCGGTCTGAGACGATGGAGGAATAAGCACATTCCCGCTAAGTATGTAGTTTTCCTTATTAATGCAATCTTTTTTCATAGAAGTCGTCAACGTTGCCATATTTCGTTTGTGATTCTTCTTGGGAAAAATTCTGCGAGGCAAAAAAAAAATTTGTATTGCTTCAAGTTCGAGCTCCAATCCAGTGACGTTCTCCTTCATCAGCACCGTACACCAACGGTTGCACGTCGTCTTCCATGACCCCTTCCCAGATCTCCATCTTGAACCCATCGTAGAGTTCTCCTTTGACCCTTCCGACGCCTCTATCCATACCTCCTGCTCTCCTCCATACCAGCCACACATACGCACGCTAATTGTTGAATGCGACATCATTGTACGGTGTACTCTCGGAACTCTGTGCTATCTCTCTCCTGTCTCTCTCTCTTCTCTCTCTCTCTCTCTCTCTCTGCTCTCTCTCTATTCTCTCTCTCTCTCTCTTCTCCTGCCTGGCCAGCCCAAAGTTTTGAGACTCAACATTTTTGAGCCCAAGCTTGTGCTCTCTGATGACCACGCGGTCAACTGTCTTGCACGTTGAATTGAGAGAGAGAGAGACAGGGAGAGAAAGAGGGAAAGAAAGCGGAACTGGCGTTGACCGGCAACAACTAGAGAGAGAGAGTGAGAGTGAGAGAGTGAGAGAGAGAGAAGAAGATAGAGAGTGAG
>CALZFC010000005.1:11087500-11120000 GCA_945643635.1 Allodiplogaster sudhausi
AGGGCACAATCTGCCTGATTCTCACTCTGTTTTGGCAAGCAAATTATTTGATCTTTAATTTAGTAACTTTTCACTATTTATTTACAAATATATTCATATGTTTTCATTAAACTTTTTCCCTAATAATTGTTTGTTCTCTGGTATGCGATTTCTTATTGACAAATATATATGCATGTAATTAATATATGTAATTTAAATTGATATTTTTGTTGTCGTTTATGCATTTTAATGTTTTTTTATGATAGTTGTTTGGCGATGGAGAAAGAGAGAAAGAGGCTGGCTGATTATGGCTCTGCTTTTGGGAGGATGAGTGAGTGAGTGTGATTGGCATTGGCACTATTCAATGAGTTGGAGGCAGAGAGAGAGAGAGAGAGAGAGAGAGAGAGAATGAGAGAGAGAAACAGAGAGCCAGAGAGAGTAAGAGAGATAGAGAGAAGGAGAGAAGGTAATAAGAGAGAGACAGAGAGCGAAAGAATGAGAGAGAGAAGCTAATAAAGCGATAGCGAGTGAGCGAGAGAGAGAAAGAGAGACAGGAGAATGTGAGTGAAGGTTATACCCCTTTCTGTTGGCAATGACTGAGGAGAAGTTGAGTGACACGGACGGCAAGTGATATCCGTGTACGGATATGCAAGGCGAGGTTCGCGTCTGTTCTATTCCCGCTCTCTCTCATCTCTCTCTCCCTCACTATAAAAAGATGTATTCTCTCTAGCTCCCTCTACGGCTCTCTCTCTCTCTCTCTCTCTCTCTCTCTCGCTGTCCCAGCTTCTCTCGCGCTCTCTCTCGTTCTCTCTCTCTCCATCTCCATCTCTCTCTCTCTCTCTCTCTCTCTCCTCGAACCAGTTCTCCAGAGGGAGCGAGCAGACTGGTACACGCTTCCTTTTCAGTTGACTGCCGATGCACTCGCATACTATGTACGGAGTGACATGCTTTCTGCTCTCTCACTCTCTCCCCACCATTTTCTCTCTCTCTTTCTCGCACTCCCTCTATCACTCTCTTTCTCTGTCTCTCTCTCTCTCCCTCTCTCTCTCTCCTTGGCAATCACATTCTGTCTCCATCACTCTGTTTCTACTACGCCATTACGCTGTCATATTCATATTACTGTCCTTTTCCTCCTGCGCATCAAAGCCACTGGCTGTCTCAATGTTTTTTCCAGTCTCTTTCTCTCGCTCTCTCTCTCTCTCTCTCTCTCTCTCTCTCTCTCTCTTTCTCTCATTCACCTGATCCGGTCCCTCGTGGTACAGTTAGCCGTGCGAGCCCCTCGTCGAACGGAAGCCTTGTCACGCTTGAAGATTGCGCGTCTCCGGAAGCGTGATGGGATGGGATAAACTTTGGCTGATCCCCCCCCCCCGGGTATCTCTGGTCATCTCCCAAATCCCAGTTCAATCCCAAAGTGCGCACCAATCACCAAATCCCCGATTCCCCCCCCCCACCAAATAATAGCTAATTATGTTCATTTATATGTATGTACATATGTAATTCATGATGGTTCCGCATCCTTTAATCGTGTTTTTTTGACGCGCTTGCCAAAGAATTAATCTTTTTTCTTTAAGTAAAATTCTATCCTTCTTTCCAGTTCTGCTATCAAATGTTTGCGCAAGGGCATCATGAGTGATTTGGAGAGAGAGCGAGAGAGAGAGAGAGAGAGAGCGAGAGAGAGAGAGAGAGAGAGAGAGAGAGAGAATGGAAGAGAGAGAGAAATAGCTTTTATCGTTTTATCACACCTCACTCTTCCAAACGTTCCGTATCGCTTGTGAAAGGAAAGGTCACTAATTCCACGTTTGTAAGCACACCTTCTTTGCCTTTTCTGGAACCAAGCCAGGCCAGAGATAGAGAGAGAAGAGAGAGAGAGAGAGAAGAGATGATACAGAAAGAGAGTAAGAGAAAGACGGAGAGAGACTGAGAGAGAGAGGGAGAGAAAATGAGAGAAAAAAGAAAAACTTGAGGAATGTGCCATGGAAAATGGCTTGTCCTTGGACCAACAAACATGGCGAAGGTTGAGGAGGTGCCAAGAAGAGCTCGCATTCTTCATAACTGAGCAGCGCGATAGCAACCTGCCGAACCCAAAACCAGGCGAACCCGAAACCTGCTGAACCCAAAACCCAAAACCCAAAACCAGGCGAACCCAAATCTGCTGAACCCAAAACCCAAACACAAAATCTGCTGAACCCTAAACCTGCTGGGCCCAAAATCTGTCGAACCCAAAAAATGTAGCACTCTAGAATAACTGTCTTTTCTTTTTTTTATCAATTACCTGTTCACGCAATTAATGATGGATTACACCTTATTGATAAAAAAATTTTCCTCATTATCAGCGTGAAATCACCTCGTTTTCCCGCCTCCTTCACATTCCTCCTTCTTTTCCTTGACTAGCGAATAGTTTCATGCCTTTTTGAAGGCGATGGCGCACAACAGTGTCCTGAAGGAGCAAAATCACTGCTTGTTTGTTTCGATCTCGCTGTTCCCTCTTGCGTTCTCTCTCTCTCTCTCTCTCTCTCTCTTTATTTCTCTCCTTCACTCTCCTTCTCCTTCTCTATTTCTCTGCCTCTCTCAACTACTTATAGCATTCCTCAATCTTCCCCACGTTCGCATTCTTGAATTCTCATTGGATGTTTCTGTGCCTCTCACGACGTTCCTTCACGCCCTGTCAATTCACTGTGTTTCAGATTTTTCCTTTTCTCTCTTCCCTGTTATCTTCATTCTCTCTCTCCCCCCTCCTCCCTCTCTCCCTTTCTTCTTATCTCCATCTCTCTCTCTCTCTCGCTCTCTCTCGCTCTCTCTCTCTCTCTCTCTCTCTCTCTCTCTCCGCTTCGACCGCTTTCCACTGTCCACTTGATGGGATGTATCAGCACACTGTTGCGTTTGCAGTGCCTGCTGGTTGCTTCTGTACTCTCCCTCAATCACGTTATCTCTCTCCTTTCTTCTTTATCAACGTGTTCCTGTCTCTCTTCTCTTTCTCCCTCCCTGCAAACTCCTCTACGATTTCTCTCTCTTCTCTCTCCCTCCCTCTCTCTCTTTCTCTCTCCTCTCTCTCCTCTCTCCAATCTTCCGGTGCGCGAAACAATAACAAGAGCGCGCCGTGTGATCTCGTCGCCGTCTCTTTTTTCTTCTTCTTCCTCTTCTCGCCGCTCGAACAATAAGATTTGCAGAGTGTGTACACAAGGAGCCCGCTGGCAATCTCTCTCTCTCTCTCTCTCTCTCTCTCTCTCTCTCTCTCTCTTTATCTCACTTCTCTCTCTCTCCCTCTCTGTTTATATCAGTATCTCCCTCTCTCTCTCTCTCTCTCTCTCTCTCTTGACAGTTTCAGCATATTATACATTAAATATCGCGTTCAAACACCAAAGTACCAATCGACCATGATAGCCACTTCGGCATTGCAATTTTTAAAATAATTTTTCTCGCAAGCTACTTCCCGCCTATTTTCCTATTTTACCATCCTTCTTCGGTGACTCTGAAGTCGGAGTTCGGGGTCGCAAGTGACTGAAGTGAAGTGAAAGGAGGCTGATTGTGTCGTCGCGTGACCAAAGCAGAAGACTGCCGCCTTAATCCGCACACGGCTAATTACTAGGAAAAGAAGAAGAAGAAGAGCAGAGACAAAGATGAAAAGATGAGCAAATGAAGCAGAGCCAAGTTTGAGTACTTAAAAATAGTACTGTAACCGAGGAAGGAAACTAGATCCAGACACTTTTCTTTAAAAAAATTTTCCGGACAAAAGAGGGCTTTATGTACATATGACGCGATTTGCGAGAGTATCAAAATGGCAGGGGACCCGGCAAAATTAGATTTCGCTCAAAAGCTCTTTATAGGTACTTTTTAACACGGCGAAACGATTGAAATGGGTCCGGGAGTCTGAAAATGCCATTTTGGCGAGTTGTACGAGATTTAAAATTCGAGAGCTCGGAGAGACATGCCGAGATGACCTCACATTCGCATTCGCAGATTCGCGCACAATAAAGCAATATTTATAAAAATTTTACCATAAATAAAGAAAATATTGCTTTAGAATTCTATTCAAGTAGAATTTTGAAATATTCAATTTCAAAGTAGCTGTGGCCTCTAGACTTTGGAGAGGCGTCGTTATCTTATATGACATTTTATCATGGGTTTTCTATCTAAATTCGTAGAGCTGAAAATTCTCTTTCGAATGAGCTTTTGGATGTCAGATATCGACGAGCTCTTTAACGTTTCCCAGTCCTTAAACTATCGAATTCATCGCCTGCGCAGCATTTCTTAGGGTTATGTTAGGGCACGTCATAATAAACGCATCTTTAGGATACCTCGAGACACGCATAGAGTATTGCGTAGCTGTTTGACTTGCAATCATTACGTCCCAGGTTCGATTCCCTGGGAGGCAAGATGTTTTGAACGTTAATGAAATTCTTTCTTTTGCATTTAAATTGCATTTATAGCCTTAAAAGTGAATTCCCTCGGCTGCCTTTCGACAGATTATCGATTGAGTTGACTTTCGGCGTGGGAATCGCCCATACAAAGTTCGCGTCGCTCCGCAGGCGCTGAACCCCGCGCATTTCAACAGTTTAAGGACTGGGAAACATTAAAGAGCTCGTCGATATCTGGCATACGAGAGCTCATTCGAAAGAGAATTTTCGGCTCTACAAAATGAGATAGAAATCCCATGATAAAATACCATATAAGATAACGACGCCTCTCCAACGTCTAGAGGCCACAGCGGCTCTAAAATTGAATATAAATTCTACTTGAACCGCTTTCTAAAGCAATATCTTCTCTATTTATGGCAAAAATTTCACAAATACTGCTTTATTGTGCGCGAAATTGCGATCGCGAAGGTGCGCACATCTCGGCTGGCCTCATCGAGCACTCGAATTTTATATCTCGCATAGCTCGCCAAAATGGCGTTTTCAGACATCCGGACCCATTCCAATCGTTTCGTCGTGTTAAAAAGTACCTATAATGCGCTTTTGAGCGAAATCTAATTTTGCCGGGTCCCCGGCTCTTTAGATCCCTTGCGATTCTCTCGCAAATCGCGTCATATGTACATATATGTATATCTTCGGAAAATGGTCTTAAAGGAGGACGATCACCGAAAACTTATGTGAGAGTTCAACTTGCCGATGCCCTTCGCTCGTATCAGTTTTATGCAACCTGCACGCGAGAATGAGAGAGTACCAACGCTCTCACAATCAGTCAGGATTTAAACCTGTATTAATTATTTGTCGTTGATTGTCCTCCTTTAAATATATCTTACCTTTAACGTTTCATCTAAACCGCCCTTCACCTTCGACCTTTTCTCGCGCGCTTTCGACCAGAATTGACAACATCCCTCATCTTCGTCTCTCTCTCCTCTTCGACTTGGCTGACTTTAGATACTCTTTGAGCCTCTCGCGACCTGCATTTTTGCACTATTTCCAAATGACTCACTGCATTTCTCTCTCTTTCTCTCTCTCTCCCTATCTTTCGCTCCCTCTCTTTCTCTCTCTTTCTCCCTCTCTTTCTCCCTCTCTTCCTCTCGCTCTCTCTATTTCTTCCTCTTTCTCTCACTTGCTCTCATTCTTACCTCTCTCTGTCAATCATCAACTTCTTCTCCCTCTTTCCCTTCAGCTGCTGCTCCACCCTCGTGCGCGTCCTCCTAATCTGCTTCTCGCTCCCGTGCGATCGTCAATCCTCTCTCTCTCTCTCTCTCTCTATTTCTCTATATTTTCACTCTCTCTTTCTCTCTCACTCTCCCTCTCTCTTTCTCATTCTCTCTCTGTCTCTCTCCCTCTAACTCTTTCTGTATCTCTCACTGTCTCTCTCTCTCGTACCCTCAGGGTCTACCGCTCTTCCATCGCTCAAATTACGTTCTGACCTCAGCCGCAAGTCTCTTCTGCTCCGGTTCAGCCCCTCACGACATGTGGCGACTCGCGTGTATCCTCTCTCTCTTTTCTTATTTGTTATTATCGCCGCTGATATTCTGACGGTTTATTACGTTAATTGTTATAAGATAATAACCATACCTTTCAAACTCCTTCTTTCTACTTGAATCACTTTATTTTAAAAAAAAAACAACAACAAATTTCTCGCTTGCCCGATCCCGCCTGATTTTTGCCCTCTACTAATATGCACATCAACCTCTCCGCTCTACAGAATAGGGTTTTTGCTCACCTTTTTATTCCAAGAAATTCTTTGTAAAATCTTCAATCTATAAATAGCGGCACTTGTTACAACTGATTCGTTCTCCTC
The DNA here is from genome assembly GCA_945643635.1 of Allodiplogaster sudhausi. Lineage (NCBI taxonomy): Eukaryota > Metazoa > Nematoda > Chromadorea > Rhabditida > Diplogasteridae > Allodiplogaster > Allodiplogaster sudhausi. The sequence goes on from CALZFC010000005.1 coordinate 11,093,696, forward strand.
GTTCAAGTCAACTTGTTGCTGTTATTTCTCTCCTTTCTGACTCGGCTGCCAAATCGGCGCCCTCTTGAACTGCTGCCAGTTGCAGTCCTCCTCTTCACCGATTGCCATTCCTCGAGACGACCTCATTAGGACAGCTGTTGTAGCTGTAATAGTCGTGTTAGGGAAAGGGAGAGAGAGAGAGAGAGAGAGAGAGAGAGAGCGCGAAAGAGAGAGAAAGAGAGAAGAATGATATTTGGAGAGAGTGATACGGATTTGGAGATAGAGATGCCGAGCAAGAGTTGAAGAGTTAGGGCGAGAGAGAAGAGATAGAGAGAGGGAAGAGAGAGAGAGAGAGAGCGAGAGAGAGAAAAGAGAGAGAGAGAGAGCAATACGCCCTTATTAGCACCGCCACTCTCCTGCCAACCGCACTACAGCTGAGATGATTAGGATCACTCACGCAGTGGCGAGCCCTGCCAAGCATCATTTCGTAAAGGAGATTTATTATTTCCATCGGCATTACTGCAGTTCTAATGAAAATTCTTTACTAATAATACGGTAAGTCTACATCTCCATACGCACATACATATGTATGTATACACACATTATACTGATGCCATGTTGAATCTTTGAATTTCTTCTTCTTCACAGTTATTATGCCAGTTGTATGTATTTCTCTCATTTTGTGCAAGAATGATAATTTTTTTTCCAAATGTTTTCGCCGCATTTTTCTAGCTTTTCTGCTGATTCTGCTTCTTCCATCCCTCCCCATCGCCTTCGCAACCTTTCTTTCTTTCTCTCTCTCTCTCTCTCTCTCTCTCTCTCTCTCTCTCTTCCTCTCTCTTTCTGTCACTATCTCTCCCCTCTCTGTCTCTTCCGTCTTTCTTCTTTTCTTCTGCCGCCAATCTCGGAGGCGTTCTCTTCGCCGTTCCAGCTCGCCATAACGTCGTAAAGGAGTTGAAGAAGGAGGAACCGGGTGCCGTGGGTGGGTTGGCGGAGGAGGTGGGAGAGAGAGAATGCGCGAGAGAGGCAGAGAGAGAGAGATGATTTAGGAGCGCGAGAGAGAGATGGAAACGAGAGAGTGAAGGGTAAGAGATAACGAACGCGCCAGAGATGCAGGCTGAGAAAGAGAAATACAGAGAGAGAATGAGAGAGAGAGAGAATGAGAGAGAGAGAAGAATGGTGCGAGGCGGTCAGAGAAAGGCCGACACAAAATCAGTGGACGGCCTAAGGCATCGCGATCCGTCGCCCGATCGTGCGACAAGGACTCCGCTCGAGAAGTAAACCATTTCTCTCTTTCTCTATCCCTCTCTCTCTATCTTTCTCTCTCTTTTCCCTCTCGTTCTCCACTTCTCTCCCTCTCCCACTTTCTCTCTCTCTGTCTCTCTCTCCATCTCTCTCCCTCATTTATTCACTGCTTTCTCTGGCAATATGCTTTCTCCCTCTTTCTTTCTGTCTATTATAATTCCTCTCTTTCCGTTCCTCTGGTCAATGAAACGGCCCAATTTCTTCTGCAAGAGAATAACTATGTATTTCTCCGTTTCTTGCTCTCATTTTCGTACATTTGAATTTTTGGCCAAAAATATAAGTGAAAAATTAAAGATGTATGTATATTTATGATTCGGGAACGATTTATTTTGTAATTTATTAAGTTATTTATTTATGTGGGCACAATCAATGAGTGGTGAAAACTCGAGCTTTTCTGATGTGTCATTTTCAACGCATTCCAAGATATGGTTCGTTGTCCGTACTTACTTCGCGCTGTACCGTTTGCATTACTTGTTTTCGTGGAATGTAGAAGTAAAGTGAGAGATTATTTTATTGGCTCTAAACGCTTTCAACAAGCAATTGCTGCCAATCGCCCGTTTGACAGTCTTCACTCTGCATTCTTTGGTCATCCCAAGTCTGTATCTCTTTCTCTACCTCTTTTCTCCCTCTTCTCTCTCTCTATATCTCTCTCTGCCTTCGCGTGCTCTCTCACTTTTGCGTGATCCCTCTACTTTATGCGTAATTGATGTGAGTCGTATCTTTACAGTGCATCTGCATTCTCTTCTTGCTCTCCTCTTCGCTCGCTCAAGACAACAACACAGGTCTCGCCTCTCGTTTGCACCACCGAAGAGCCCGAGGACCACCACCGAGGGAAAGACAATCAAACTCAACCCTCCCCATACCCTCGCGCCGTTTCCAAAGGCTGAGACTCTCATCAGACTATAGAGAGGGCGAGAGAGAGATAACAAAAAGGAGCATCAACTTCTGCATCGAACAACTGCAGAAGCGAACTATTTCTTCAAGGATCAGACACCGCCCAAATGTGAGCCTTTTTTTTTTTACTTATTCTTCCATTAACTTCATAAATGAATAATTTAAACGGAAAACAGGCGAAGAAATTTTTTATCGGAATTTTGAAGGATAAAAAAGAGAGAAACAAAATTATAGACTGCCAAGACGGTTTTTTTACATCCCAGAGTAGCCGATTGAGGAACACTCAATTTGCAGGCTGGGCAAGCAGTGCTGCCATCGATGCAGCAAGCAAGTCTATCCGACCGATAAGATTGGCCCGCTCAAGGACGGCGCCTTCTTCCATCAGGTCGGCGATTTATTAGTGTTTCTTTCAATATTTTTTGTTAGGTTTATTTTATTTGTAACAACATTTAACCATTTTTTTCTTATTTATTTTTATTAATATTAATTTGTACGAGAAAGGATTAAAAAAGAAAATTAATTGTATAATATCGACTAAGAAACAACTATTTATTGATTAATTGATATACGAGTCTTTTCTATTTGTTTGACTGTAGTAGTCGGGTTTCTCAAAATCACAAATGCCGTGTCAGGCAAACAGGCGCGAATTCAAAAATGAGTTTTTTTCTTCTTTAAGGGCTGCTTCAAGTGCTACATCTGCGGGACGCGTCTCACGCTCAAGACGTACCAGAACAACCGAAGCAACATCAATGATCAGGCTAGCGCAGGATCATTGGGGGAAGTTATTGCACACTTGATTCTTCGCTCTCACATCTTCTTGAACACGCTCACAATCAGTCAACAAAAAAGAAACAGAACACAAATATTAAAAAAAAACAAGAAAAAAGTGAAACAACCACTTTTCAAAATGATGCTGCGTTCTTGCCATCTCGACTACCGATAAGTGTGCAAATGGGAACTGCCTTAAAAAACGCGGGAGTTCAAAGTTGAATTTAAAGGAGGTCTACTGCGCGAACCACGTCCCAGTGCCGACGCATCACGAGTTGCCGCTTGAGAAGCGGCAGGCCGCTCAGTCCGCGCACTTTCTGCCCACGTCGAACGGGCACTACCAGACACAGCAGACGCAGCAGCACCAGGCAATCTTCCATTCCTGATATCCTCATCGTTCTACTGTGCACTGCTCCCTTTAAAGGAATTGAAAAATTCTATTTTGAATTCGCGCCATTTTGCCTGAATCCTCAATTGATCAATTGAGGCATCCTCCAATGGCCACTCGGCCTCTTCGGGCAGTAGCAGTGGCACGGGCAGCACGCATCATTCGCCGAACAACCAGGCGGCGGCGCACGACACGACGTTCAGATGGTAAAGGAATGACTTTCCGTATGCCGCGAAGAATCACGCCAGGACCCGGATTGCTCTTTTTAAAAATTTTAATTTCACTTTCAATTTCTAGTGTCTAGTTTAGAAAGTTAGTTTTTACTAAATAAAGGAAATTGAGTGACGCCGGACTGCAAGATCTCAAGATTGCGCACGCGATGCGCGCCACAAAAGTAGCCAAGCCCTATCCGAAGATTCACCACGAAGGAGCCAAATACGTTGTGGTTAGTGTGTCGAGAGAGGCTGAACAATTTTGTCTCAACAATTTTGTGCCTCATCAGAACAAGATTGTTCACTTGGGCCCAACAATTTTCGATGAGCATTGCACCAACACAAATACGACATTTCTCTTCGAGAATAATCTTGTAATAAACCCTGTTCTTTCTTTCAGGATTACGATGACCAGACGCGCCTCGAGCTGATTCATCGCAAGGATGAAGATGAGCTCTACGAACACTTTGACGAGAGTCGCGTGCAGGAGAAGCACGAGTTCGAGAAGGAGACTCAGGTTTCGCTTTCTCTCTCTCTCTCTCTCTCTCGCTCTCTCCGTCTGCCTCTGCCACCCTCTCTCTATCATTCCATTTCTCTTTCTCTATTTTCTTCTCAAAGTCCCAATACAATTCCCACTCTCCAAATTCTTAATTTCGCTTTCTCTCTGATGTGAGTCTCGTTTTCTTTTAATTTTACGATCTTTAAAAATTATAGCGTAAAAGAGAAGAAATAAGCCTCTCGTTTGTCGATTATTGCTAAATCGAAAAGCGATAGACCTTGTTCTTGTTTTCTTGTTGTACGGCTGTAATCTTCAACTGCTGCAGGAGGAATGGGAGAAGGCGCTCGCTGAGTTTGCGCGTAAATTCGAGCGCGGCCAGGCGAACCTCAAGCACAAGGACGACCTCATCCGCCATCTCACCATTTCGAGGGAGAAGAAGCTGGAGACTATACATTCGCGTAGAAGGGTCAGCGAAAGGGAGGAGAGAGAGAGAGAAGAGGGAGAGGGAAGAGAGTGTGAAAGAAGGGATAGGGATGGAGAAGAGAGAGAGGGGGAAGAGGGAGAGAGAGAGAGTGAGAGAGAAGGGATAGGGATGGAGAAGAGAGAGAGGGGGGAGAGGGAGAGAGAGAGAGAGAAGGGATAGGGATGGAGAAGAGAGAGAGAGATGAGAGGGAGGGAGAGAGAGGGAGAGAGAGAAGGAAGAAGGAGAGAGAGAGAGAGGGAGAGAGGGGGAGAGGAGAAGAGAGAAAGTAAAGAAACAAAGTAATTCTAGAATAAGTTTTCAATGTTGATTGATTGAGGAGCGCGAACGCTACCAGACACAGGAGCTGCTCGACCGGCATGCCAAGGAGATGCTCGAACTCTTCAGAAAGTCGCGGCTCGTCAGTGATCAAGTTACTCCTTTTCCGAGCACCGCACCCGAGACACACCTTTTTTTATTTAAATTTTTTTATCAGGTATATATGAATATATATATATATATATTTTTTTTTTTAGCATTTACTTTAAATGTGTTTGCACTATTGCAAAGAATTGATTAAACATGTTCTTGATATTCCGCCGTAGTCTATATGTGACATATAATGATATAATCTCTTACATAAGCTAAATCAATATTTGGAACTCCTAAGTTCTCCTAACAATATGTTGCGTGCTTGCAAGCATGTTCATGGTGTTACCTTGGATACAGTATGCCTTCCTCTTCCACTCAGGAGCAGGAGAACAACAATGGTGCCGGGGGCGGAGGAGGTGGAGAAGGAGGCGCGAATGAAGAGGGCGGCCGCGCCTATCCCTCGAGTCCGCCGCCGCCAGAGCCGCCAAGCTGCAGCAAACGACAGGTGTACACCACGACGGAGGTGAGGGGATTACTCTCTTTCTCTCTTTCTCTACTTCTTTCTCTAATTTTATCTCTCACTCTCTCTTTCTCTCTCTCTCTCTTAAGGCCATTCTCTCTACTCTCTCCGTTCTTCTCTTCCTTGCTCTCTATCTCTCTTCCTCTATTCTCTCTCCCTCTCTCTCTCTCTCTTCCTCACTCTTTCTCTAACTCTCTCTCTCTGCTCTCTCTCTTCCTCTCTCATTTCTCTCTCCCCCTCGCAGGTGTTCGAGTCAATTGACTCGATTGCGATGCACGCCGCCCAGAGTGAAGTGACGTCATGGACCAAGCTCGTCCGACTTCTCACTTGCCAAGCGACGTGCGATGTCGACAAGGCGCGGTCAGGCAGTCTTGTTCATTGATTTGTTGATTTACTAAAAGATTTATGTATTATTTAATATACATTTAAATCGATTTATTGATCTAAGTTTTCAAATAATGTTTAGTAATTTAAAAAAATCTGATTTTCATTAACATTATATAAACTATAGATAAATAAAAGAATATTTAAATAATAAAAATATAAATGATAGCGCCATCTATCGCTGGATCACGATCAAGAATCTGAATCTGATGAGCTTCGACGAGCGACTCGAAAAGGACACGCCAATGGGACTGCTCAGGGGCATCAAGTACGGCACGGAGAGCTATCACGTACTCTTCAAGAGACTCTGCAGGTTGGTGGCAGATGTGAGAGAGAGAGATGGAGAAAGAGGGAAAGAGAGAGAGAGAGAGGGTTAGAGAGATAGAGAATGGTGAGAGAGATATAGAAGAGAGGAAGAGAGAGGGAGAGAGAGAAGAAGAAGATGATGCAAGCAGAAAAGAAAACAGAGAAACGCATGAACTCGAGCTCCATCTCACATGCTTGACTCGCGAGCATTCTCAATATTAGATATAACAATGTAGATAAGTTTCATTAAGCGAGGATATATTTCTTTTCTTGAAATCAGTGCAATGTGCAGTAATTTTTATTCGTATTTTTTCAATTGATTTATGTACCCGAATACATCCTGTTGTTAGCATTTGTTTTACAAAAAACGCAACTACTAATGAGAAGTGGCAACGAGCAAATTTCTTTTCTTAGTTAAGTAATCGTTCAAGAAAACCACCTGAACGAATATTAATGTGAGGAAGTTTAATTAATTTTTATTTTATATTTCTTTTTATGTGTATTCCTATATCTTCCTTCTCTCTCTCTTTCTCTCTCTCTCTCTTTCTCTCTCTCTCTCTCTTTCTCTCTCTCTCTCTCTCTCTCTCTCTCTCTCTCTCTCCTAGCTACGCCGGCTTGCACTGCGTCGTGATCCGTGGCTTCTCCAAGTCGGCCGGCTACCAGCCAGGCCTCTCCTTTGATGACTTGCGATTCCGGTTTGTTTCTTTCATTTAGTCAGTCGCCGTATGTGCTATATCTCGCATTTTGCACACTATATATCATCTAAAAATTAAAAAAAGTCTATTTATGTATTAAAATCTGAAATAAAAATGACTGGCATAAAATAAAATAGAATAAAATAAACTATAAAATTCTCTGCAGTAACACATGGAACGCCGTCTACCTCGACGGCTCGTGGCGCTTCGTGCAATGCAACTGGGGAGCGAGGCATCTCGTGTTAGTGGGAATAGAAAAAGAGCGCAAAAAATATATGTACATATGTACCATCATGTGGATATGTGCACATACATACTTTTATGTTTGTAGCACCGAAAAGTTGGGGTTTCAATTGAAAAGGATCTTTAAAGGATGTCTCCACAATCGAAAGTTCTAGCTCTACCTGATCAGATAAGGTGATTAAAAGGTAACATTAATTACATCGCTGGTGACCTCCTTTTTTAATTTCATTCTGAAAATTAATGAAAGAGAAAAGTTTTTGTTTAATTTAAGAAATGCCAAAGACAACTCGGCCGAGACCAAGAACGACGGAAACTTGCGTTACGAATACGACGACCACTACTTCATGACGGATCCAGAGGTTCTTCGTGGTTTTGGATTGAGGAACTCATATTTTATAACGGGAAAAATTTACAAAAAATAAATTAACTCGTACCATTTTTTCGATACAATATGTCTTCTTGGCAGGAGTTCATCTACGAATTCTTCCCGCAAGAACCCGAGTGGCAGCTACTGCCGAGGCCACTTACTCTCAAGTACAGCAGATTTCGTAATCTTATAGCTTTGTGTCAAAATATTTTTTGCATTTAATATTTCAAAGCGATCAGCATCAAGCAAGAAATCAAAATACACACATACTTATGAACAGTCGAATTTATCAAATAGTTTTATTTGCACGCATACATTTTATTTATCATACATTGTTCTGTCACGACAGTTGTTTGCCCTATATTGTAGACTTGAATTTCGGACACAGAAAGTAAAATGCATTTTCAGACAGTTTGAGCGTGTCCCATTCGTGCGTTCCCTCTTCTTCAAGTACGGCCTGCGTTTCACGAATCCGAATCTAGAAAGCGTTCTCTACGTCAGTTTTCGTACCATAGATTTTTTTTAATGTTTTATAGACTTTTCCTAATGTACATATGTGTGTCAACATCTCCGTCTTCTCTGTAACATTTTATTTTAAATTCGTGAAATTCACTTTATTTTGCAATTCATAAAATGCACTTCAGACAGACCGTTCGGGTGCAGCGACGGTGGCCATCGAAATGCCGCCCGAGGCGTGCGATTCGCTCATCTTCCATTACAATCTAAAGTATGCACGGGAAACAAAAAAAATTTTCTTAAAGAAGGGCGATCACCGAAAATTATGTAATGCAGGTTCGAATTGCCGCGTCCGCCATGTGATTAATCACTCTCATTGCATGAAAATAGCACTCGCGATTGAGAGTGAGCAGGGCCGCGGTAATTTGAAATATCACATAATTTTCGGCGATCGCCCTCCTTTAAGGCTACCGGTGTTAATTAGCACTGATTAATATTTATTTTAGTTTTTCGTAGGTCCTGAATAGATCTGGGATTTCTAATACCCCGTATGTATTGCAAATGAGGTTAATAATAGGAAACACGAATGGAAAGAGAAAGCTGATGTCTCCACACGATATTTGTACACCATGGCATCACATTAAAATACTATTTCGGTATCAATGAAAAAGTTGTCAAAATTAATTGTCTCCGAATTGCACATACAGACTCTACGACGAAGACGAGACAACCGTCGACGGCCTCTCGCTCAAGCGTTTCGTCATGCAGTCCGTCAAGGTTCACTCTATTCTCCTTCAAACTTCTACAAAATAGCAAATTCCGTATTCATTTTTAGTAATATCCCGCAATTGTTACTCTCTCGAACATAATCATGCTTTAAGCACTTCTTTACATCTTTCTAATTTCAAGAGTATCTCTAGGCATCATACCAAAGTCTCCTGGTTGCCTGAATTTCTAAATAATATCGTGTGCACGTAAAACCACAAGTGTCTTACAAAATACATTTAGGGCAAAATTTTTTTTTTGCAAATCGTTTATTTTTATGCAGGAATAAGATGTGTAATTTTTCTTAATTAAAAATAAATAAATGCCGGCATTTCAACAAAAAAAAAAACAAATTCCATATTTATTTTACGAATATCCTTGCATTATTAATCTCGGGTAAATATTCGTTCTTTCACTCTCTTTTTCTTTCCTTTTAACGGATCCAGCGCTTTGCCAAAACTCTTACATAATATCGGCTGTATGTAAAAATACACGTGCCGTACATTTCGAACACGAAACATTTTAATAAATCTATCTTTCTATTCAACACTAATATAATATGTATTCTATTAAAAATAATTTCAAAACAAGTAAGTATTTTCAAATTTCCCGCCTTCTTTAGGAGCGCGTCGTGACTTTCCGTGTTCACGCGCCTTGCACGCGTCCCCTTCTCCTGGACGTCTTCGCCAACTCCGTCTCAGCCGGTCACTATCTCACGGGCCAGCCGATCAAGTTCAAGAGTGTCTGCAAGTTCAAGGTTTTACACATTAATTCTTTTATTCTTTTTAAATATTCATTTAATTATATTTTGATTTTGACATCAATGAAAATCTCCCTCGCTCTATGTCTCTCTCTCCCATCTCTATCTATATCATTCTCTTTTTCTCTCTCACCCTCTCTCCCTCGTTCTCTTGTTCTCTCGTTCTCTCTCCCTCTAGATCGTCTGCGAGTCCCTGGGAGTGATCATGATCCCCCTGCCCGAGTGTGCCTCTGGCGAATGGGGCGCAGCGAAGGCGACTCGTCTCTTCGGCCTGCTCCCCCTTACGCACCCGGACGCCATCATCAATGCGGGCAGACACGCGGACATTCGATTTCGGTTAGGGAGAGAGGGAGTTAATGTTCTTTTATTAATTATATTAATTATTTAATTAATTAATTAGGCAATTAATTAATTAATTAAGTAATTAATATTTCAAGAATGACGAAGCCGCTGTCCGAGTTCGTGGCTTCCCTCCATCGAAACCGCACGGATGACCGCGCACTCGCCCACTGCTGTGCGGCTGCGATCCGCGGAGACTCGGTCTTCATTCAGATCGACTTCCCCGACGACGGCCAGTACGGACTCGACATCTACACGAGGTTAGGCGGGAAATTTGAAATTGTTTCTTTTGGCGGGAAAATAAAATGAAATAAAGTTTCCCATAATTTTTTTTCTTATTAAAAGAAAAGCACAAAGATAAACCTTAGCAAAATGAAAAAAAATTGCAGACAAAGTGACGCTACAGTGAACGGCAAGCAGTTGCTGACGCACTGCTGCAAGTATCTCATCCATTCGAGGACCGGTTGATGAGACAAAGAAAGAGACAAGCAGTCATGAGTACAACACATCTTCCGTCGTCTAAAGTTACAGTAACCGGTGACGAATTCTTCCGCCCCGCGAAAGTAGATCAATGCGAAACGTTTCTAATATTCGGAGGCAGTTGAACACTTTTGTCGCTTTGGTCCTTACTTTCGCTTCATGCTTCATGATACCGTATACCTCACGAACGATGTACATAAAAACATTGAAATAGATGCGAATAAAAGAATGACTTTGCTGAACTATTTAATATATTTTTTTTACATAAGGTAACGTCTTGTGTCAGAGATGCTGTAAAACATTAAATTGTAATTTTTGCCTACATTTCTCTCTATTGCCTGCCGCACTCGGGTCGCGAGTTACAAGGAGCTGTCCAAATGAAGACCACTGCATGTCATTGAATGCCCGTCTGAGAATGAGTAAACCATTCGCAGTCATTTTTTTTCTCATTACCATATTCTCAACGTCCTTATTCTGTACTCGTCTTCTCATACTTGTTTTCTATCATTTCGAACCGACCATTGTCCCTTTTTTCTTACTGCCTTTTCTTACTATTTTATATGTGATGCAGTGCATCAGCTGAAGATTCTTTCAGCTATGGAAATAAGGAGAAAAGTAAGTTTGATCAATCCAGCATATGCTTTTTGCTGATTCGAATGATGACATTTAAACTACTTTTTACTTAGAATCTTTTCTTTGCATAATTCGCCACATTCAACCCCTGTGATTGTAGTAATTCCTGTCTGACTACCCTTTTCTATTAAGAAAAAATTCAATCATTATATGATGCGATTTGCGAGAGAATCAAAATTAATCAAAAGGGCTGGGGCCCTAGAAAAATCATCATCTCCGATTTTGCTTAAAAGTTGTTTCCAGGTAAAGTTTGACCCGTAGAATCGAATGGGATTGGTCTTGGAGCCTAAAAAATTCATTTAAAAAAGTTATGAAGAATTGAAAAACTGCGCATCTTTTTGAGGTGGCCGAGTAGGCCGCATGTTTATGAACATCTCTCCGCGCCCAGTGAAGCAATATACGTGAAACTGTTAACGTAGATAGAAAAGATATTGCTTATATAAATTTTAAAAACAGAATTTGAAATTTTTCAAATATCGATTTTTACGTCCTCTCAAACTCAATGAGGAATGTACATGTTATATTACAATTTACGCAGACAGTTTTGTATGTATCGTATAGAGCATAAAATTGGCTTTCAAATGATATATAGGGTGTTTCATTTTGACGAACTATGCGGCTTTTGTATGCGTTTAGGTCATGCGCAACAGTGAAAACTGATGCAGAATCGCGGCGCGACGCGATTATGATCGCATTCAAATATCGATTTTCTGTATATCTAGTGATATTTTGTTTTTTATCTTTCTTTTTACATTTATGAAACGATCAAGCTCATGTTTGAGCAAAAAATGCACTTTTCGACCAAATATTAACGAAATCACTCATCTCCACTAACGGAGACCGAGTTGTCGTGAAAGGGCGTTAAATTTGCTACAAAGTAGCATTCTTGAAACGGAAATTAAAGGAAGGTTTTTCCTGCAACAATTCGAAAAGCGACTCAATCTAGCTCTAAAACTATGTAAATACACCAATTCAACAGATTTTCCCCACGTGAATTAGAATATTCGAATGTGTAAATTGGAATATTCGAATTCGACATCCCTGGTGAATCTGGTGAATTGGTGTATTTACATAGTGTTATAGCTGGTTTTTGTCGCTTTTCGATTTGTTGCGAGAAAAACCTTCTTTAATTTCCGTTTCAAGAATGCTACTTTGTAGCAAATTTAACGCCCTTTCACGACAACTCGGTCTCCGTTAGTGGAGATGAGTGAATTCGTTAATATTTGGTCGAAAAGTGCATTTTTTGCTCAAAAATGAGCTTGATCGTTTCATAAATGTAAAAAGAAAGATCAAAAACAAAATATCACTAGATATACAGAAAATCGATATTTAAAGGATCATGCGCAACAGTGAAAACTGGCGCAGAATCGCGTCCCGCCGCGATTCTGCACCAGTTTTCACTGTTGCGCATGACCAAAACGCATACAAAAGCCGCATAGTTCGTCGAAATAAAATATCCTATATATCATTCGAAAGCCACTTTTATGCTCTTTACGATACATACAAAACTGTCTGCGTAAATTGAAATATAACATGTACATTCCTCATTGAGTTTGAGAGCACGTAAAAAATCGATATTTGAAAATTTTCAAATTCTGTTTTCACAATTTATATAAGCAATATCCTTTCTATCTACGTTAAAATTTTCACTTATATTGCTTCACTGGGCGCGGAGAGATGTTCATAAACATGCGGCCTAATCGACCACCTCAAAAAGATGCGCAGTTTTTCAATTCTTCATAACTTTTTTAAAATTAATTTTTTTGGCTTCAAAACCAATCCCATTCGATTCTGTGGGTCTAACTTTACCTATAAACAACTTTTAAGCAAAATCGGAGATGATGATTTTTCTAGGGCCCCGAGCATTTTGATTCTCTCGCAAATCGCCTCATATTACGTAATTTCAAAGGTTTTTGTTATATTTTTCGGCAGAACTTTTTCCTTACAATTGTGTTCGTTTGATTTTGAAAAAAAAGAGAATAAAATAACGTTTGATTGAATGGATAGCAGAACCGGAGATCGACCAGTCGCTTGAGCCGAAAACAACTAGATTCCATTCAGACTCGTTTTGTTGGCAATTCAAGGTTGAAAAAGACTAATAGGTCTCGAACTTATTTTCATATATTTTTTAAAATTCTCCTTTCCATAAACAACTCACGTGTTTAGCCAACTCAAACGGACTAAATTGAAGACAAAGAAGTGCCAATTATTCCAGATGACAAAATCCAAATAAGATTTTTTCGCTTGCTCTCACGCGAATGTTGTTTTAATCCTCCGATTGGTCGGCAAAAGCAGGAATGACATTGGAAACAGCTAATAGTCGTAAGCGTACACGCCTTGGCAACTGTAGATTGGCGATGACGAGTCGTAAACTCGTCTATGCTTTTACAATTAGCTGATGGTGAGAAATCATTTTTCTGTCTGTTGGTGAGCTGCTAGAATATTCATGAAGCTCCCTAGTATATAAGTAGTAGATATGTCCCCAATTCCTTTATGCCCTGGATACTCTGTCTAATCTAATTCTACGGTTATGCTTAAATAATCGTAAGCGTATGTAGTGCACGCCATGGCAACTGCAGATTGGCGATGACGACATTCTCCAGCGCAAATTTAGTTTGTTAAACATACTACGTAAATATGTCTCATTTTCTTCCAGTTCTTTTCGTATTACTTTTGAACTTTTCTGAATGCTGTTTAGTAGAATCGTAAGAGCGGAACAATTTTTTTATCGAACATCGTTGCTCCGCCTCCTTGTTGCGCTTATGTTCCTCAGTATTGAAATATCTCTCTCTAACTCCCTCTTGTAATCTTTGCAATGAAAGAGACAGCCGTTGCTGATATCTCTTTTCTTCGAAACATCTTCAAGAAACAACCAGGTTAGAACACGTCCTATTTACTCCCTTTCTCAGTTTCCTTTTTTACGCTGCTGTGCTTGTCATTTATGTGAATATCATATATTATTTCGTCAAATTTCAACATACTCTTCCGTTTTCTTCGGTAGCTTTTCAAAGAGGAAAACTTAAAGAAGCAGTTTTCGGAATCAAAAACCTTGCATAATTCTTCGGATATACATAAATGGCATATTTTACGTGGGTGTAAAAAGTGTGGATTGCACGAAAGGAGACGACAAGAAAAGAGGCTCGGCTGACAGAGTTGAAGATGTCTGCCCAGCCAGCGTCCGCTATCTCGCCCTGCTCGACCGACTCATCATAAGAGTCAGAGATCACTCTCTCTTTCTCTCGCTCTTTAGCTCTTTTTCTTTTTCTCTTTCTCATTCTCTCTCTCTCTCTCTCGCTCTCTTTCCCTCTCTCGTGGAAGACGAGTTTCGATCTCCCTTTTCATAATAGGAAGTGAGCAATGGCAATGACGAGCTCTCTTATAAACAGTCGAGATATCTCATAAACAATGCAAACGACCAGCAGGTTAGACTCTTCATCTATTCCATGCGTTTAATTGTAAGTTTCTGTAAACTAAAGCAAATCTCAAGATTCAAACATAATCCAAACTAAGACTCATTCTTGCAAACGAATGGAAAATTGCAAAAATGTGCTAATTTTTTCCAGACACATCAAAGCATAAGTTAAAAGAATTATATACAATTTCTACGCATTTTTATCTGTCTTTCATATGAAAAAATATATACATACCATCGTATTCATGCAGTGAGCAATAAAAAAACGAACGAGGGATCATTTACTACTGGTGAACTTAATGACTTAAAATGGTAGTGGGGAACTAAAAGGAATGGCCATATAGGTGTTCTCTGCCGTGGAAGAGTCGCCGTGGTGCAGTCGCCAGTGCTGCCCTGACTCGCGACGACGCGCATTCAACACGCGCATCCACGACAACTTTGGAATTGTTCGTCAGACATGCTTTTTTTTCTTTTTCGTTTCTCCATTCGTGTAAAGATATTGTGTTCAAGAGATACATACTTACATATGTCGGTTAAAATTCCCTGGAGGCTGTTCAATTACTCGAATTTTGAATCGAGCATTCGAGTTTTTTTTAAACCATGTTGATAAAGATGGGATAGATCACAAAGTAGCGGTTAACTGATTTGTTTTTCGATGTTCAGTTGATGCAAATAATGAATATTGTCTACAACAATGTTGAAGCATGAACGCATCTGTGGAATAATGATCAACCAGCAAGAACCATTAGTGAGAGGGAGAGAGTGAGATAAAGAGAGGCAGAGAGAGAGAGAGAGATAGAGAGAGAGAAGCAATGTTTGGTTTCATGAGGTGTTGCGTCTGGCTCGGCCCCTGTGTGCGTGCGCGTGCTGTTGTTGGTGTGCTCTGCCAGAGAGTGGCTGCTCGCACGAGGCTGCCATTTGTCATCCTTCAGGCACCATGGTCTCATTCCACTCTTTTACTTCTTTTATTGTGTTACTCGAAGAAGGCAGAGAAGTTCCTCAGGTCGGCTTCGTTAGACAACGCGTCTCCTTCGCTGCCTGCGATTTCGTAGTCGAGGACGGAAGAGGCAAGCAACTTCTACTCATCGATGGTCCTTCTCTTAGCGCGATCTGTGGCAGTAAAAACAACTCATTTACGGTAAGACACATTACACCTCTTTTCTTGAGAATACAGACTTTTGTAACGTTGAATTAAGCGTGATGAAGAATACAATTTTTAATTTCTCTTTTTGTAGGTGAAGACTTGTCTGGGTAAGCAAATCGGTGAGATTTTACGCACGCCCAAAGGTGCGAGAGACGGCGACCACGACTCTTTTTCACTGTCTTGTAAGAGTTTCCCTTTTTATTGTGGCTTACTATTTCAGCATTGCTTTAGTTCCCGTTGAATTGGATGTCAGCAGTAAATTTCTGTTGATCGGTGCTGCATTTCTAATAGTCAGTCATTCATGGTTCCAGTCATTCTTTCAATGGATTCCCTTCTCTTTCTGCTTTGGCTACCTTGACTCTTTCTTCAAATGTGTACAAAATGTCAGATTGTAATGCACCTGTCGTCCAGCCGAAACAGAGACGAAGACTGAGCAGCGATCTCACATCTGCATGGGAAAATTAATTTTGCAATAAATCATAGCGAAAACTTCCTCATGTTCAGAATACAAATTAACAACAAAGTTCTCTTCAGAGTATTCAGCATATAAAATGTACATAGATATGTACAATATATGTATGTACATGTGCATTAATTTTTTTTATATGTTGACTATTAAAACAAGTAACATGGGTAAAAATTTTGAGAGTAAAAAAATATGGAGGCAGAAGTGCACGATACATCGAATTCATTCAGACTTTTTCAAATGCCGACAGCTTTAAATGAAAGACATTTGACATACAAGGCAGCTGACTATTTCAAAGAAACAACAGATTTGTTCCAATAGTGGAGCCTATTATTTAGTACTCTTTTGGGC
Organism: Allodiplogaster sudhausi; assembly: GCA_945643635.1. Classification (NCBI taxonomy): domain Eukaryota; kingdom Metazoa; phylum Nematoda; class Chromadorea; order Rhabditida; family Diplogasteridae; genus Allodiplogaster; species Allodiplogaster sudhausi. The sequence goes on from CALZFC010000005.1 coordinate 11,109,894, forward strand.
CTTTTTCGTGGTTTTTTTGTTGGTAAAACATGCCGTAAGTTTTTCCGATGAGAATGTTCAATTCTATAGGGACGAAAGGTAATACACAAAGTTTTGTGTTATCTTGACTGAATGCAGAGGGCGATGTTTGCAGAAGGGAATGAAAATGAAAAGAACAAACTGTTTCTTAAAGGAAAATCGCTTCATACCACGAAATGTTTTAAATACCAGCTGGCTGGATATATGCACTTGCTTGCGGTTCCACTCCATTCCTATTATTGTGTTTCCCTTTCTCTCCACTTCATAATTGCAAGGTTCACTAGTAGTGTTTAAGCCTTACAATTAGTCTTGAATTTGTTTCTTCCTAAGAAAAAAGATGAAAACGAAATAAGATGAATTTTAAATATTTTGGTTGTGATTCCATGAACAGCTAGATTGCTATACCCCCTCTTCAAGCCAGTTTGCTATGCCCCCTCTCCAGTATGATATACATATCTCTAGTGTCTGAAGCTGAAATTGCCAATTATCCCCCCCCCGGCCTCCACTCTCTCCTCATGGTCAGCAATACCGTATATGTATACAGTATCATACCAAGACTGTTACTGTAGCCTCATACAATTTGCATATCCTTTCGCCCTCCCGCCCCAAATCCGCTTCTTCTCCACTTGTGTCTCTCATTTCCTGCTCTGTATAATATAAGTTAATTGAAAAGATGTGCTCTAGCTCTCCAACGACTTTATGAAATGGAGGAAATGGAAGGATAAAAGATGGAATGAATGGGGAGAGAAGAGAAAGAGCGATTTGTTCATCTATTATTTCAAATAATATTTTTTTTTAATTTAATAGATATGAACATGATTTCCTTTATATCTTAAATTTCCTTTATATCATCAATGCTCTTTATATCCGCAATCTCCACCGCACCGCCTTCTACCTGGACAACAAAGATGAAGCAGATGTAGACGAGCCGCGCCGTGCCGGGAACGAGCGCGCGCTCGTTGAGCAACGCCGAGGACACATGCAAAATCATTATTCTAATTTAAATATACTTTATATTAATTTCTTTTAAATTAAGAACAAAAGCTTCCGACAACCATAAGTAAGCCATAGTTGTTGTTTTATAAATGTTTGCCTCAAATTCGCTTCCAGGGCCTTCCTCTTTTATTAGACATCAATCCATGATCTGGGGCCAATCATGCCCCCTCGGCCCCCTAGAGACTAAAAGTACCCCCGTGGAGAGTACTACTTCTTCCCCCACCTGGAAAAGGAAAGGCGATGAAGACGCCGTGCACGAGCGAAAGAATCAGCTCGCCCCGAGTGTGCTGTAGCTGATCAAGTGCGTGAGAACTGGAGAGAGAAAGTTAATGAATCTATGAGAGTAGTCAATTAATTACAAAATCAATACAGTCGGCCTCACCGACAGATCAGATGACTCAGAAGAGGAAGAGGCGGCCGAGCAGGCTCTGGCGGCTCACTCCTGCGCTCGCCTTCCAGAGCCAGTTGTCGCTCTTAAAGGAGCTCACGAAACTGATTTCCGTAATCTTTTTTGAATTTCCGTCACCTTTGTTGCCTAAATCGTACATGCCCTAGCGTCAGGCAAAAAGGCGCGAATTCAAACGTGAGTTTTTGGCTCGACTATAAGCGCAGCGGCAGCGGACGCGACGAAGAGGAGGCCGGGCGCGAGCGAGAGGAGGCGGTGACATCAAAGAGACCGCCGCCGAGGAGGGCTCCCGTGAGGACACCGAGTCCGACCGTTAGCAGAAGAAGGGACGCGCAGCGCCCCGTCTCATCGAGAGCTGAAAATTGTTTTTTTTAAATATTTATTTTAAACATAATAATAATAATAGTAACATATATATATTTTTTTAATTTTGCATAAAGTGTTTAGAAATTATTTTCAGTAACTAATTTGATATTCTAAATATTTTTTAATGAATTTGACACCAATTTACCTTCTTAATTCAATCTAAAGTTTGAAGTCTCAATATAACAAGGACAGTCTTTTTTGATGTCAATAAATATAAAAATGTCGCATGATGCGAACCGCCTGTCCAAAGTAGATCTCAACGAGCGAGTTGCGCTACTCTTCACTCAGACGCGAGAAAGGCGTCGCGTCGTCCAAGGCCGTGGCCACCTGAGTATTTTTTTAAATTATTTTTTTTAAATAATTTTTTCTAAATCACTTTAATTAAAATTTCTATCACAGAGTAGAAAGGATATAGAAAAAATGGGTCAAATTGACGAGTCTTAAAAGATCGTCATTCTCTTATGCGCTCTTGTCCCGAGTGGTTATCTTCTGTTCTATACTTTCGTAGTCCTTAACATCGAGCGCGGCCGGCTCAAGAAAGTTGCGGACGCGTTCGGCGGCGTGGGAAATCTCAAAGTATTATATTAGATTAATTTATTTTTAAAGCGATGTTTGTAATAATTACTTTTTTAAACTCTAATTAACGCCAAAATTAGGCAAATATTTTTTTTATCAATTCCAGCTTTCTTCGTGTTGCTCGGAGCAGTTGGCACCAGTGATCATTGTTCAAAATCATAGCCTTATCCAAAGTGGCAGCGCAATCTACGAGAGCGTAAATTAGAAACACGGCGTGAGTACCGTAGTTTGGAGTGTCAAACTTTCGCGGTGGGACCCATCTTTGATATTAGTACCGTAGTTTCGGGTGTCAGTAAACTTTCGCTGCGGGAACCTAGGGCGCAGCGTTGGCCGCAGCGATATAGGCGACGGCGAGACGTCTCGTTCGTCGCTCAGAGCTGCTTGGGCACGCCCGAAGCCAGTTCGGATGCCCTGGAAGGAGAGGGACATTTGGTCAAACTATCGTCAGTTTTCTCATTGCTGGCTTCAGTTTTCTTCTTAGATTAATACATAAAATGTGCATGGCTGAGCTACAAAATTCCGAAAAAATTCCGAAGAAATGGCCTTCATAATGGAATTCGGAATTCGGAAGACTCCCTTTCATAACGGAATTCGGAAATCAGAATTCGGAAGGGGAAAAAGGTCGGAATTCGGAATTCCGATACATCCCTGATATACGCATTTAATATTCAAGTGCATAAGAGTGTTCGAGAATAGCAAGTTCAACGCCCAGAATAGCATAGAAGAGCTTGTTTTCCTCATCATCCCTCACTTCGACTCTTCACAACACCGGCGGCTGGTTGTTTTCATCGCCTCTTCATGTTCGCACTCCTACCTATCACCCTTTCCCTTCTATGTTTCTCTCTCTATCTTACTCTTTCACTCTCTCTCTCCCTCTTTTTCATTCTCCTCCTGTGCGTTCATATTATATATAAAGAGGAGAGAGTTAGAGAGTGGACGAGAGAGAGAGAGAAGGCATGCAAGAGACGAGTGAACAGCGCGGAGGACGCATTAAAGGAGCAAACAAATCACTCTTGTATTTCCCCTTTTCATGAAACAGGGGCGATGGATCATGTGATACATTTTTAGAGAAATCAAGAGAGACAGAGAGAGAGAGAGAGAGAGAGAGAGGAGAGGCACAGAAAGCGCGAGTGATAGAGAGAGGGGCAATTTTTTGGTGTCTTATAATTAGTTTTGCGAGAGAGAGAGAGAGAGGGAGGGAGGGAGAAAGAGAGAGAGAGAGAGAGAGAAAGGATAAGATGAAGAGAAAGAAGGGTTGTAGAGAAAATTAGAGTTAAAAAAACACAGAAGTGGTGCTCTGTCACTAAATTGCATTCAAAGAAATAAATCACATTTTTGCCGAGTAAATTCGGCGGGCAATATTAAAAGAATGAAGAAAAGCGTCTGCAAATGTTATCTTCCGAGTTTGCGTCTGGGAAAGAGTTATTATGCGAAAGAGAATGAGAAAACTTGCAAGAAAAATAAGCTCATTTTTATTTTCAGAAAAAAGAATGAATAAATAACTTTTTTTAATTTATAGTTTTTTTTTTTAAATATTTTTTGCAGAAAAACACATGGCAGGCGACGCGACCAGCTGGTGCCTCGAGGGCGTGCACCCTCAGGCTCTTTTATATCCCATTTTCATCTTAGTTTCCATGTGGTAATCTCGTATTCATCGTCGTATCACATATTATCACTGTTGTTATCAATCGTCAACTCAGCATGTACGATATACATAAAGAACTTTTTTAATTTATAGTTTTTTTTTTTTAAATATTTTTTGCAGAAAAACACATGGCAGGCGACGCGACCAGCTGGTGCCTCGAGGGCGTGCACCCTCAGGCTCTTTTATATCCCATTTTCATCTTAGTTTCCATGTGGTAATCTCGTATTCATCGTCGTATCACATATTATCATTGTTGTTATCAATCGTCAACTCAGCATGTACGATATACATAAAGAACTTTTTTAATTTATAGTTTTTTTTTTAAATATTTTTTGCAGAAAAACACATGGCAGGCGACGCGACCAGCTGGTGCCTCGAGGGCGTGCACCCTCAGGCTCTTTTATATCCCATTTTCATCTTAGTTTCCATGTGGTAATCTCGTATTCATCGTCGTATCACATATTATCACTGTTGTTATCAATCGTCAACTCAGCATGTACGATATACATATGAACATAAATATATGTTACTAACTGCGCTATTAGTTTAAGATCTGAATACTTATTGCAAATAAATAAACATTATATGTATTTTTATTAGTTATCTGTTTATTTATTTATCTGCTTGTATAATCTCTCCCAGATCACCGAGAGTAAAGGAGAAGATGGCGGCGGGAGCAGAGGGAGTGAGGGAGAGAGAGAGGGATGGAGAGGGAGAGGGAGAAAGAGAGAGGGGTGGAGAGGGAGAGGGAGAGGGAGAGAGAGAAAGAGAGAGAGAGAGAGAGAGAGAAAGAGAGAGAGAGGGAGGGATGGATAGGAATGAAGAAGGACATTAGGAAAGTCTTATTGTATTTTAGAAATGCACTTAACAACATCTAATCAAGGAAACTTCATCCTGCAAGCATTAACCAGAAACGTGCTGCTGAAAATCACCTGTTGCAAATAAATCTTATTTTCATTCCATTGCTAATGATTATCCGACACATATTTGTATTATTTGTGTTAGTTTCAGAAAACGTCGTCTACTATTGAATTTCAGAGCAAGAAGATAGAAATTAATCTGTATATATTGTTATTTATAGATTGAGAAAAATATTCATTCGTCTCTGAATATCCGTTCAGGCGGGCATCCCACGAGGAACGACGTGAGATAAAATGGAGACGAGCAATAGCTTCGCGATATATTTTGAGAAATACAAAAGTAGACAATGCGAGACGTGAACAACTGAAATAGAAGAACGGGTTATAGGCTGATAAATAATTGTTAGGGTATCTGTAAAAAAAAGAATTATGAAAGCACGTCATCATCCCATCTTCTATGTCTGTGAGGGAGGAAATTTATCTATTTTTTATAAGATTAATAAGAAACAGTTTAGAATTGAATTCATTTTACTACTTCGAATTTAACTATTTCTTTTTGCTAGCATGAAGAAAAATGAAAAATCAAGCAAGCAAATCGGATTGTTGTTAGTTCATTTGGAAGAAAAATGAATGCCCGGTGGATTTAATGGGGCAGGTGGACAGATAGGTAGCAAAGCATTAATTGTGCCGATGCAGTTGACCTCTGTCACGTTGTACGGCAATAAAAATTAATAATAAGAAAGAAATTTAAGTACTCCTTAGAGAAGGAGATTGAGAAAAAAAGTGGGTAAAATTAAAAATAAATTCTACCCTCCTTCTACGCATGCTGCCACTCCGCCGTATCATCCACACTTCCGTCTCCTTCAAGTTCACTCTCTCTCTCTCTCTCTCTCTCTCTCTCTCTTTCACGCTCATCTTATAGACAAAAATATGGTTTTTTGGGAGTGAAATAGTGAAACATAATTAGAATGGACCCGCTTGCTATTCTTATGCTTTATTTTGACAAGAATTTTATTCAAATAGCAGTATTAAATAATATTTTATTGAGCTTTGTTTTTGAACTAATTGGTTTTATTAAAAGAGTCTATCTTAATTTCCTGTATGTATAAACGCGTTTAACTTCACACTTTAAATCAAAACACTTTAAATAATGTACTTCAAAAGATTGGAGAACTCTTTATAATGCATCAACTTGTATCTGTATCAATTTCAAGTCGTGAAGAAATAGAGAGAGAGAGCTCTCCCTCTCTCTCCCGCTGTCCCTCGCTCTCTCCTTCTCCCTCTCACGCTTTCCATCTCGCGCTCTCTCTCACACTCTACTGATCTGTATTGCTGAGGATAACAGTGAGTTACAAAAAGGAACAGTTGTGTCTCTAATTGCGCAACCTTTAGAGAACTACAAGAACTACGATTGACAAACTTTTCAAATTCGAGCAAGCGAGAGAAAGCGAGAGATAGCGCGAAAGATAGAGAGCGCGGGAGAGAGAGCGCGATGGCGAGAGAGTGCGAGAGATAGATTGAGGGCGAGAGATTGGGAGACAGAATAAGAAAAAAACGACATCGCTGGATTGTTAGATTTATTTGTAGAAATATGCTCTAAGAGCAGGACAAAAGTTTAAACTGAAGGATGATATTCTCGGGTGCTCACTGGCGGACGTTGACTCGCTTGATGTGGTTTCGACCCTCCCGCTTCGACCCTCTCTAACAAGCGATGTTCGGGCACTCTGAGTGAGTATAACAGAAAATCTCCCAATTCTCCCAGCGGTTAAAACTAATTGCTTCTCTCGAGATTACTTATACTCAATGTAACTTTCGCTCCGAAAGTAGAAACTAGTAAGTTATATAAAACTTGAAGAAAATAAATTATGATTTGAAATAAGTTTAATTATATTAAAAAGAGATTTTCATCTTGTTCCCAATTATGCCTCTGCACATTACGCAACTCCGGCCGCGTCCTCTTCCTCCGCCATCCTCACGCAGCATATGCAAGTGGCGCATTGATAGAGCAACTCCATGGACTGAAACATAATTAAATAAGAAGATTATCGTTAATATGTTGTCAGGCGGAGTAGTCGGTTTGTTGGACCATCTTGCAAATGTTCGCAAGCATCTGGGGAGGAAACTAGCATTTCATTGCCCTCTCAACTGGCACACTTTCCTACGATCAATTTATTATAGAACGCCAAAAACATCGTGAACATATCTCAAAGTTTGAACAAAATAATATAGATAGAATACATTAACTAATATTTAATCTTATTATGAAATGCAAGAGCAGGTGGTTTGTAAGAATTGTGAAGACGACATTTGCACGACATATTTGCACAAACTATCATCGCCAATTGAATTCAAAAATACATATCATATATTCGCCGGGCAAAAACGCCGGGTCATATTAAAAGAATGAAAAAAAGCTTCAGAAAAACTCTACCGAGTATGCATCTGGGAAAGAGTGAAAACATTATGAGAATGAGAAATACTCCTTGTTAATTTCTGAAAAAAAATTAATATAGAACTTTTTAATTTATAATTTTTGCAGAAAAAAATTCTTCTGTTTTCCTCGTACTCATCGTCATATCACATATTATCATTGTTGTTATCAATCGTCAACTCAACGAGCACAATATATGTTTTTATATTTCTAATTGCGCTATTATCTTTTTTTCCGATCTCTTTTCTTCGATCGTTCTCTACCCCCTCTCACTCACTATCCATCTCTCTCTTATCGCCAATTCAGCATCTCTCTCTCTCTCTCTTTCTCATCCTCTCTCGCTCTCTTTCTCTATTACTTCTGCTCACTCTTTCACTCATTCTCACTTTCTCTCACTTTCTCTCACTCTCTCACTCTCTCCTATTCTCGAAATTCTCAAGCTTGAGCTTGCTGCCGCCCTTGAACTTGATCGGCAAGTGACAGGCGGAGACGGAGTTGGCGGAGACGTCCAAGAGAAGCGGACGCGTCCACGCTGAATTTCACGACGCTCTCCTATAGGAATGAAATTTGCAAATAATTACTTGTTTTATTCTTTTTATATACTACCGTTGAATAAAAACATTATTAAAATAATTATCGCTCGCAAAATATGTCACTTATGGCCTTCCTTATACATGGTTTTTCTTAGGATTTCAGAGAATAATCGAAATCTGATTCGACTTTGTTCCTAGTAGAGGCATTAAAAACAGAAAAAAGGCAATTTGGCAAGGATTCGAAATTTATTATTTGGAGATATTTTGAAAAGATGGATTTTTTCTTCCTTTTAGTAACTCATATTAAAAGAATTTATGTCATTTTATTTTATTTATAAATGATTTTTACTTTTGTAAAAGAAAAATTCTGATAGGCCTGAATCGTCTTGCCTGATCGTATTCTCGTGCCTCTTCTCACATCAGTCATCTTCTCGTTCCAGAGCAACTTACTCACTCCTGTCTTCGTCCCGTCCAGATTAAAATCTGTAGAAAAAGATGAAATTGGGGAACTGTCAGGCTGCTCGCAGACGATGAACAAACTTGTGGCGTCGCCTTGTGTCTATCACCTATTAAAATTTTTAAAGATAAATTTTGATGCCAATTTTTATAAATTAATCGATGGCAGACTTTATGACTTTGAACATCAGAAAGTGGACGTTTGAGAGAGCGAAAGTGCTGAAAAGAGAGTAGCTGAAAGAGATTGTCCGGATGGGCAGTAAAACATTTATACGTCTTGTTGTTGAATTCTAGTCGTAAAAGAATTCATCCATTAATTTAAATTAATTATTATTCTTCATCCCCAATCTTCAACTTTTTTCTTGTGTTTCTCTCCTCTCATTTCTATTCTACATTCTTATGTGAACTTTTATTCATATCTCAGAGAAGAACACTATTTTTATTCAATTTTTGAAATATGTATTATGGGATGAATTTAAATATCTATGATAAAAGGCACATTTCATAGAACATCTTTGAATTCGATAAGGGATAAGGATGGGATAAGGAAGGGATAAGGATGGAGAGCGAGAGAGAGACAGCTAGTGAGAACGAGAATGATGGAGTGAGGGAGGGAGATAGGACGAGAGAGAAAAATTAAGATCTTTAACCGTTAGACTAGCCAGAATTTCTAACGGTTTGATAAAAAGTAGAAATTAATTTTATTGCAGATTCAAGGCGACTGTTTCTCACATTTTCGCTGCATGATTGCTATCATGATTATTTTCTCCCTAGGCTCCCTTCATTTTTTTAGGCGAAGCTTAGGAACATATTTTCAATCCTTAACTGGAATATGCTCCTACTTTATTCTTTGTTTCTTATCACCCTAGAAAGTGAGCTAGTTGACTGATTCATGGAAATATATATGGACAGGAGCAAGCGGAGGAAGAGAGACAGAGAAAACAGAGAGTTGGAGAGAGAGAGAGTGAGAGACAGAGAGCGAGAAACAGAAAGGAGGAGAGCGATAGATGGGAAAACGTTAGAAGCGATAGAAGTAGCGCAAGTGCCTTCCCATGGGGGGTTCCTGCCCATCCTTGCACCCTTCGTTGTTTTCACCCGTTCTCAGTAGACAAACTGCATGTTTTGCACGTCCGAAAACGTGTAAGTCCAAGATGTCTGAGTGGACAATAGAAAACCAAGTGCAAAATAAATATAAAAAAAACAAATTTTTAACAATGTATCACAGCTTCCAGTAGAACTGATCTGACCTTCCCCGGGAAACTACCAAGCAAGCATCCGAAAACCCGTCAAATCTAGGATGCGCTAATTTCGAAAGCCACTACAACGGGAAGGAACGGCTTCACACGGCCGTTGATCAGCTTTATTTATTGTTATAACCCGGTGCTTTTCGTGTTGCATGGCGCTAGATAGGTGCTTTGTCACCGTCCATTATGATTCTGTCTTTCTCCTTCAAACAATTCCGCAGTTTCTATACCTCCGCCTCCTCTTCTTCATGTTTCCTGTCCTCTTCATTTTTGTATCGCACACAATCTCGAGTGAATGTTTGTATGTATCACAAGAGATCAATGATTACAGGATGCACCCCTAATCCTGCTATTGTTTGGGGTCTGTTTGTATTTGTGTGTTGCGCAGCCCGATGAGCGTCCCTTGAGGAGTCCTCTTATGGCGGGTTTAAACGATTCTCAGATTTCCATTCCTCGGAGTCTTCCACCGCTTTTTTTTAAACTATAGTGAACTTTAGCATTAAAATACTTTGTTTTGCCCTAAAATTGTCCTTACTGAGGCGGGAAATTGTGTATTTTCTGTAAATACGACGTAAT
>CALZFC010000005.1:11122500-11127500 GCA_945643635.1 Allodiplogaster sudhausi
GATTTCACTTGGCGGTCTCTGTTAATTTGATGAGTACATATGAATAAATAAAAAGGGAATGACTGCGGTTTCGAAAATTTTTCTTAAAAGTCGGCTGCTTCCGCTAATTATATAAAACCAAGTTCTCCCATCTGCCTTTCCTCTTCCTTCCTGTCTCTCTCTCTTTCTCTCTCTCTTCTTCTGTCATCCTCTCTCTCCCTCTCTCTCTATCCCCCTCTATTTCTCATCTTCCTCTCTTTATTTCGCTCTCTCATCTCTCTCTCCCTCTCTTTCTCTCTCCATCTCTTTCTCTCATACTCTCTTTCTCATCTTCTCTCTCTCTCTCCGCTTCTCTCTCTCACATACTCTCTATCTTTTTTCCTCTCTCACTCTCACCCCTCTCTTTCTGTCTCTCTCGACACCTCGCTCCAATCGTCTCTCTGTCTCTGTCTCTCTCTGTCTCTCTCTGTCTCTCTCTCTATCTCTGTCTCTCTCTATCTCTCTCTGTCTAAAGGAGGGCAAAAAAAGTCGGATGACTGAGTGCGACTTCCTCTGAAAAGCAGAGAAGAGCCGCGGAGAGTCCCGGCTGAGCGCAGGAATCCTGCGAAGGGAAGCAGAAGGCTCCTAAATCTTGACGCCCCATTCACGCTCATCTCGTCGACTTTTCACTGTCAGTCGTCGAAGTAGAATTCAAATATCGACGAACCAAAGATTAATTACGTCGTATTTACAGAAAATATACAATTTCCCGCCTCAGTAAGGACAATTTTAGGGCAAAACAAAGTATTTTAATGCTAAAGTTCACTATAGTTTAAAAAAAAGCGGTGGAAGACTCCGAGGAATGGAAATCTGAGAATCGTTTAAACCCGCCATAAGAGGACTCCTCAAGGGACGCTCATCGGGCTGCGCAACACACAAATACAAACAGACCCCAAACAATAGCAGGATTAGGGGTGCATCCTGTAATCATTGATCTCTTGTGATACATACAAACATTCACTCGAGATTGTGTGCGATACAAAAATGAAGAGGACAGGAAACATGAAGAAGAGGAGGCGGAGGTATAGAAACTGCGGAATTGTTTGAAGGAGAAAGACAGAATCATAATGGACGGTGACAAAGCACCTATCTAGCGCCATGCAACACGAAAAGCACCGGGTTATAACAATAAATAAAGCTGATCAACGGCCGTGTGAAGCCGTTCCTTCCCGTTGTAGTGGCTTTCGAAATTAGCGCATCCTAGATTTGACGGGTTTTCGGATGCTTGCTTGGTAGTTTCCCGGGGGAAGGTCAGATCAGTTCTACTGGAAGCTGTGATACATTGTTAAAAATTTGTTTTTTTATATTTATTTTGCACTTGGTTTTCTATTGTCCACTCAGACATCTTGGACTTACACGTTTTCGGACGTGCAAAACATGCAGTTTGTCTACTGAGAACGGGTGAAAACAACGAAGGGTGCAAGGATGGGCAGGAACCCCCCATGGGAAGGCACTTGCGCTACTTCTATCGCTTCTAACGTTTTCCCATCTATCGCTCTCCTCCTTTCTGTTTCTCGCTCTCTGTCTCTCACTCTCTCTCTCTCTCCAACTCTCTGTTTTCTCTGTCTCTCTTCCTCCGCTTGCTCCTGTCCATATATATTTCCATGAATCAGTCAACTAGCTCACTTTCTAGGGTGATAAGAAACAAAGAATAAAGTAGGAGCATATTCCAGTTAAGGATTGAAAATATGTTCCTAAGCTTCGCCTAAAAAAATGAAGGGAGCCTAGGGAGAAAATAATCATGATAGCAATCATGCAGCGAAAATGTGAGAAACAGTCGCCTTGAATCTGCAATAAAATTAATTTCTACTTTTTATCAAACCGTTAGAAATTCTGGCTAGTCTAACGGTTAAAGATCTTAATTTTTCTCTCTCGTCCTATCTCCCTCCCTCACTCCATCATTCTCGTTCTCACTAGCTGTCTCTCTCTCGCTCTCCATCCTTATCCCTTCCTTATCCCATCCTTATCCCTTATCGAATTCAAAGATGTTCTATGAAATGTGCCTTTTATCATAGATATTTAAATTCATCCCATAATACATATTTCAAAAATTGAATAAAAATAGTGTTCTTCTCTGAGATATGAATAAAAGTTCACATAAGAATGTAGAATAGAAATGAGAGGAGAGAAACACAAGAAAAAAGTTGAAGATTGGGGATGAAGAATAATAATGAATTTAAATTAATGGATGAATTCTTTTACGACTAGAATTCAACAACAAGACGTATAAATGTTTTACTGCCCATCCGGACAATCTCTTTCAGCTACTCTCTTTTCAGCACTTTCGCTCTCTCAAACGTCCACTTTCTGATGTTCAAAGTCATAAAGTCTGCCATCGATTTATTTATAAAAATTGGCATCAAAATTTATCTTTAAAAATTTTAATAGGTGATAGACACAAGGCGACGCCACAAGTTTGTTCATCGTCTGCGAGCAGCCTGACAGTTCCCCAATTTCATCTTTTTCTACAGATTTTAATCTGGACGGGACGAAGACAGGAGTGAGTAAGTTGCTCTGGAACGAGAAGATGACTGATGTGAGAAGAGGCACGAGAATACGATCAGGCAAGACGATTCAGGCCTATCAGAATTTTTCTTTTACAAAAGTAAAAATCATTTATAAATAAAATAAAATGACATAAATTCTTTTAATATGAGTTACTAAAAGGAGGAAAAAATCCATCTTTTCAAAATATCTCCAAATAATAAATTTCGAATCCTTGCCAAATTGCCTTTTTTCTGTTTTTAATGCCTCTACTAGGAACAAAGTCGAATCAGATTTCGATTATTCTCTGAAATCCTAAGAAAAACCATGTATAAGGAAGGCCATAAGTGACATATTTTGCGGGCGATAATTATTTTAATAATGTTTTTATTCAACGGTAGTATATAAAAAGAATAAAACAAGTAATTATTTGCAAATTTCATTCCTATAGGAGAGCGTCGTGAAATTCAGCGTGGACGCGTCCGCTTCTCTTGGACGTCTCCGCCAACTCCGTCTCCGCCTGTCACTTGCCGATCAAGTTCAAGGGCGGCAGCAAGCTCAAGCTTGAGAATTTCGAGAATAGGAGAGAGTGAGAGAGTGAGAGAAAGTGAGAGAAAGTGAGAATGAGAGAAAGAGTGAGCAGAAGTAATAGAGAAAGAGAGCGAGAGAGGATGAGAAAGAGAGAGAGAGAGATGCTGAATTGGCGATAAGAGAGAGATGGATAGTGAGTGAGAGGGGGTAGAGAACGATCGAAGAAAAGAGATCGGAAAAAAGATAATAGCGCAATTAGAAATATAAAAACATATATTGTGCTCGTTGAGTTGACGATTGATAACAACAATGATAATATGTGATATGACGATGAGTACGAGGAAAACAGAAGAATTTTTTCTGCAACAAATATCTTTAAAAAATTATAAATTAAAAAGTTCTATATTAATTTTTTTCAGAAATAAACAAGGAGTATTTCTCATTCTCATAATGTTTTCTCTCTTTCCCAGATGCATACTCGGTAGAGTTTTTCTGAAGCTTTTTTTCATTCTTTTAATATGACCCGGCGTTTTTGCCCGGCGAATATATGATATGTATTTTTGAATTCAATTGGCGATGATAGTTTGTGCAAATATGTCGTGCAAATGTCGTCTTCACAATTCTTACAAACCACCTGCTCTTGCATTTCATAATAAGATTAAATATTAGTTAATGTATTCTATCTATATTATTTTGTTCAAACATCTTTGAGATATGTTCACGATGTTTTTGGCGTTCTATAATAAATTGATCGTAGGAAAGTGTGCCAGTTGAGAGGGCAATGAAATGCTAGTTTCCTCCCCAGATGCTTGCGAACATTTGCAAGATGGTCCAACAAACCGACTACTCCGCCTGACAACATATTAACAATAATCTTCTTATTTAATTATGTTTCATTCCATGGAGTTGCTCTATCAATGCGCCACTTGCATATGCTGCGTGAGGATGGCGGAGGAAGAGGACGCGGCCGGAGTTGCGCAATGTGCAGAGACATAATTGGGAACAAGATGAAAATCTCTTTTTAATATAATTAAACTTATTTCAAATCATAATTTATTTTCTTCAAGTTTTATATAACTTACTAGTTTCTATTTTCGGAGCGAAAGTTACATTGAGTATAAGTAATCTCGAGAGAAGCAATTAGTTTTAACCCCTGATAGAATTGGGAGATTTTCTGTTATACTCACTCAGAGTGCCCGAACATCGCTTGTTAGAGAGTGTCGAAGCGGGAGGGTCGAAACCACATCAAGCGAGTCAACGTCCGCCAGTGAGCACCCGAGAATATCATCCTTCAGTTTAAACTTTTGTCCTGCTCTTAGAGCATATTTCTACAAATAAATCTAACAATCCAGCGATGTCGTTTTTTTCTTATTCTGTCTCCCAATCTCTCGCCCTCAATCTATCTCTCGCACTCTCTCGCCATCGCGCTCTCTCTCCCTCGCTCTCTATCTTTCGCGCTATCTCTCGCTTTCTCTCGCTTGCTCGAATTTGAAAAGTTTGTCTATCGTAGTTCTTGTAGTTCTCTAAAGGTTGCGCAATTAGAGACACAACTGTTCCTTTTTGTAACTCACTGTTATCCTCAGCAATACAGATCAGTAGAGTGTGAGAGAGAGCGCGAGATGGAAAGCGTGAGAGGGAGAAGGAGAGAGCGAGGGGGAGCGGGAGAGAGAGGGAGAGCTCTCTCTCTCTATTTCTTCACGACTTGAAATTGATACAGATACAAGTTGATGCATTATAAAGAGTTCTCCAATCTTTTGAAGTACATTATTTAAAGTGTTTTGATTTAAGGTTATATACATATTAATTAATTTCATGAGGTGGAGATGGCCAACACTACATGTAATGCTTTTCAAAAGCCGGTAGACCTCGGTTGCTGCATAGAATGGCATGATTTCATCGTGTTTTTATGTTTGATCCGCTATTGAGATTTGCCTTTCGGGTAATCCTTTTTTGATGAGTCGTAATTA
>CALZFC010000005.1:11132500-11140000 GCA_945643635.1 Allodiplogaster sudhausi
GAAACATGTAACAAATTGGTACAATGTTGGACTCCATTTGAAAAGCATAATGATTTTTTTTACTATTTAAGATGATTTCCAAACCACCTGCTCAGGCATACAATTAGAAAATGTTTTTTATCGATATAATGTGTCGACGATATTCTCGGCGTTCCAGGCGGTGAGCTCGAGGAAAAAAAAACGATGATCCTCAAAGAGAAACGCATATAACGTAAGTGAAAAGTGGAAGATGATCCTTGCCTGTTTAAAGCGAGCCTGAGCAACAAAACCACCGGGTGTCATCATTTTTCGCTTCGCACGTCGACCCGAATCGCTATGCGCTCCAAGGTCGGTCATTTTATTTTTTTATCAATAAAATAAGAAAAATTATTAGTAAATGTTTTTTATCGATAAAATGCGTCGACGATATTCTTGACTTTCCATGTACTCATTAAAATAGCTCGGGGCAATATCTCCCGCTCTCTCATTCTCTCTCTCTTTCTCACTCTTTCTGTCTCTCTCTCCCTCTCTCGAGTGGAGCAGGCCGAAGAGACGAGTCGCCTTCGCTGCGCCCCATTCGCCAGAGTCACACTGGGACAGGGGGTTCATGATCACTCACAAGGACGAGCAGACGATCTGGAGAGAGAGAGAGAGAGGGAGAGAAAGAGAGCGAGGAGATGGAGAAGAAGCGAGAGAAGGAGAGAGGGAGAGCGAGAGGGATAGGGGACAGGAGTGAGAGTGAAAGAGAGAGAGAGAGACAGGAAAAAAAAGATAAAGAGAGATATATAGACAAATAGAGATCGTCATGGAGATTTTCCAAGAGGCATTGATTAATTTCAAATTATAATAGATTTTAAAATAATTTTAAAGAGGAATCAAATTGCCGATTAAAATCCTTTTGCTTGCCGATGCGCTTGAACTTGCTCGGTTGGCCCGTTAAAGAGTGGTCGGCTGAGACGGAATTGTCGAAGAGGTCCAGGAGAATGCGACGCGGACAAGTCACGACAAACAAACAAATGCCTGAAATAGGCATCTGGATTGTTTTGCCAGCTTGCCTTCTCGTCTTCTCTCTACCTGAAACGTCTTCTCGTCTGTCTTCGTCGCGTACACGGCAGTGTTGTTTATTTAATAATAAAAAAAGTCAAGCACTTTTAATTAACATAAGAGACCTAATTAGCCATTCGAATCGCATGGCCCTCTTATAATTGGTGAAGCGAATCCTGCACAACAGAGTTCAAATTCTTGTTGATCAAAAAGCAGGTCTAATGTCATAATTAGAATCACTGAAAAGCACATCTCGGGCGGCTTTTCGGTCGCATTGGATCTTTTCTGTCTCTCTCACTCACTCTTACTCTCTCTCTCTTTTTCTCTGTTTTTCTATGTTCTGCAGTCTTCCGATCTTTCCCGCTTTCTTCCTCAAACTCGCACAGTTTTCCATTTTTATTTCTATTCAACAAATACCGACTTTTATATGCGTCAAAGACGAGTAATATATTTGTTTGTAACTGCCCGAAACATTACGGAAGAGTAGGAATTGATCCTTGCCTGTTTAAATATCAATTCCCACTCTTCCGTAACGTTTCGAGCAGTAACAAGCAAATATATTAAGGCGAGCCTGAGTAAAAAAACCACCGGGTGTCTTCATTTTTCGCTTCGCAAGGCGACCCGAATCGCAATGTGTTCCAAGGTCGGTCAAATTATTTTTGTATAAATAAAAATTATTAATTTCACGTTATCTAAATTTAAATTTGACAAGAATATCATTAAACAATGTTTGTCTCTTAAAATTGTATTCACACAAAGTGTTGGCGAAAATTCTTTGTTTATTGGCTCCTCAATTGACTGCCGTTCAAAAAAGATTCAAAAATATATATCTTATTTTCGCCGAACAAAACCGCCGGGTCATATTAAGAGAATGAAACGAAGCTTCAGCAAATGTTTTCTGCAGAGTTTGCCTCTGGTAAAGTGTGATTGTGTGAAGAGATAGAGAAATACTACAAGAAAAATAAATTTCATTGTTATTTTCAGAAAAAAATAATATAGAATTATTTTAATATAAAATTTTTTTCAATATTTTATTTTTTATTTATTTTTGAAACAAAAATAAAAAATCGCTCGATATCTCATCTCTCTATATCTCTTTTTATGCAGCAATAAGAAATTAAAATATCAAGTAGGAGCGGGACGAGAGTTATTAAGGTTGGAAAACATAAGAACGGAGAGAGAGAAGAGAGAGAAGGACGAGAGAGATGCAGCCTCAGGCTCTTTTATATCCCATTTTTGTCTTCGTTTCCAAGTGGTAATCTCGTATTCAACGTCGTATCACATATTATCACTGTTGTTATCAATCGTCAACTCAGCATGCACGATATACATATGAACATAAATATATGTTACTAACTGCGCTATTATTTTAAGATTTGAATACTTATTGCAAATAAATAAACATTATATGTATTTTTATTAGTTATCTGTTTATTTATTTATCTGCTTGTATAATCTCACCCAGATCACCGAGAGTAAAGGAGAAGATGGCGGCGGGAGCAGAGGGAGTGAGGGAGAGAGAGAGGGATGGAGAGGGAGAGGGAGAAAGAGAGAGGGGTGGAGAGGGAGAGGGAGAGGGAGAGAGAGAGAAAGAGAGAGAGAGAGAGAGAGAGAGAGAGAGAGAGAGAAAGAGAGAGAGGGAGGGATGGATAGGAATGAAGAAGAACATTAGGAAAGTCTTATTGTATTTTAGAAATGCACTTAACAACATCTAATCAAGGAAACTTCATCCTGCAAGCATTTACCAGAAACGTGCTGCTGAAAATCACCTGTTGCAAATAAATCTTATTTTCATTCTATTGCTAATGATTATCCGACACATATTTGTATTATTTGTGTTAGTTTCAGAAAACGTCGTCTACTATTGAATTTCAGAGCAAGAAGATAGAAATTAATCTGTATATATTGTTATTTATAGATTGAGAAAAATATTCATTCGTCTACGAATATCCGTTCAGGCGGGTATCCCACGAGGAACGACGTGAGATAAAATGGAGACGAGCAATAGCTTCGCGATGTACAGTCCCGTCCAGGATCTTGGTACCAAGGAGGGGTCGGAGGGGTCGCAGGGGTCCAAATGCATCCTCGGTAATAACTACTTTCCTAGGAAAGAGAAAAATATTTTAAATGGTACGTTGGTTTGCTTATAGAGAACGGATGTTACTGTTAAAAAATCGATAATTTCTTATCACTTGATAAGAAGTTATCAGTTTTCGCTTATAAAAAATTTCATTTCTTATATTTTTTAATGAAATTTCTTCTGTACCATTGTTTTGTCTCTACCTACATCCCCAAATAATAAAATTAGAGATTGTATCATTGATAACGGAAATCGATAAATCAGACCTTATCACGCATGTTCAATAGCTGAGCAGAATCGCCCAACGATTCTGAATCTAGTTATGTAATCAGTTTTCAAATAGAGTGCCCGTTAACAATATATTTTTCGATTGTGTGTACTTTCCATGCCTTTCTTCAGAAAGTATAGGGCAGGTAGGCTTTTCAGGCCGAGGGGGCGGGGCCTAATCCTTTTTTTCTCTGCCTGTGCTATTTCGCTACCTCAAACTTGGGTAACTAACCGAGGACAAAAGGGCGCGCGCTAAATTTCTGAGGTTCAATGCTACTGCAGCAACCTAGATTTGGACGCATCATACCGGGCCAAAATTTTTGACAAAGTCCAAGACTATGGGGAATACTGAAGGAAAGTACACACAATCAAAAATATATTGTTAACGGGCACTCTATCTGAAAACTGATTACATAACTAGATTCAGAATCGTTGGGCGATTCTGCTCAGCTATTGAACATGCGTGATAAGGTCTTATTTATCGATTTCCGTTACCAATGATACAATCTCTAATTTTATTATTTGGGGATGTGGGTAGAGAAAAATAATGGTACAGAAGAAATTTCATTTAAAAATATAAGAAATGAAATTTTTTATAAGCGAAAACTGATAACTTCTTATCAAAATGATAAGAAATTATCGATTTTTTAACAGTAACATCCGCTCTCTATAAGCAAACTAACGTACCATTTCAAATATTTTACTCTTTCCTAGGAAAGTAGTTATTACCGAGGATGCATTTGGACCCCTCTGACCCCTCCGACCCCTCCTTGGTACCAAGATCCTGGGCGGGACTGTACTTTGAGAAATACAAAAGTAGACAATGCGAGACGTGAACAACTCAAATAGAAGAACGGGTTATAAGCTGATTAATTATTGAAAATGGGTATCTGTAAAAAAAAAAAAAGAATTATGAAAGCACGTCATCATCCCATCTTCTATGTCTGTGAGGGAGGAAATTTATCTATTTTTTATAAGATTAATAAGAAATAGTTTAGAATTTAATTCATTTTACTACTTCGTAGTTAACAATTTCTTTTCACTAGCATGAAGAAAAATGAAAAATTAAGCAAGCAAATCGGATTGTTGTTAGTTCATTTGGAAGAAAAATGAATGCCCGGTGGATTTAATGGGGCAGGTGGACAGATAGGTAGCAAAGCATTAATTGTGCCGATACAATTTGTGCGACAATAAAAATTTATAATAAAAAAAGAAATTTAAGGAATCCTGAGAGAGGGAGATAGAGAAAAAAATAGTGGGGCTTCCGTCTCCTTCAACCTCTCTCTCTCTCTCTCTCTCTCTCTCTCTCTCTCTCTCGCTGTCTCTCTCTCTCTGTCTCTCTCTCTATCTCTCTCACGCTCATCTTGTAGATAATAGATGGTTTTTTGGGAGTGAAAAGGCTAAATATAATTAGAACGGACCCGTTTGCAGTTCGACTGCTACTCACCTGAATAGGAAATTAAGGCAGAAACGACCATCAAGAGAAAGATTAGATAGTTTAATGAGTGGAAGGGAGATAGAGACTGCCTCTCGCAGTCCGCCTCAGCCTATCTTACACGGCGCTGCTCTTCTCTCTCTGCGTCGCTTCTCTGCTGCTGCTTCTGCTGGCGGTGGCGAGAGCAGCGCTCAGCGGCCTCTCGTCGCCGCCGCCAACTTTTAACTTTTGGCAGCTTTATTTTTAATTTATTTTTATTTTGTATTTTAACCTTTTTGATCAAATATTTATCAATAATAAAAAAAGCTTATCTTATTTTTAATATATATTGTTTAATCCTTCCAAAACATAAAAGCCACAAATGACTGAATCGTCTTCCCGGTTCGCCTTCCCGTGCCTCTTCTCGGACCAGAGCAACGTCCTCTCGCCAGTCTTCATCAAGTCTCGAGTAGTGAGGTTTAGCAAACATAAATATCATGCACTTTCATTATTCTTAGACCTATATAGACTGATCATGTTAGACCACAATCGTAAGTCACTTTTCCTAAAGTAATAAATAACATCGTGTGTACGTAAAACCACAAGTGCGAGCAAGAAATATTTTAGTAAATCTTAAATTTTATACAAGAATAAGATAAATGTATTAATTAGAAATGAAAAAGTGGCGACTTTCCGCGCGCTCGCGTCCCTTCTCCTGGACATCTTCGCCAACTTCTCTTCGCCGGCCACTCTCTCACGGGCCAGCCGAGCAAGTTCAAGATCAACGTTGTGAACATCAAGTCTCTCGTTCTTTTTTATTATTCATTTCAAATATATTTTGACATAAATGCATAGCCATTTGTTAAGCTTCGCATCTCCTTATCTCTCTAACTTTCTCTATCACTCTCACTCGCTCTCTCTTTCTCTCTCCCTCTCGAGATAGTCTGCTCGTTCCAAGGAGTGATCCTCTAGCGAATGGGGCGCACGAAGGCGACGCGTCTCTGCTTCCCCTTGAGAGCGAAGAGAGAGAGAGCGAGAGAGAGAGTGAGAGAGACAAAGAGAGTAGATAGGTAGAGAAGGTGAGAGAGTGAGAGAGAGCGAGAGAGAGTGAGAGAGAAAGATAGCGCCTAGAAGGAAAAGTGTCCAAAGGCTTGAAAGTCCAACAGTTCTAGATCTTTTTTTCTCTCGAATTAAAAATTCTCGCGAGAGACACAGCTAGTGAGAACGCGAATGATGGAGTGAGCGAGAGAGTTAATTCTCTCTACCTCTCTCTCCTCACTTTTCTCTCTCGCTCCCTTTAACCCTTTAACTCTCTAAAAAAAGAATTATCATTGGCGCGCTAGCGATTCCAGTTGCATAGCGAAGCGTAACATAAATGCACCCGGTGGTTTTGTTGCTCAAGCTCACCTTTAAGTTACAAGAATCCTCTCCTGCAATGATACTCGTTAAATGTTCATTCGCGTTTCAATAGTCACGGTATACTCAAAGATATGCAATGAAATGTATTTACATTTATATTTAAATAAATCCCAAAATACATCTTTCTAAGAAGGGATTCAAAAATAGCGTTCGTCGTTGGCATATGAAAGCACACATATGAATGGTGAATAGAAATGAGAGGAGAGAAACACGAGAAAAAATATGGAGATTGGGTAAAGAAGAAAGCGACAATTGTTTGAATATTTTATGGAGAGTTAGTAAAGTTAGTAGACTTGAGAGCGAAGAGAGAGAGAGGGAAGAGAAAAGTTATCTCGGTTCAAAATTAGGTCGGCTCATTTGAATTTCCACATGATCTCTTTGTGCTCTGGACGTCCAATCAATAGGCTACTCACTTGCAAGTATTACTAGAGAAGAAGTATTGCCAGTATTACTTGCACATGAGACCTGTCAGCTCTTTGGCTGTTTGGTTACGCGGCATTTTTCATTTGCGGGTGGCATTGGTTCGAGATCATGCTTGCCTTTCATTTTGCAATCTTTTATTTTAAATGCTAGAATGAAAACACTTGAAAGTAGTAACATATAAACTACATACGACAAAAGTCCCACTTATCGTCGACCTAAGGTTATTGGCGACGCACTAATCTCAAGTTAGAATCGTTGCTTCTTCGGTTTCCTTGCTTCACTCGATTCTTGATGATCGATGACCCTTTCTGCATCAGCTCTGCCCCCTTTATCGGAGCCGCTCCAAAATCACATAGGTCGGTGAGCAAGATCGAATTAGTGTACCCTTGAAATTATACCAAAAGTTAAAGGTGAGGGAGGAGGAGGCTGGGGAACATCGAAAGATTCAGTACTTAATAGTTAGCTGAAGCAGTAATTTTAAAAGAATGTTCAGAAACAATTATTATTATTTTTCCTATTTATTTATACGTTAACTGATTTATAAAAGATTTAACAAGGAACGATCGAGGATCCAAATTCTCGTCGAATGTTTATGATGAAAACCACCGGTGAAGATTTTTTGCGAGCGTGATTCACTAAATTCTCTCTCTCTCTCTCTCAGCCTCTCTTCTCTCACTCTCTCTCCCTCTCACTCTGTCTTTCTCCCCCTTTCTCTCTCTCTCACCATCACTTTCTCTCTCTCTCTGTCTCCCACACTCTCAACGAATCACTTTTATCATTCTCCTTGGGTGTTCAACTTCTAAAAAGATAATTGGATGCTCTGGCCTGCAATCGATGTTAATCCTTGTTGTTGACTGTGATGGCGAATGTTCAG